>JAFFSR010000295.1:850000-1107500 GCA_017163975.1 Anastatus disparis
CGCATCTATACATTGGGCGCTATTTGTAACGGTTATTTTGCCCGTTGCAAAAAAAGAAATAGCTATTAATTTAATATCAAATTTTGCTAAGTCTAGAAATCTTATTATCGATAGAGTTGCCGACAACTCGTAAGAAAATAATCATATATATATTACGCGGCAAACTCTATGGTGCTAGTTAGCCAAAAGTATATTGACTAGCGACAAGACTTTATCCTATATACTCGTCGCTACGCGTCTCTCTCTCTCTCTCTCTCTATCTCTTTCTCTTACCTTAACGAGAAACGCGATGCCGGTAGCACAGCTTTCCTTATTTCATACAAAAATATATATACATTATATGATATTAAAAATAAGGACCGCGGAGGCGTCGGGGTAAGCAAATTGATACAGGTCTTTAAACTTAATATAAATTTATTAAATATGTAAAGAAAGAAATACAATAAAATGAATTTAGATAAAAAATAAGAATAAGAGTTAATAATGATAATTCTAAGGGAGGACGCAACGCGAACTAAATTATCCTAAGATATTACAATGAACGCGCGCACTCTCTACGCTAAGATTTCCTTGAGGAAAGAAATCTTAGCCAAGTAGATAAAATAAGATAAACTTACAAATACGCGTAGAAGCTCTATTATAATAGCAATACATACGCCGGAGATATACCGCCGTTGGCCAACGAAAGAAATGGTACGCCGCGATCTGGTCGCTGAGGCTCGTAGAGAACAGCCAAGCAATTGAAGATTTCCTGATCGCTGCGACTCGTCGAAGACAGCCAAGCCAAATTATGCAAAGCCGGAGGATGATGCCCGTGTTTCTTTAGAGCAGCGATCTCCTTTTTCTTTTTCTACACAAAACTATATGCGCCACTACACCAACGAATTAATCAAATTAAAACTCAAATAAAGCCGAGAGATATGACTAAGATGCGTGCTTGTAGGCCGTTAGAAAAAGTCTCTTCTGCAGGTCAGGAATACACTGCCGCCGAGATACTTTTACCCCCCTTCGTCTAAAATCGACTTATCTAAAAAGTTTTATGACTCTGGAAAAAATGGTCGTAGCCTAAAAATTCCAACGGGATTCGAAAGATTGTTGAAAATTCTTTCAAAAACTATTGGTTTAATATATAGAAAAACATTTTTTTCGTATCTCTTATCCTTGTTTAAAAAGAAATTTTTTTTAACTTTGTTTTGACTTTGTAAAATAGTGTTCAATTTTAGTAGAAATCGTTACATTAATACAAAACCAAATAGGTTTTAAAGCTTATATTTCAACGATGAAAATGTAATGTCGAACGTCTAGATTCGACCTTTTAAACCAGAGTTATAAGATTTTATAATTAAAAATAAGGTTTTTTACGATCTATGAATATCTCTGAATTTAAGAGGAATAGAAAAATTTGTCAGAGACAAAAAATGTTCCTTTTTGGTCAAATAATAATAATATATAATAAAAAATTGATTTCGAAAAATTTTTTTTTTTTTGTTGGAATGTAATGAAATTTTGATATCTTTAAAATATTGAACAACGTGGGTAAAAAAGGCAAAAAAAAATTTTGTTTCCGAAATCAATTTTTTATTATATATTATTATTATTTGACCAAAAAAGAACATTTTTTCTCTCTGACAAATTTTTCTATTCCTCTTAAATTCAGAGATATTCATACATCGAAAAAAACCTTATTTTTAATTATAAAATCTTATAACTCTGGTTTAAAAGGTCGAATCTAGACGTTCGACATTGCATTTTCATCGTTGAAATATAAGCTTTAAAACCTATTTGGTTTTGTATTAATGTAACGATTTCTACTAAAATTGAACACTATTTTACAAAGTCAAAACAAAGTTAAAAAAAATTTCTTTTTAAACAAGGATAAGAGATACGAAAAAAATGTTTTTCTATATATTAAACCAATAGTTTTTGAAAGAATTTTCAACAATCTTTCGAATCTCGTTGGAATTTTCAGGCTAGGACCATTTTTTCCAGAGTTATAAAACTTTTTAGATAAGTCGATTTTAGACGAAGGGGGGCAAAAGTATCTCGGCGGCAGTGTATATGAGCCACGTGTGCGCTGATGAACCATCGGAAATGTTCTCTCTTGCCTCGTGGCTTTCTTGCTCCTCGCGCGCGCGCTGCTCATCGAGTTACGTGCTTCTTGACGTAACTTATACGAGGTATCTGACTGTGTGCGTGTCATTTGATTTTACCTAAGCGCGCAAGATTCGAACACGGTAGAATACCGTGACAATTGTCATTTATATAAAAATTGTTAACAATTAAATATATTAAAATTCATTTCATTAAAGCAATAATATTTTCAATAAGAGAAACATATTAATTTTTAAAATATATCAAATTACCTCATTTGAAAAATTATAATTACATGATATAAAAATATTTTTTTTAATATAGTTTGATCATAAATTTTATGAAATACAATTTTAAAAAATTATTTATGTGATATTAAATTTTTTTAATGGTCAATTATAAAGATAGGAAAATATATGAAATATGAATAAATTTTTCTGATTATGTCTATAATTATGAATTTATATTTATGAACTGTCTAGATAGAAATCTAATTTCCCTCAAAAGAGTAAACATTTCAAAAGAAAATTTACTCATTATTTGCGGAACACTTATTATAAATGCGGAAAAAAAATAATATTCTGTAATATAACTCTAAAATTTGTATTAAGAGGTGGTCGGAACCAAATCGGTCACTTAGTTCAATGCTTACAATAAATTCTCATAATGATTTATTTATTCATTTGCACGGCAAAAATATAGTCATTTCCTCTAACGAATAATTTGAAACACTTTCAGTGACAAAAAATGTCTTAAAGCGAAAAATGCTATCTGACAGTTGATGCGGCTGTTATTTACATGCAATAAATTTCAATTTAGCATTTTTCGCTTTATGACAATATTTTATATTTTTTTGTTGTTATAACCGTTTAAAATTATTCATTATGATTATGGTTAGAGGAAATGACTATATTTTTGCCGTGCAAATGAATAAATAAATCATTATAAACATTTATAGTAAGCACTGAACTAAGTGACTGATTTGGTTCCGACCGCCTCTTAAATATGATCATTGAAAGTACAATTATTTCATTATGTTGAATTCGCTGTCAAAGTTTGATTATGTTTCACTATAAGAAGATATAAAAATTAACTGTCTTTCCATTCTATTGCTGAATTTCCATAAAAGGAATGTATTAACTTGTAGTATGTACCATGATGATTATTTAGTTAAATTTTCAAATTATTCCAATCATTAGTCTTCAAGATATTAAAATTTTTTATTTCAAATAGAAAAATTTTAGTAAATAATATTGGAACCCAAACTTCTCAATAACTAATGAATAGATTTATTTAAAAATTGTACTGAATAATCTTCGTCATACATACAATATGTTAATGCATCTCTTTATTCAAAATTTTTAACTACAATGGAAATATAGTCAATATTTATGGGTGCAAGTGTACTGTCCATTTTACATCTCCTTAAATAATTTATAATTCATACTTATAAAATTTACATAATATTTTATAAAAACTATTAAAATGATAATCATATATTGAATATTATTTTAAACTATGATTAAAAAGTTTAAAAAATTATTATTAATGTATAACTTGGAAAAATTTTTCAAAATTTTTGGAAAGTCTCAACTTAATCATTTTTTTTTTCTAAAAATTCTGATGTTTGAAGAGAAATTCATAAGAATACTTCTTGTTGTAAATGAAGAGCAAAGTTAGCATAATTCTTTACAGACTTGAATTTTAAAGTTTTCTATTGGTTCATATATGTATTACATGGTAATTGAAATTACTCATTGTTCGCCACTTCAGAAATTGCTTTTCGCGGGCTTATTTTTTTCTATTTTACATGAACTTTGAAATAAATTTTTAATCATGTAAGTCAGAGCCATCAATAAGGAGTTATGACAGTTTAAAATATATATTTTCATGTATGATTTATTTTTCATATTGAAAATATATTTTAAACTGTCATAACTCTTTATTGATGGCTCTGACTTACATGATTAAAAATTTATTTCAAAGTTCATGTAAAATAGAAAAAAATAAGCCCGCGAAAAGCAATTTCTGAAGTGGCGAACAATGAGTAATTTTAATTACCATATAATACATATTTGAACCAATAGAAAATTTTAAAATTCAGGTCTGTAAAAAATCATGCTAACTTTTCTCTTCATTTTCAACAAGAAGTATTCTTATAATTTCTCTCTAAAACATCAGGATTTTTATAAAAAAAAGATAAAGTTAAAACTATTAAAAAATTTTGAAAAATTTCCGAATTTCAAGTATCTATGGCTCGTGATCCTTCCAATCTAAGTCCTTGAAAATTTTTTTACACATTTTGGGTAACAAACATAATATATTCTCAGAGTTTCAGCGATTTTTATTTTTACGCTCTTGCAGTTGGTGTGAAATGTCTTATATATTTATTTATATGAATGTATAATTGCCAAAAATAACCATTTTTTATCGTTCTATTATTTTTACAAATTTCATTATTATTTATTCATCATATAACAATTAATTCATAGCATTTTTCATAATTTTTTTTATTTTTCATCTTTTAAAGTAAAGAGGTAGTTAATGAAATTAGTTATTATAAAAGCAATTCTTTTGTGAATATCTTTGAAAAAAGTTGATTAAAAATGAATTGAAATTCTTAAAAGAATTTTAATTTTCAATTATGGTTTTGACTGAGAAAGATAAATTGCTTGTTAAAGGACAGGGATTGTATAGTGGAATTGCTTCCATGTATGTTATCTGATATTTATATATTAGAACTTAATAATATTTCAAATTGTTGCATTTCATTTAACATGCAATCAACTTCACTAATTCAAAGTCCACAATATATTAATTCAGTACCGATTAATGGAGAATTTATACAGCTATTATTTTCCGGAAATTTGGAAAAAGGTCACCGAATTTGTGTGTATTATAATAATAAGGTAATTCATATATATATGACAGTTTAAATCTTAAATATCTATGAGATGAGCATAAGATTTATATAAACAGATTATTTTCAAACATATCAGAATTAAGCATAGTATTTGAAACAGTACAATAACAAGCAACTAATAATGATTGTGGCGATTATGCAATTGTTTTCGCTGTTGCAATATTTTATAATTTAGGTCCATGTTGTTTAAGATATGATGTTTTTCAAATGCGATTACGTTTATCGAGGATTTTTAAAACGCAACAAAAAAGAATGTTTTCAGTTTTACAAAATTATAACAATGCAAATATTAGTTACGATGATCCACCGGACATGATGAGGAGGACTTTTTGACATGAGTAACGTCTAAATTAAATACTATTAAATTTAGATCTCGCCGAACTTTAACTATTGGAAAAAAAACTCACAAATGCAATTATTGGCAGAACAAAAAAAAATCATGAAAATGTATCGTAAACAAAAGAATTCGAATTATAAAACAATTTTGATGAAAATTGACAATGACATTTCAGATACAAATTTTTCAAAACCAGATTATAATATAATGGGAATCGATGATATCCACTTAAATTATAACAATAATAAAATTAGGACTGTTGAGATTAAATTAAATGAAGAAACAAAAGAATAAAAAAAAATAGATGGAAAAGATGCTTCATTTGTAACAGGACTTAAGAACATGACGAAGCTGCCCGCCTTCTAATAATATTTTCAATCCTAATTTATGAATAAACGATGCGTTTAATCGAGTTTTTTTGCTACAAAGTGAAAATTTATTAGATTAAACTCTAGTACGGACAACTTAAGGTATCCACCTAAATAGTATACATATAAAGTTATAATAAAAACTTTCAATGTATCGTATTCTAAGGTTAGGTTTATCGAGTTTGATATCTAAGTCCAAATGATTTTTCATTTTAACAAAAATTATTTTATCAATATAGCCTTAGTGCAGATAAGTCATTATATTTATTTAATTTATGAATTTAAAAAGATATTGATGAAATAAAAAAAGCAAAACTCAATTGCTGTAGCTCCGATATCCCGTTAATAGGAAAATGGTAACAGAACAATCACATAAATATAAAAAAATGTCAGAAAAAGATATTATTGGGAAAATACAAGAAAAAAAAAGTGACGATAAATTAGAACTAAGACGTGTTCAAGAAACTTAACGTAAGCTTTTTTTATGAAAATGCAAAAAGGACAACCAAATAAATATAAACAGAAATAAGAAAATACTAAGGTAACAAAATTAAAATTCAAGGAAAAAATAAGTACAGATAAATTAGAAAAAATACATGCGAATAAGGCTTCACGTAAGAAAGAAGCTTATATAAAAATTAAAGAGAAAAAAAAACAAAAATATGAAGATAAATTAAAAAATATTAAGATAACAAAATTGAAATTCGTGGAAACAATGAGTATTGATGAATTGGAACAAATACATGCGAATGAGGCTTTACGTAAGAAAGAAGCTTGTATGAAAATTAAAGAAAAAAAAAAATATGAAGAAAAATTAGAAAATACTAAGATAACAAAATTGAAATTCAAGGAAACAATGAGTATTGATAAATTGGAACAAATACGTGCGGATAAAGCTGCACGTAAGAAAAAAGCTCACATAAAAATGAAAGAAGAACAACCAAATATATATATAAAAAATTGAAAGTATTAAGATATAAAAAATGAAATCAATTAAAAATAGAGATACTAATAAATTGAAAAAATTGCATACGAAAGAAAAATTATGCAAAAAAGAGACTTATAGAAAACTTATTAGTGAATAATATAATAAATATAAGAAAATGGTACGAATTAAAAATTGAAAATTGGAAAATGCCGATATTATTCAGAAAACACAAGTAAAGAATGATTGTTACCAATTAAAAGAATCACGCACAAGGTGTAAACAAATAGAAATTGATGACAATAAACATGTTAATAATGATACTACAATAAATAGACCAATAGATGGAAAAAAGCGAAAACATAAATATGATTCTTATTAATTAAAGACATTATTTATTGATTGTAAGCGATTAAAAATTGAAGACAATAATTATAATGAAAATCACAATAATAATTATAATAACAATCATAATATTGTATTGAATAAAGTTATTGATAAAACAATAAAGGGCAAAGTAGAAAAAAAATTAAAGATATTAAATAAAAGAACATTAACTAAAAAAATCAATTTGAAATTGAATGGTTGAATAGCAAATATATATTTCAATGAAAATCTCATATCTGAAAATAACATTGGTTCCATGACGAATACATGTGTTTATTATTGTGATGCGAAACATTTCGCTTTCGAATATACTAAAAGTAACGATACCTCCAATTGCTGTCATAAAGGTAAAGTGGAATTGTTAAAAAATCCTCCCTATCCATAACAATTAAAGTTTTTAGCAACTGAATTAACGGAAGAAATTGATTTTTGACGAAATGTTAGGTTGTACAATGATGCTTTAGCATTCGCAAATTTTGGTGCTAATTTTGATACATTGCTGGGTAAAGGACCACAAGTTATTAGAGTATGTGGACAAATTCACCATAATGTATATGCGTTACATCCTAATAAAGATGAAGCACGTAAATATGGACAATTACATATTTTAGATAATGAAATGGCAACGATTAAACGGAATAAGTTTAATATAAATTTAACATTATCAAAACATTTAGATATCTTGATAAATGACATAAACCCTCATGCCTAAGCCTATAAAATGATGCATAAAGTAGAAGAAGGAGAACTACGACATTGTGCAAAAATCTATTATCCTCCAAGAACTGTTACTATGTCTATTGTCCGCAATAATAATTTGGATAAAAATAGATATAATCTACCTATCTGTAATGAAGTTGCAATAGTATATGTTGGAGAAGACCATCTTTCTCTTATTGAACGTGATATTGTCATTTACTTTAAGTATGATTAACCAATTAGTATACCGACAATTAGCAAACATACAAATCCTATGACATATCCGATTATTTATCCTAATGGTGGTTCTGGATTGATGCCAAATATGATAAGTAAATTTGGAAAATCTAATATTTCAAATTTGAAATTTTATAATTATAGATTTAGTGTTAGAAATGAATTTAATCCATTCTTCAATTTGGAAAAATTATCTCAACAGTTTATTGTTGATGCGTTTAAAAAAGTTGAAACCTCCAGAGTATATTTCATACGAAAGAACCGAAACGTATTAAGAAGTGATTGTAAGAAAGATGTTATGGACTATTTACATAACAAAAAAGAATTAGATTCTTCAACAATTGGAAAAATGGTAATATTACCGACAAACTTTACAGAAAGTTCACGATTTTTAAAACGGAATTACATTGACTTAATGACACTTGTAAATTATTATGGTAAACCTGACCTCATTGTAACTATGACCTGTAACCCACTTTGGAAAAAAATAACTGGAAACTTGGAAATTTATGAAGATGCAATAGATAGACCAGATATTATAATAAAAGTATTTTATAAAAAAGTGGAAGAATTAAAAAATTTAGTAATAAAAAAGGGAATATTAGGAAAATGTATTGCATATAGTTATGTAATTAAATTTCAAAAACGAGGATTACTGAACATGCATATGTTGTTACTCTTAGATAAAAATGATAAATTTGACATTCCCGGAAAAAATGATAAAATAATGAGTGCAGAAATTCCAAATAGAGATATTTATCTAAAATTATATAGTATTGTTAAACAATTTATGATACGCGGTCCCTGTGGTATGCAAAATATAAATTATCCGTGTATGGATAAAAATACAAAACAATATACTGAAAATTTTCCAAAAGAATTCAATAATACGACAACATTTGAATCCAATCGATATCCACTGTACAAACGTAAAAATGATGGCGTTAAAATAATTCTCAAAAATAAATTTACAGAAAGAATTGCAGATAATGGATTTGTTGTTCCTTATAATCTTTACTTATTATTGAAATTTAATGCACACATAATCGTAGAAGTTTGTTCCATCGTACAATGCATTAAATATTTACTCAAATACTGTTATAAAGGTTATGATTGTGCATACATTAAAATACATCAAGTAAATGTGAAAATAAATCCTTTCAATAATAAACAAAGGCAAATATTCAACTCTACTATAAGAAGTTCAAACAACCAAAGTAAAGAAAAATATATTTTTATAGATGGATCAGGTGGAAGTGGAAAAAGTTATTTACTTAATGTTTTAATAGCTTATTCTAAATATCATACTATACATTATTTATACGTAGCTTAGACAGGTAAAGCAATGAATTAATCGGTCGATGGAAAAACGGCGCATACAACATTTAAACCACCGTTAAATATAACAGATTGTAGAACTTACAATGTTAAGCTTAATTCTGCAGAAGGCAAACAATTAAATGGAAAACAAATGATTATTTGGGATAAAACATCTATGACTTCAAAATTTGCTTTTGGAGCAATTGATCGTCTTTTTCAAGATTTATGCGATGTCAACCGACCCGTCGGTGGTAAAACTGTAATTATATCAGGAGATTTCAGGCAAACATTACCAATTGTATGACATGGAAGCCGTATGAACGTTATTGATAATTCAGTTAAATTTAGTTTATTATGGCAGAATTTAGAGCCTAAAATAAAGAGCTAAAGTAAATATATAAATCAAAAAAATATTGGGCTCAAAAAAATATAGAGCTATAGTAAAATAAGAATCAAAAAAATAAAAGAATCAGACAAATATTGTGCCCAAAAAAATATAAAATTAAAAAAAATATAGAGCTAAAGAAAATATAAGGAACAAAAAAATATAGAGCCTAAGTAAATATAAGAATCAAAAAAATATCGGGCCCAAAAAATTAAAAGTATCAGACAAATGTTGGGCCCAAAAAAATATAGAGGCCAAGAAAATATAATATGAAAAAAATATTGCGCCCAAAAAAGTATAAGATTCGAAAAAATATAGAGCCCAAGAAAATATAAGAATAAAAAAAATATAGAGCCTAAGTAAATATGAGAATCAAAATAATATCGGGCCCAAAAAATTAAAAGAATCAGACAAAAATTGGGCAAAAAAAAATATAGAGACCAAGAGAATATAATGATAAAAAAAATATTGCGCTCAAAAAATATAAGATTTAAAAAAATATGGAGCCCAGAAAAATATGAAACAAAAAAAAAGTAAAAAAAAAATTGAGACCAAGAAAATATAATGATAAAAAAAATATTGCGCTCAAAAAATATAAGATTTAAAAAAACATAGAGCTCAGAAAAATATGGAACAAAAAAAAAGTTAAAAAAAAATAAGGCCCAGAAAAATAAGTGGGTAAAAAAAATTAGAGGCTCGAAGAAAATAGGACTCGAATAAAAGTAGGTCCAAAAAAATATAAGGCCTAGAGAAATATAGGATCAAAAAAAATATGGAACCCAAAAAATAACATGCCGAAAAAATGAGGCCCAAAGAAAATAGGACTAAAAATAATGTAAGGCCTAAAAAATATAAGGTCCAGAAAAATATAGAGCTCAATAAAATATAAGATCCAAAAAAATTATAGAACCCATGAAAATATAAATTTCAAAAAAATATTGGGCACAATAATTTATATAGCCAAAGAATATATAAGAATCGAAAAAATATTGAGCTCAAAAAAATTTAGAGCTCAAGGAAATATAAGGCCCAAAAAATATGAGGCCCAAAGAAAATAGGACTCAAAAAAATGTAGGGCCTGAAAAATATAAAGCTGCAAAAAAATATAGAGCCCAAAAAAATATAAGGCCCAAAAATATTGTAACGCGGTTTTTTTTCATATAGAAATTTTTTTTTCTTCAAAAAAGTCTTTTTGTCGTAATGAGAGATAGAAGATGTTTATATTCACATCTTCTCTCTCACTCGAAGACTATCTTCTCGCTCTTTCTATCCCCTTTAAAACTTAATATAAAAAAAATGATAACTACCTTACCGCATACGTACACGCTGCATACACATGCACACCAGGAACACGCCACTAAAACCCAGGGTATTAATCCACCTGGTTGTTGATTTTTGTTGTTCCCGGTGCTGATGCTTACACCTGTCAACCAGTAACACGTGAGACCGTGCTTTGGAGGTTAGGCCAGGTGGGGACACTCACTACCACAAACCAAGGCACACACACACACATGGTTGTAAGCACTTCACTCACGAGACGCGACGGAAGCCCCGAGCAGACGACTCGCACCACCAAACGCCTAGGAGGCGGCGAAGCGGCGCCGACGGCACAAACAATATACGAACACTCGTGTAGCGTTAATTAAAAAAGTAGAAAGAGAGAGAGATAGATAGAAATAGACTGCTATACTAACTAAAGTCGATAAGGTAGGATAGACGCATATGATAAAAAGATAGCGTATATATAAAAAACTCAATTATAGTAAAAAGAGATGCTAGATTAACAGATAAGAAACTGAAATGAGTCACATTATAGGTGGCGCGCAAAATCTAAAGATATTTAGATATAATTTAAATAATGATTTCTATTTACTTGTTGTTAAGACATTTTAGTATATTTTTATAGATGGCGCTACAGTACAAACAAATAAAATAACTTTGCAATTGTACTAAATAATTAAAAATGAAAATCGTTAATAGAATAAAGACTCAAGTGAGCCTAAAGTAATGAATAATCAGAAATTATTACTTGTATTATTAACTAATGTCTGTTTATGTTATTTGATGAAAAATGAAACTTTTTATTGTAATGAAATAACGCATTAATTATTCATAAAGAAAATAAGAATTAATGTAATCAAATTAAGCGCGCAGATGGCGTAACCTGTAAAGCGCACTAATACTACACTAGTAATAGGAAGTAACATGTAATTTGACGAGCGAGTAGTAAATTACACCAGAATAAAATGATAAAAGAACCTTATTTGATTAGTGAGTCGCGAAATAGAAAGAGATAGCAAATAGGAAATAACGAGAGTAATAAAGAGAGCAATAGAGAAGAAGAAGCCACTGATGCTCAGCGTGCGCTTCCTTTTTCTTCGTGCCTCATTATCGTTTCGCTAGCCCTGTTGCACAGTCGTACGTTAGTAATTTTGTTCTTTAAAGCTAAATTTTTCATTGTTACTTAGTAAAGTTTCTTTTGGTTATTAATTATTATTGTTGAATTTCTTTTTTTTGTTATTGCTAACGGTTAAGGATTATTTTTGTTAAGTTTTTCTTTTATTTAAATAAAAAAATCGGTCTCGTGTGGAGATCATCACCAACCACCAAAGGCTATTAGAGGGTATATAACATAGATTGCCGGCCATTTTGGGAGTCAACCTTCATAGATTTTTGTTGGGTTTTTGTCGTTGCTTCTTCTATTGGAATAAGATAGAATGATGGCCGAGGTCGAGCGTAGCAACGAACAGAAACAGGTATAATTTGTATTAAATTTAATTTTTTTTTAAATTGTGATAAAAAAGAAAAAGAAAAAAAGTGGTAGTGCGCGAAGTGAAAATACAAATTCTCTCTCTCTCTCGTGGTGAATTGATAGCAACGTATAGATTAATCGAATTTGTTGCTATTAATTAACAATTAAGAAATTAGAAAGAAAACAAAATTGTAATTTTGTTGTAAAATTTAAAAATTCTTGCGGAGAATCACGGCAGGCTATATAAATAGCCACGTGGTTCCCTAACCTAAAAGTAATTCGTGGCATCATTGTGGATTAGCGAAAATTTAAATTGTTGTCTTAGTTAATTATTGAGGAGAAATTTGTTATTAAATTAAATGGTGAAAATTAACTGTGAGATTTTATTTCGCATTCCTAAACTGAAATATCTAAGCATAAGAAATAATTTGGTAATCTAGTGAGTAAAATTTCTATAAAGCTGACTAATTTTTTTTTATTGAAGTATATTGAATTGAAAAGACAACCTCAATTATTTATAACCTAAAAATAATAGTTTATAACTAATTATAGAAACTTTCTTTGTTCTCTTTTTAAGTTTTCTTTTATTGAACTTTTGTCTTACTGAATCTATAAAATTACCTATTTCTTATTAACTTACTAGGAGAGTATCACATCTCCGGATCACGGATTTTGCTCTAACTTTGAGATAGGTTTTCAGATGTCAAAATATGGGAAAAGCCAGAGTTATAGACCCCAACGCTCAATATTTCTCTAGTTGCAGGCAATTAAAGAAAATCACTAAAAAAGTTACTAGATTTTTAAACGCTTATAATTCCTTAGCATTAATAGCTATACGCTTGTAACTGTTTTTAATTGAAAGCTACGTTCAAATGCTTTCGAAAAAGCACCTATAGCATATCAAAAAATTATTTTTTCCCCAAGTTACAGCGTTATGAAAATTGTACTACATTTTAACATTTATTATTAATTAATATTTTTAAAAGGAAATTCAGCTCAAATTCTTATAACGCTGTAACTTTGAGAAAAAAAAATATTTTGATATGCTATAGGTGCTTTTTCGAAAGCATTTAAACGTAGCTTTCGTTTAAAAACAGTTACAAGCGTCTAGCTATTAATGCTAAAGAATTATAAGCGTTTAAAAATCTAGTAACTTTTTTAGTGATTTTCTTTAATTGCCTGCAACTAGAGAAATATTGAGCGTTGGGGTCTATAACTCTGGCTTTTTCCATATTTTGACATCTGAAAACCTATCTCAAAGTTAGAGCAAAATCCGTGATCCGGAGATGTGATACTCTCCTAGTTAGTATCAATTAAAGATTCATTTTAGTAGTAGAAATTCGAACTTTGTGAGAGATTAATACGAGATAGCGGTTTGATAAATTCTTTATAAACAATTTTTTTTTGATAACTTTTCTTTGATTTATAATAAATTTTCTTACAACTGTGAAGATAACAACTATTAAAAGCAAATCATTTTAAACATATTAAAAAAATCAAAGGTCATAGTAATTTAGTTTCTGAAGATTTATATATATACGAAATATATTAAGTTGTTATAACCTCGCTTTTATAAAATGCCTGCTGAAGATTAAAGAGAGAAAGACTCCGAGGAAAGACGATACTAGCGCCACCAATTGGAGAATTGCGTAATCTGAGATACGCACTGCAGTTTGAGCCCCACCCTTACATAACCTAAAATATATTGAGCACGTGTTGCTCCATTACTCACTTTTGTTTTAATATTAAAGAGATTCTGATTATTATTATTGCTTAAATTAATAATTTTCTTTTCTGTAATTTAGTATATTTTAATTGATTTTCTATATTTTATTATTATTTTAACTTAATCTAGAGAAATCGTCCATAACTTAACCTATATTCTTTTAATTAAATTAATTAAAGTCTATTTAGTGAGTTTTGCTCCCTATAATTGGATGTTTGTTAACTTATTTATTGAAGTGACCTTATAATTGATTAGAATATTACAGGTAGAGTATTTAATTCCCTGGTTATATTATTATTATTAATTTTGTAGGCTGGTAAATCTCAGAATTTGAGAATTATAAGCCAATTATTATTTCGTATTTAATTAGATATATTTATAATATCCCAAATAAAAACCACCCTTACAATATATAAAGCCCAAAATATATATAGATTAAAAAAATATTGAAATTTTTTTACTTTTCATTTTTTACCTGCTAAAAAATACTTTTCATATTGAGTATTAATTTTCTATATAACGTCCTCAATATGTAAGACAATATTTGTAAACTACGAACGCATTAAAAAAACTTGGTTCCGAAGGAGAAATCTTATTTCAATTGTAAAAAAACGCTTTTTTCGTATTTTTTTTACATTTTTTTATTCCCATGTATTGCTTTTTCTGAAAAAAAAATTTCAGAAAGCTAAAAATATACTTAAATTATCTTTGTGGGTAAAAACAGAGTCCCCTGTGGTAATTTTGGAACGAAAAACATTTTTTTGTCGACTATTTAGCTCTTAAATTTTCTAAAAATTCACAAAAATTTACTTATTTTTATGGTTTTTTGGAATTATCAACAGGTAATCAACATTGGAGCATAATTTACACCATCAAAAAGAAATGTTTGAGACCTTTAATTTTATTTATTTAAAAAAAAATTTTTTTAGGTGCTTTCACTACCCAGATATGGCGATTTAAAGTTGCGAAGAAAATTGGAAGATAAAATCTTTGAACAGGGTACCCGGATTTTTAAGCTTTTTTTTACTTTTAAATACACTTTAGATTCTTGACTCTCTAAAGCTTCTTTGAAATCAATCTGTTGATTGTCTTTAAATTGATAAAAGTTACATTTTTTACACCATTTTTTTTCTGATTGCTGCGAGCTCTTTCTTTAAAAAAATATGTTATGATTTTTATTATTGAAAAAAGTGACGGAATTTGTGCGCAAACATCAAATCTTCGATTTGTAAGTTCAATACTTCACTGCTTGGTTTTAGCATGCGCTTTTCTAATCGATCTTTCATTAAAATTAGACAACTAAGTTTTGATCCCTGTAATATAAAATATTATTCAAATTTTCAAAATTAATTGTTTATAAATAGAGGTGATCAAGTTTTTAGATTAATTGCTTATAAATAGAGATGAACAAATTTTAAGTTTGCAGTTTAGCTATTTAAAAAAAAATCAATATATCAACAAAAATATATCTATTTTCGTTATTTCATTATTTAATTCTCAATTTCTTTATTAAGAGACTGCTCCATACCGACACAGATACCTGTTTTACCAACTGCATTTAAAATTTACTTTTTACAAAAACTATTTACTGGAGGTAGAAATTAAGAGATGGTTTCGATGTGTATAATAAATTGTCCATGTATGGATAAAAATACGAAACAATGTACGAAAAATTTTCCAAAAAAATTTAATAATACAACATTTAAATCAAATGGATATCCACTATACAAACGCAAAAATGATGGCGTCAAAATTATTTTCAAAAATAAATTTACAGAAAAAATTGCAGATAGGGGATTTGTTGCTCCTTACAATCCTTACTTATTATTGAAATCTAATGCACACATAAACGTAGAAGTTTGTTCCACTGTACAATGCATTAAATATTTATTCAAATACTGTTATAAAGGTCATGATTGCTCATACATTAAAATACATCAAGTAAATGTAGATTTTCAATCAGAAAATAGAGACACTAAAACTTTGAAGACACTTTTCAAAATGACAATAGTGAAAATGTTGAATATAAATATGACGAAATCCAACAATACATTAATACACGATATTTATGTCCACCTGAAGCAATGCACAGATTATGAGAATATCCTTTACATGTTATTTCACATACCATAAAACGTCTAAGCGTTAGTGAAGGAAATCAACAAAACCTATTTTTTTAAGAAGGAAAAGAAGAAATGATCATGCAAAAAAATGTGGGAACAACATTAATAGCATATTTTGAATTGAATAGAGAAGATTTTGAAGCATGAAATTACTTGTATTCAGAAATTCCAAATTTTTATACATTTGATGAAAAACTGAAAAAGTGGAATAAAAGGAAAAAAACCAATACTTAGTAGAATATACTTAGTAAGTCCGAAAGATAGAGAACGTTATTTTATTAGATTATTATTATTACATGTAAAAGGAGCTACTTCTTTTGAAGCTTTTGATTTTGCATACTGTTGATGATGTGATGTACAATTCGTTTTATGAGGCAGCTAAGGCAAAACAATTAGGTCTTTGCATGAAAATTTTTTTTTGAATCCATTATATCCGTCATTTAGAAAAACAAAAAATAAAAGACACGTATTTTTAACCGACTTCAAAAAGGAGGAGGTTCTCAATTCGATTTGATTTTTTTTTTTTTTTTTTTTATGTCTGTTACCTCATAACTCCGTCATTTCTTAACCGATTCGAAAAAACTTTTTCTTATCTGATAGAGAATGTCTGCAGGAAGGTCCCATACGTGTCCTATAATTATTGGGCCAATATTCGGTTTGTATGACCCAATTATCAAATTAAGAAAAAAACCGGGTGTTTTGTTTTCTCATTTACCTCCCTTATACTTCGCCGACTCTTTCTCTCTCTCTCTCTCTCTCTCTCTCTCTATCTCTCTCTTACCTGAGCTTGAATATGTATACATGCACACATAACGATACTGTGCTGTTGAGCCTTCTTTCTTTCCTGCTATATATTGCTTGGTGGTGTACTAATGCATGCGTTATGAATTAATAATGAAAGTTTAATGTAATTAGTGGGTCTACCTATATTTGCGTTTTTATTAAGGGGATTCACTAGAAGATAGAAAATAAAAATTTTTTAACAAAAACAAACCATTTAAAAAATTTTTAATAAATAAAAACCGACTTTAAAAGTATCGAATAAAAACAAAATTTTTTACAAAAAATAAGATTTTAAAAACATTGCACTAAAAAATGACAAATAAAAAATTTTTAACAAAAAAAAAACCGACTTCAAAAAATGCACTGAAAAGTAACAAATAATTTATTAGCTTTAGAAATCATACAAATAATTGGTAAAATACAATTTTAGAAGTCGGCGTCTAATTCTAAATCTGTGGTGCGTAAGCAGAACGACTTAGTCCATTTTTACAAAAATAACGTTCACATTCATTGTTCAAAAATAACCTTTACATTTATTGTTAAAAAATAACGTTTACATTCATTGAGGAATTAGACGCCGACTTCTAAAATTGTATTTTACCAATTATTTGTATGATTTCTAAAGATAATAAATTATTTGTTACTTTTCAGTGCATTTTTTGAAGTCAGTTTTTTTTTTGTTAAAAATTTTTTTCTTATATCATCAAAATGAAAACTCAAAGAGATAGAAGCAGTTAAAATTGTGTGACTTCTCGGTTGTTTTAGCAATCGTGACGTCATATACATTAGTGCTATATCTATATATTTCAAAATTGTATTAATTTCTACTAACTATAACTTTTGTAATTCATCATATTTTAAAAAACAGAAAAATACGGGTCTTTTATTTTTTCGTATTCTACCTGACGGATATAATGCATTTTTTCATGCAAAGACCCAATTAACTAATGAAGGTGAAGAATAGAATAGTTGTTCGGAAGAAGCATCTTCAACAGGATTCCCTTATGCTCTTTGTGAATTATTTGCTTTTATTTGCGTTTTTCATTATCCTATAAATGCACGAGATTTATATGAAAAATATAAAGATAAATTTTACCACCCTGAATACAAAAAAAATATAGGTGAAGATCATGCATTGAATGCTATTAAAAATAATTTACAAGTCAATGGGTTTTCATTAACGGCATGTCGGAGCTGCAGCAATCGAGTTTTGCTTTTTTTATTTTATCGATATCCTTTTAAATTCTTAAATTAAACAAATATAATGACTTGCCTGCACTAAAGTTATATTAATACAATAATTTTTGTTAAAATAAAAAATCATTTGGATTTGTTATTTTTTTATGAGCTTGGATTGGAAATTAGATATCAAACTCGACAAACCTAACCTTAAAATACGATATATTGAAAGTTTTTATTATAACTTTGTATGTATAATATTTTGGTGGTTTTCTTGAATTGTCCGCACTAGAGTTTAATCTTACAAATTTTTTCTTTATAGCAAAAAAACTCAATTAAACGCATCGTTTATTCATAAGTTAAGATTGGAAGTATTATTAGAAGGCGGACAGCTTCGTCATGCTCTTAAACGATTTGAATTTACCTAACATAAGCACATTTATAGAAGAAGATAATGATCAAACAATTTTAAATCATAATAATAATATTCTTAATGAATTAGAAATGAAAATAAATTCTTTAAATGATGAACAAAAGCAAATATTCAACTCTACTATAAAAAGTTTAAACAACCAAAGTAAAGAAAAATATATTTTTATAGATGGACCAGGTGGAAGTGGGAAAAGTTATTTACTTAACGTTTTGATAGCTTATTTTAAATATCATACCATACATTATTTATGTGTGGCTTGGACAGGTATAGCAGCGAATTTATTAGTCGATGAGAAAACCGTGCATACAACATTTAAACTACCGTTAAATATAACAGATTGTACAACTTGTAATGTTAAGCCTAATTCTGCAGGAGGCAAACAATTGAAGAAAACACGAATAATTATTTGGGATGAAATATCCATGACTTCAAAATTTGCTTTTGAAGCAGTTGATCGTTTTTTTCAAGATTCATGCGATGTAAACCAAGTCTTCAGTGGTAAAACTATAATTGTATCAGGAGATTTCAGGCAAACATTACCAATTGTACGACATGGTAGCCGTATGAACATTATTAAAAATTCAGTTAAATTTAGTTTATCATGGCAAAATTTTAAGCAAATGAAGTTAAATGAAAATCTGCGATTTTCGGATAGTGATAATAATTTTAAACAATGGTTATTAGATATCGGAGAAGAAAAATGCCGCAATGTTTTTGAAGATGATAATGAACTAAGTGCTATACCAGATAATTTTATCATTAAAGAAAATCTTGTCGAAGAAATATTCGGAAAAACAATAAAAATAAACAATACGAATCTAACGGAAAAAGTTATTTTGGCTCCTAAAAATAATGATAATACTGAAATCAATAACAATGTTTTGAATTTAATGGAAGGAAACCATGTTGAATATTTAAGTATTGATACAGCTGAAGATGATAACAAAGAAAATTTAGATATTATGTTACCTACAGAATTTTTAAATAAGTTAACTCCTAATGGACTTCCACCACATAAATTACATTTAAAAGTAGAGGCTATAATAATACTTTTAAGAAATTTAAATTTCAATAAGGGACTTTGTAATGAAACAAGGTTGATAGTGAAAAAATTGCCTAAATATTCTATTCAAGCGGAATTAGCAACTGGTCAAAACAGAGGTAAATTAGTTTTTATTCCAAGAATAAGTTTATCTCCATCTACGAAAGAAATTCCATTCAATATGCAACGAAAACAGTTTCCTATTAGATTAGGATTTGCAATGACTATTAATAAATCACAAGGACAATCTTATCAAGAAATTGGGATTTATTTGCCGTCACCAGTTTTCAGTCATGGGCAATTATATGTTGCTCTTTCAAGAACGAAATTTAAAAATAATTTAAAATTATTTTTAGGTGACCACGCTATTGTCAACGGAGAAAATAAAAATGATCAGAACACAATATATACAAAAAACATTGTTTATAAAGAGGTATTATAAAGAATATGTCAAGAGAATCGGCTGCATATTGGGATGCGCTGTTAAATTGGCTGCATATTGGGATGTGCTGTTTAATCAGCTGCATATTGGTTGCATATTTATAGAGCTAAATAAATTATAGGACCTGAAAAATTATTGGGCCCAAAAAAATATAAGGCCCAAAAAAATAAGGCTTAAGACAATATAAGGCCCAAAAAAATATAAAGCCCAAAAAATAAAAAGACCAAAAAAATATTGGGTTCAAAAAATTATTGGGCCCAAAAAAATATAGGGCTCAAGAAAATATAAGGCCCAAAAAAATATAAAGCCCAAAAAATATAGAGACCAAAAAAATATTGTGCCCAAAAAAATATTGAGTCCAAAAAAATGTAAGGTGCAAGAAAATATAAGGCCAAAAAAAATATAAAGCCCAAAAAAATATAGAACCAAAAAAATATTGGACCCAAAAAAATATTGAACCCAAAAAAATAAGGCTCAAAAAAATAAAAAGCCCAAGAAAATATAAGGATGAAAAAAAAGAAGGGCCCAAAAAATGGGCATTGAATAAAAATATAGGGCCCAAAATATTATAAGACCCAAAAAAATATGGCTCAAAAAGAAGCTTGTGACTAATAAGTACTAATTATATGGGGCCCAATAAAAAATTGCTACTTTTATTACCAAAAGATTAGACCTATTTAAAAAATGTGCAGAACCGGAGAACCGGAGAACTGGAGAACCGGAGCAACGGAAAAAAAGTGGTTTCACTTTAATATAATATGTGATTTTTTTCAGTGAGTCAGTATAAGATAAACTTACGCTCGAAGATTTCTGTAACTTAATGAAATCTTAATTATTATATCCATGCTAGTACAACATAATACCAATTAAGACTGAAACTAAAATTAATTCTTATATTATAGGAAAAATTAATTCAAAGAAATAGCTGAGCAGCCAAAATAATAAGGAAAAAACAACAATAACGAGAAAACTGTAATAAGTACATACATCAAAAGAAAAAAATAAGTGGATTATGTATATAATGGCTTTAAATCTATTAAATGGTGCGTTAATTTTGTAAAATTTATACCAGGGTGCTGTATAGTACAAGTTTCGTATTTTCGAAAGTAGACAAATCAATTAAATTAATTTACAGTGCAATTTAATTTTTGAATGATATTAAATTATAAACGAATTTCTTTTAATTATGAATACATAGTTCAGACTCTTAAAAAAGTCATTTACATGTATATATTATGTAATTTTATAATTTATATAAAAACCATGGTTGAAGAATGTTAAAATGAAAACGGATATGTGAAATTCTATTTAGAATCAATAATGAAGAACAAAATTCTTTTAGAATAGGCTTCTTCATCATGGATCAGTATTTACAATAGCAAATTATATTACATGTGACTATTTAATTGTTTGTACACAAGTCAAAAAGCATCTGACCAGGAGAGTGTCTGAGTTGCGGGTCACAGAGCCTGATGAAACTGTAGGATAAGTATTGAGGTATCAAAATATGAGTAAAGCCACACCAGTACGGTCCAACGCTTCGAAAAACTAAAGTTATGGACTATTATAGTCTTATTTTCAGAAAAATATGAAAAAGAACTCCCAATTGAAGTGTTAATAATTTTGTCTAGAAATGTCTTTAATAAATCCACAATAAATTAAATAAAAGCAGAGAAAGCAAGCTAGAATTTGCTGGTTCCCAAAGTAAAAAATAATAATTAGAACTAAAGTTATGCTTGTTTAAAGTTGAGCAGTAAGAGAGTACCAAAAATAGTCTAAATTTTGAAGGATGGTGATTTTTAGTACTCTTTTGCTGCTTAACTTTAAACAAGCATAACTTTAGTTCTAATTATTATTTTTCAATTCGGAAAGTATCAAATCAAAGCTTGCTTTTTCTGCTTTCATTTTAGTCATTGTAAATTTATTAAAGACATTTTCAGACAGAAATATTTACACTTTAATTAGGAGTTCTTTTTTTCATATTTTTCTAAAAATAAGACTATAATCGTCCATAATTTGAATTTTTCGAAGCGTTAGACCGTACCGCTGTGGCTTTACTCATATTTTGGTACCTTAATACTTATCCCAAAGTTTCATCAAGATTTGTGACCCGCAACTCAAACACTCACCTGTTAAATATGTTTAATCGAAAGAGAGCTGTGAGTTGACTTTTGCAGTTTGTTGCATGCAATATGCTTTAAGAAATATCTTATCAAAAATATAAAAATAAAATGTAATTTTAAAATGGCACTGTAACTGATTTGCAGGTAATGAAAAAAATATACTTGCTAATGTTTAGTTTTTAATGAATATCTAATAAAAAATACAAGCTTTCTTATAGAAATGCTTAATTAATTAAAAATGATATTTAGAAATTGAGAGATGTTATATGAAAAAGTATTTATTTTTCATTCAGTATTTATTATGGCAAAAATTACTATTACTACCATTATATTAAAGTAACACTGAAAAAAATAGAATCTTGAACCAATAAGAATCCGCTTGCTGGTAAAAGATTTTCGTTTTGTTGTAAGCCATAGTAGAATTCTGCTTGACTCGAGAGGAAAATCTGCTTTAATGATATCGACTTCCTTCTAATAGATATTCTGCTACCACCTAGCAGAAATATTTTTGAAGCAACTAAACTTTTAAAAAAATTAAATCTGCATCCACCAAGAGGAAAACTAGTATATTTTATATAAATAATAATCTAAAAATTCTACTTGAAATTTTTTAATTTAATTTTTATTTGAAAATATTGAATATATATATATCTAACTACGTAAGCATTAGCTTACATGTGCTTATTCATATGATTCAAGTAAAAAAATTAATCATTTTTAAGAAATTTATAATTACAATAATTAATAATATATATTTACATATAATTTTTTATATAAATTACATATAAATTTAATTTTTTCCATCAACAAATTAAATCTTATGCATTATTTTCTCGATGTACAATTCTTTAAAGCAGCATGTAACATATTCATTTTCCATTTCTATCCAATGCGCATGAACATGCTCATTGAAACCTAAAGAATGCCATCTATCACATATTAAATAAATATTTTTATTTCCATCATATTTAAATATATAAATAATTTCTACGAAATCAGGTAGAACATCAATATTTTCTCAACATAAAAAGAGACCTTGTTTAAATACGATTGCGTTTTCCGCAAACCATTTTAATATAAACGTCGATGCACAATAATTATCTCAAGTGTAAAAAGTTAATTTAAATTTTTAAAATTCAGGTAAAGAACTCTAAGATTGTGTCTTTAAAGGTCCATAAACAATGTTTTTTCTAATTGAATTCTTAAAGAAAAAAATATAAGCAAGAGATAATTGATTTTTTTTATATAAAGATAGAGGTAAATTAACTTTATTTTTTGAAAATCTACCGTAAGAAATAAAAACTATATGATTTGCTTCAAAGCGCATACACTAAGTGTTAATTATTGGTTTCATCTTTATAAATAAATCCACACAATGTAATAAATAATGTTGTTTCGGTTTCAAGGGTTTGTTTGAAAATAATTCTAATCTCAAATCTAAATATTCTTTTATCAATGTTTTTGAATACGGTAGCTGCTCAATTTAAATTTGTTTTGAGAAAATTATATCTGGAATTTCTCTTTCAAGCGTACATATCTACACTATTGTTAATTAAATGGGCCTCTGTTATTGGACGAGGTCTGTCATTTTCATGCGTGCCGTAATTAAAATTGTTAATTCTAGATTTAATTGCTTCTAATGTAATACCTGTTACTTCTATTATAATTTTAAATAATAAAGATATATCATATCTGAGAACACCATTCAAGATGTCATGCATAATATCTGCACTCATATTCTCAGTGACATGATAATTCTCTAAAATATTAAAAATACATTCTAATGTAACGAATTCTAAATGATGTAAATACCTTGGTAAATACATTCTGATGTGAAAAAAAATTCTTTGTGGTTTTTATTAATAAATATATATCCTCTAAATTCTAATACGATTCTTCTTGAAGATGAAGAATTATCTGCTAGAACCTAGATTACTGCGATTTTGCAGGATAATTATTATTGAGTACAACTAGATTTTTATTTGATTCGAGAACTAAAAATCAAATAGATTTTTCCTCTTACTCCTGGATTCTATTTTTTTAGTGGAAAAATTAAGACTGGTTTTTTTCTTACGTAAATATCTTTTGATTTATGGTTTATGAGCTTAACGTTTACGGGTTTATAGGTTCATAGTTTATAAGTACATAGTTTATAGTTTATGGTTAGTAAGTTTATGGCTAATGGTTTATAAGGTTCTGGCTTATGAGTTTATAGTTTATAGGTTTATAAGTTCATGGTTTATGATTTTATAGTTTATGGGTTCATAATTTATGGTTTATGTTTTATGGTTTATGGGTATATGGTTTATGGGTTTATAGTTTATAAATTTATAGTTTATGGGTTTATAGATTAAGGTTTATGGATTAATGGTTTATGGGTTAATGGTTTATGCATTTATAGTTTATGCATTTATTGTTTAAGGGTTTATGGTTTGTGGCTTATAGATTTATGGTTCATGGGTTTATGGTTTATGGTTAATAGGCTTACGGTCTATAATTTTATGGTTTATGGTTTATGGTTAATAGGTTTATGGCCTATGATTTAATGGTTAATAGGTTTATAGTTCGTGGGTTTATGGTTTATGGTTTAAAGGTTTATGGATATTTGGGTTAATAAGTTTATGGTTTATGAGTTCATAGATTATGGGTTTATGATATATGATTAATATGTTTCTGGTTTATGAGTTTATGGTTTATGATTTATGGGTTTATACTTTATAAGTTTATGGGTTTATAGTTTATAAATTTATGGTTTATGGATTAATGGTTTATGAATTGATGAGTTATGGGTTTATGGTTTATGGTTTATAAATTTATGGTTTATGGGTTTATGGTTTATGAGTTTTTGGGTTTATGGATTTTGGGTATGGGATTACGGGTATATGGGTTTATGGGATATCGGTTCATGGTTTATGGGTATATAGGTTTATGGTTCAAGATTATGAGTTTATGCTTTATAGGATTATGGGCTGGTAAGTTTATGGGTTTTTAGTTTATGGGTTTATGGTCAATGGGTTTATGGTTTATGGGTTGATGGTTTATGGGTTTATTGTTTATGGGTTTATGGTTCATGGGTTTATAGTTTATGGGTTTATGGTTTATGGGTTCATGGTTTATGGGTTTATGATTTATGGGTTTATAATTTATCGTTTATGGTTTGTGGTATATGGGTTTATGGTTTATGGGTTTATAGTTTATAGATTCATGGTTTATGGATTTCTAGGTTTATAATTTACAGATCTATGGTCTATGGGTTTATGGTTTATGGTTATATGGGTTCGCAGGTATATGATTTTTGAGTATATGATTTATGGTATTGGTTTGTAAGTTTATGGTTTGTGGTCCATATATTTATGGTTTATAAGTTTACGGTCCATGGATTTATGGTTTATAGGTTTATGGTTTATGAGTTTATGATTTACATGTATATAGGTTTATGAGTATATGGGTTTATGGGTATATGGTTCATGGTCAAAAGGTTTATCGTTTGTGGGTTCATGGTTTATAGGCTCATGGTTTATAAGTTTATGGTTTATGGATTTATGGTTTATAGGTTTATGGTCTATGGGTTCATGATTTATATGTATATAGTTTAATGGGTATATGGGTTTATGGGTATATGGTTAATGGTTTCATGGTTTTGAGTTCATGATTTATGGGTTTTTGGTTTATCGGTTTTTGTTTGATGGGTTAATGTCTTATGGGTTTATGAGTTATGGTTTATGGGTTCATAGTTTATGGGTTTATAGTTTATACATTCATGGTTTATGGATTTCTAGGTTTATAATTGACAGATCTATGGTCTATGGGTTAATGGTTTATGGTTATATGGGTTTATAGGTATATGATATTTGAGTATCTGATTTATGGTCTTATGGTTTATAAGTTTATAGTTTATTAATTTATGGTTTGTAAGTTTATGGTTTGTGGTTCATATATTTATAGTTTATAAGTTTATGGTTCATGGATTTATGGTTTATAGGTTTATGGTTCATGAGTTTATGATTTACATGTATATAGGTTTATGAGTATATGGGTTTATGGGTATATGTTTCATGGTCATAAGGTTTATCGTTTGTGGGTTCATGGTTTATAGGTTCATGGTTTATAAGTTTATGGTTTATGGATTTATGGTTTATAGGTTTATGGTCTATGGGTTCATGATTTATATGTATATAGGTTAATGGATATATGGGTTTATGGGTATATGGTTAATGGTTTCATGGTTTTGAGTTCATGATTTATGGGTTTTTGGTTTATCGGTTTATGTTTGATGGGTTAATGTCTTATGGGTTTATGAGTTATGGTTTATGGGTTCATAGTTTTGAGTTCATGATTTATGGGTTTTTGGTTTATCGATTTATGTTTGATGGGTTAATGTCTTATGGGTTTATGATTTATAGTTTATGGGTTTATAGTTTATAAATTCATGGTTTATGGATTTCTAGGTTTATAATTTACAGATCTATGGTCTATGGGTTAATGGTTCATGGTTATATGGGTTCATAGGTATATGATTTTTGAGTATATGATTTATGGTCTTATGGTTCATAAGTTCATAGTTTATTAATTTATGGTTTGTAAGTTTATGGTTTGTGGTCCATATATTTATGGTTTATAAGTTTATGGTCCATCGATTTATGGTTTATAGGTTTATGGTTCATGAGTTTATGATTTACATGTATATAGGTTTATGAGTATATGGGTTTATGGGTATATGGTTCATGGTCAAAAGGTTATCGTTTGTGGGTTCATGGTTTATAGGTTCATGGTTTATAAGTTTATGGTTTATGGATTTATGGTTTATATGTTTATGGTCTATGGGTTCATGATTTATACGTATATAGGTTAATGGGTATATGGGTTTATGGGTATATGGTTAATGGTTTCATGGTTTTGAGTTCATGATTTATAGGTTTTTGGTTTATCGGTTTGTTTGATGGGTTAATGTCTTATGGGTTTATGATTTATGGTTTATGGGTTCATAGTTTATGGGTTCATAGTTTATAAATTTATGGTTTATGGATTTCTAGGTTTATAATTTACGGATCAATGGTCTATGGGTGAATGATTTATGGTTATATGGGTTTATAGGTATATGATTATTGAGTATATGATTTATGGTCTTATGGTTTATAAGTTTATAGTTTATTAATTTATGGTTTGTAAGTTTATGGTTTGTGGCTCATATATTTATGGTTTATAAGTTTAAGGTTCATGGAATTATGGTTTATAGGTTTATAGATCATGAGTTTATGATTTACATGTATATGGGTCTATGGGTATATGGGTTTATGGGTATATGCGTTTATGGGTGTATGGGTTTATAGGTATATGGGTTTATGGGTTTATGGGTATATGGTTCATGGTCAAAAGGTTTATCGTTTGTGGGTTCATGGTTTATAGGTTCATGGTATATAAGTTTATGGTTTATGGATTTATGGTTTATAGGTTTATGGTCTATGGGTTCATGATTTATATGTATATAGGTTAATGGGTATATGGGTCTATGGGTATATAGTTAATGGTTTCATGGTTCTGAGTTCATGATTTATGGGTTTTTGGTTTATCGGTTTATGTTTGATGGGTTAATGTCTTATGGGTTTGTGATTTATGGTTTATGGGTTCATAGTTTATGGGTTTATAGTTTATAGATTCATGGTTTATGGATTTTTAGGTTTATAATTTACAGGTCTATGGTCTATGAGTTTATAATTTATGGTTATATGGGTTTATAGCTATATGATTTTTAAGTATATGATTTATGGTCTTATGGTTTTTAAGTTTACTGTTTATTAATTTATGGTTTGTAAGTTTATGGTTTGTGGTTCATATATTTATGGTTTATAAGTTTATAGTTTGTTGTCTATATATTTATGCTTTATGGGTTTATGGTTCATGATTCATGGTTTTATAGTCTAGAATATTATAAATAACGATTTGTAGTTTATGGGTTAATGGTTTATGCGTTTACGGTTCATGGGTTTATGGTTCATGGGATTATGGTTTATGGATAAATGGTTTATGGTTTATGAATTTATAGTTTAAAGGTTTATGGTATATGATTTATATGTTTGTAGTTTTTAAGTTCATGGTTTATGGGCTTATAGGTTTATAGTCCATGAGTTCATGGTTTATGAGTTAATAGTTTATGAGTTAATGGTTTATAATTTTACACTTTATGGATTTATGGTTTATGATTTGTGGGTTTATGGTTCATTGTTTACGGACTTATGGCTTATGGGTATATGGTTTATGGGTTTGTAGTTCCTGAGTTATTGGTTGATGAATTTATTGGTTTATGGTTCATAATTATGAGTTTATGGTCAACGGGATTGTAAGTTTGTAGGGTAATGGGTTTATGGGATATGGATTTATGGATTATGAGATTATAAGTTTGCGGGGTGATAGTTCTATGGTATATAAGTATATGGTTTATGGGTTTATAGTTCATAGATTTATAGTTTGTGTGTTTCTGGTTTGAGGTTTATAGATTAATAGTTTATTCGTTTATAGTTTAGGGTTTATGCAATTATAGTTTATAAATTTATGGTTTATTGGTTTATGGTTTGTGGCTTATAGATGTATGGTTTATGTGTATTTGGGTTATTGTTAATAGGCTTATGGTCTATAATTTTATGGTTTATGGTTTATCGTTGATAGGTTTATGGTCTATGATTTTATGATTTATGGGTTTATAGTTTATTGGTTTATAGGTTTATAGTTCAAGGGTTTATGGTATATGGTTTATAAGTTTATGGGTATTTGGGTTAATGGGTTTATGGTTTATGGCTTCATAGTTTATGGGTTTATGGTATATGATAAGTATGTTTCTGGTTTATTGGTTTATGATTTATCATTCATGGGTTTATAATTTATAAGTTTATGAGTTTACGGTTTATAAATTTATGGTTCCTGGATTCATGGTTTATGGATTTACGATTTATGGGTTTATGGTTTATGGTTCATGGATTTATGGTTTATAGGTTTATGGTTGATGAGAATTCGGTTCATGAGTTTGTGGGTTTATGGTTTATGGTTAATGAGATTATGGGTTTATGGGTTATCAGTATATAGGCTTATGGTAAATGGGATTATGTGTTGATGGGTTATTGGTATATAGATTTATGGGTTATGGTTCATGGATTTATGGTTTATAGGTTTATGGTTTATGAGAATTCGGTTCATGAGTTTGTGGGTTCATGGTTTATGGTTAATGAGATTATGGGTTTATGGGTTATCAGTATATAGGCTTATGGTTAATGGGATTATGGGTTTATGGTTAATGAGATTATGGGTTTATGGGTTATCAGTATATAGGCTTATGGTTAATGGGATTATGGGTTTATGGGTTATTGGTATATAGATTTATGGTTTATGGGTGCATAGGTTCATGGTTCATAATTATGAGTTTATGGTTTATATGATTGTGGGCTCGTGGGTTTATAGGTTTATGGTTTATAGGATTATGGGCTTGTTTGTTTATGGGTTGATGGTTAATCGGTTTATGGTTTATGGGTATATGGTTTTTAAGTTTATGGTTTATGGGTTTGTAGTTTATGGGTTCATGGTTTATGGGTTTAAGTTTCATGAGTTTATGGTTTATGGGTTTATGGTTTATGGGTTTATGGTTTATGGGTTTATGGTTTATGGGGTTATGGTTCATGGGTTTATGGTTTATGGGTTTATGGTTTATAGGTTAATAGTTTATGTATTCACGGTTAATGAATTTATGGCTTATAGGTTCATGGTTTATGGTTTATGGGTTTATGGTTTATGGGTTTATGGTTTATGGGTTTAGGGTTTATGGGTTTATGATTTATGGGTTTATGGTTTACGGGTTTATGGTTTATGGGTTTATGGGTTTATGGTTTATGGGTTTATGGTTTATGGGTTTATGGTTTATGGGTTTCCGGTTTATGGGTTTATTACTTATTGGTTTAGGGTTTATGGGTTTATCGTTTGGGGATTCATAGTTTATGGTTTATAGGTTCATAGTTTATCGGTCTGCGGCTTATGGGCTCATAGTTTATGAGTTCATGGTTTATGAGTTTATGGCCCATGAGTTTGTGGGTTTATAGTTCATGGGTGTATAGGTTCATGGTTTATCATTATGAGTTTATGGTTTATAGGATTATGAGCTTGTGTTTTCATAGGCTTATGAGTTTATGGTTTATATGTGTATGGTTTATGGGTTCATGATTTAGTGGTTCATGGTTTATGGGTTCATGGTTAATGGGTTTATGATTCATGGTTTTTTTTCTTTTATGAAAAAAAAAAATTAATATATAAAGGATATTGTCCTCTATATTATTTACCTTTTTCTATGGTGAAGTTGAGGGAGTCCCCGCCCTCTACCGTTTAACACATTACATCAGGCTAGAGCTGTGAGACCCACTATACCGAAAACTTTGACTACCGATGGGTAATCAGCCACTTTTGTAACCAACAATCAACTGATACCCAATGAGGTCGGGTTTTTTGAGAGTCACGATATAAATGGCACATACACTAATTTTTTTTCGAAAAAAAGTTAGAGGTACCTGGCCAGGATTCGAACCTATGCCTTTCGTGTTGAAGGCAAGAGCTCTATCCATTACGCCACCGCGCTCTCATGATTTATGGGTTTATGGGTCTATGATTTATGGGTTTATGGTTAATGGGTTTATGGTTTATGGGTTTCTGGCTTATGGGTACATGATTTATGGGTACATGATTTATGGGTTTATGGTTTATAGGTCTATAGTTTATGGTTTATAAGTTTATGGTTCATAGGTTTATGGGCTTATGGGTTTATGGTTCATAAGTTAATAAGAAGATGGTTGATTGTTCATGGTTCACGTATATATGGATATGTGTTTATGGTTGACGGGTTTATAGTTGATGGTTTACGGTTTATGGGTTTATAGTTTATAGGTTTATCGTATTTAAGTTCATGGTTCAAAGGTTTATGGTTTACAGGATTATGGTCTATGGGTTTATTGTTTTAGGGGTATATGGATTTATAAGTATATAGGTTTTTGGGTAGATAGTTTATGAGTTTATGGTTTATGGGTTTATCGGTTTATAGTTTATTGTCCGAAGATTTATGGGTTCATGGATTATGATTTCATCGTTCATGGGTTAAAGGTTTATAGTTTATGGCTTTATAGTTTATGGATTATTGATTTCGGCTCATTGTTCTTGGTTTTAGAGGTATATGGTATATTGTTTTATAGTTTATAAGTTCATAGTTTATGTGTTTACGGTTAATTGGTTTATGGTCTATGGGTTTATGGTTTATAGTTAATAGATTTATTGGTTTATTGGTCTATGGATATATGGGTTCATGGGTTTATGGTTTGAAGGTTTATGGTTTATGGGTTTATGAATTATTGTCAACGGGTTTATGGTTTATGGGTTCATGAGTTTATGATTTATGGGTTTATAAGTTGAGGATTCAAGATTTATGAGTTTATGGTTCATGGGTTAATGGTTTATGGTTTATAGCTTTGTGGGTTAATAGTTCATGTATTATATTTTATGGTTTGAAGTTCAATAGCTTTCTGGTATATAGGTTAATAGTTTATGGGTGTATAGGCTTATACATTATGGATTTACGGTTTATGGTTTATGGGTTTATGGTTTATAAGTTTATGTTTTACGTGTTTTTGGTGAATCGGTTTATGGTCTATGGGTTTATGGTTTATGGGTGGCGGGTTCATAGATTTACGGTTTTATGGATTCATGGTTTATGGTTTATAGGTTTATGGTTTATAAGTTTTTTAATTACGGGTTCATGGTTTATGGTTTATGAGTTTATTTGTTTATGGTTTATGGTCCATGGGTCTATGGTTAATGGGCTAATAGTTTGTGGGTTTATGGTTTATTGTTCATGGTTTCATGGTTTATTATATATAGATTCATAGGTTTATGGGTCTACGGGTATATGGCTTTATAGTTTATAGGTTTATGAAGTGTGGACTCATGGGTTTATAGTTTATAGGCTTATGAAGTGTGGATTCATAGTTTATTGTTTATGGGTTCATGGCTTATGATTTGATTAGTTTATGGTTCATAAGATTATGGTATATGGGTTTATGGTTCTTGGTTTTATAGGTGTATGGTATATATGTTTATGGTTTATAAGTTTATGGCTTATGTGTTTATGCTTAATCGATCTATGGTTTATGGATTTATGGTTTATTGTTAATAGATATTTAGGTTTAAGGGTCTATGAGTAAATGGATTTATGGGTTTATGGGTTTATAGTTTGAAGGCTTATAGCAGGTCAATGGCTTAATAGTTTATAGGTTTATAAATTAATAGTTTATGAGTTAATTGTTTATTGGATTATACTAGACTACAAATGAAACATTTTTTCTTTCATACAAAGTTTTCTATCTTTCATAGTTTATGAGATAATCATGGTTGAAAAAATAGGTCTTTTTTTCGAAAAATCACCATAACTGTAGTTTAAAAAGTCATAGAAACATTTTACTTAGCTTATTTTAAAGAGGACTATTAGAGTTTTAAGACCTATTTGGTTTTTTTTGATGTTATAATTTTCATAAAAATCGCATTCATTTTTATGTAGGCAAAAAAAATTAGTAAAAATTAGTAAAAAAAATTTTTTTTTACATTGCTATAAGCAATTAGAAAATGACTTTCTTCATATTGGACTTACTTCATTTAAAAGATTTTTGACTAATCTTCCAAACGCCGTTTGGATTTTGAAGATGCGATCATTAGTTCTAGAGATATAAAACTTTTAATTTTAATTAATTTTACTCTAGGGTGGGCAAAAGCAATCGGTCGGCAGTGTATAATCTGATATTCAAAGGAATATCATCAACATCATCATTATCATCCTAGTAATCTCTATCAGATTCTTCCTCTGCTAAAAAATTATCATCAAAACTCTCATCTGATAAATTGGATTTAGAAATAGTTGGAAATGGCGATCGTAAGCATTTACTACGTTGCGTTGTATCCGATATTGAATGAGAAAACTTTTAATGAAATGAAAATTTTAGGTTCAAACTCTGGCTAAAACTCTTCTACTTTATAAAACTTTGTTATCTATTTTACTTGTGGTACGCCACCTTGTAGTTCGCCACCTGTTGGTGAATTTTAGTACTGATATGGATAATATAAATAAGGGAAACTGAAGTTCTCTTTTATTTGCTTCATGAAAATTTGATGGATAAAAAATTATAGAAAAAAAAAGAAAAAATGAAAAATTGATTCCTACCTTTATTTAAGGGTTGAAGGGTAGTCCTACAACCATTATTTTTAAACACTGAAATTGAAAAAAAGGATTATTATCACAACCAAGCTGAAAAAGAAGTTGATTAAATTTTGTAAGGAATTAAAAAAATTGGAAAGTTCACCCTCAACCCCTCATTGAGGGGTTGGGAATAAAAACTTTGCTGAAATAACCATCAGAATCGATTCTGCGTCCCCAAAAACCCCGATATTCATAGATATCGTATAATTTGTTTAAGTTTATTGTCTTACCATTTTTGGCACATAAAGTAAAAGAAGCTGCATTAGTGAAAGGGTTAATGGGTCTATGGTTTATGGGTTCATAGTTTATGAGTTTATGGTTTATGAGCCTATGGTTTTTAGGATTATGGGTTTATGGATTCATGGCTCATGGGTTCATGGATTAATAAAAACAAAATTTAAAAATGTAGAAATAAAAGTAATCTACCTAATAATTCCGAAATTAGTCAAAGATGTTATCATCGGATATGATACTCAAAAGGCTTTGAGTATGATTATAAACACGATGCTAGAAGAAATATTAATAATAATTGATGGTTAAGATATAAATTTATCGTATACCGAAAAACAAATAAATTCTTTAGCATACTCAGCTATGCAAATAACCGAAGTGTATGAAGGAGACAATGATCATAATTCATACGACTTCGAAATGGAAAATGAGAATCATCGAATTCTTAATTCCGAAAATTATTTTAATACAACTGAACTCACCAATGATGAGATTCAACAAAAAATAAATGAATGTGATAATATCACAAACAAACAAAAAGAAGAATTAAAATTATTAATAAAAAAGTATAGTAGAGTGTTTAGAAAGGCTCCAGGTCTATTGAAGTCATATCAGCATGATATCAAACTTAAAGACGATCATCCATTTTATTCTAGACCTTATCCGATTCCTATAAATCATAGAGAAAAGGTACTAAAAGAAATAGAAAAAATGGAAGAACTAGGAATTATAAGGAGATCAAAAAGCCCTTATATAAATTCTATAGTTACAGTAATTAAAAAAGATGGCACTGTAAGGCTTTGTTAAGATGCTCGTAAATTAAATGAGAAAATAATTGACGATTACGAAGCTCCACCCTCAATAGAAGAGATTTTTCTCAGATGTAAAGAGAAAAATTTCATGTCGAGCTTAGATTTAACAAGCTCGTATTGGCAAATTGAATTAACAGAGCCAAGCAAAAAATATACGGTGTTTAAAATCGATAACAAAGTATATGAATTTAATGTAGCAGCTTTTGGCATAAAAACCAGCAGCGCTGCACTATTGAGAGGACTGGACTACGTAATAAAAGATATGCAAGAATTCGTTCTAGCTTTCGTAGATGATCTGCACATAAGGTCATCGACATTCGAAGAGCATATAGATCATTTAAAGCAATTATTTATTAAAGCAATTAAATATAATTTGACATTTAATTTTAAAAAATTAAATTTCTTAAAGCAAAAAATTGAATTTCTTGGACACTTTATAACGTCAAAAGGAATAACACCAGATCCAGAAAAAATAAAATCAATAAAACATTTTAAAACACCAAGAAATATTAAAGAATTACAAGCATTCTTGGGGTTTGTAAATTTTTACACGAAATTTGCGAAAGGTTATGCGAATGAAATATTGCCATTAATCAGCTTATTGAGAAAAAATGTACCCTACGAATGGGGGGCAAGGCAGCAAAAAGCCTTTGAAAGTATAAAGGATCTTTTCACGGAAAATATCATATTGAAATTCATAGATATGGAAAAACCTTTCATACTAACGACAGATGCAAGCGATTACGCAATAGCTGCAATCTTGTCACAATTGGACGAATATAATCATGAAAATATTGTCTGTTTTATTAGCAGAACATTAAAAGGTAGTGAATTAAATTATTTCACTACCGAAAAAGAATTATTAGCTGTCGTATGGTCACAAGCTTGACACATACTTGAGAGGTGCCAAGGAAATAATTGTAAGAACTGACCATGAAGCTATCACATTTTTAAATAAATGTAAATTTAATAATTATAGATTGAGAAGATGGGCCTTGTCAATCCAAGATTTTAATATTAAACCAGAACATATACCTGGAAAAATAAATGTTGCTGCAGATTTTTTAAGCAGACAAACATCTGATAACGCAAAAGACGATGAAAATGAAGTATTAATTGCAAATATCAGAAATAGACTAAAAATAAATAAACAATTAGAAAAATTGTTGAAAAGCGTAAAAAAAGCGCAAAATAATGATGCGTATTGCGTTAAAATAAAAAAAAAATTAAATGAATTAAAAAATGATAAAATAAAAAATCATTATAAATTCGAAAATGATTTTCTATATAAAATAGATGAATCAGGATTAAAAATAATAATACCTGAATCATTGTTAACAGAATTAATAATAGAAATACACGATTTTTATGGGCACATTGGTCCCAAAAAAACGTACAGATTATTAATAGAAAGCTTTACAGCCCCTAAATTAAAAAAGCATGTACACAAAATTTTAAAATCATGCATAACTTGTCAAAAGACAAAATACTTAACAGTAAAATATAATGCAGAAATGCAGCCAATCATAGTAAACGAAAAAAATGAAATACTATCGATTGATTTTTATGGTCCATTACCAACATCTATAGGAGGTGTTAAGTATATTTTAACAACTATAGATGTATTTTCTAAATACGTTGTAATGTATCCCATTAAAAAGGCAAATACATTAACAACAATTAGAAAAATATTTAATGATTATGTGCCAAATTATGGCAAACCACAATCAATAATGACCGACCATGGGACACAATTTACGTCCAAAAAATGGATAAAAAAGCTAAATGATGAAAATGTTAAAAACATCTTTTCAAGCATTAGACACCCACAGAGCAATATCGTGGAAAGAATCCATCGTGAATTAGGTCGATTCTTTAGAACTTATGTGAATAATTCACATAAATCATGGGCGTCATATATGCAAAAAATTCAAAGCATAATGAACGAAACTACCCATGAAACAACAGGTTTTACGCCAACTGAATTACATATGGGCAAAAAACCAACTAGAATATGGGAAAAGTATTTTAAATTAGAAAATACTGAGGTACCATATGATAGAAAAATTTTCTATGCTAGAAATAAAATGCATAAGAAAATAAAAGATAGAGCAAACGCAAAAAGTGCGAAAAGTACTCATTATCAGTTTAAGTTAAATGATAAAGTACTGCTCAAATCATTAAACGTATCAAGTGCAGATGATGATAAAATCGCAAAATTTTTTGAGATATATGAAGGTCCATATATTATCAAAAACATCATTGCACCAGATACATATCTATTAGCTAATGAAAAAGATCTAGAACGTGGAAAGTTCCATATAGAACACCTTAAACCGTTCTATGAGGCTAATAAGTAAATTAAATAAAAATAATAAATTTAATTCATCATAACATTAACAAATACGTAAACGTGAAAAGTCCCATATAGAATATTTTAGACAGTTCTAAAAGTATCTTAGTTGAAAAATAATATGGTCAAATATTATTTTAAAAGAATGCAAAAAACATAAAAAGAATACAAGACACATGCCAGCAACGTATACAAGTATTTATGTGTGCGTGCACTTGAAGTACAGAAAAGGTCAATATCAATATCGAAAAATGTACAAAGTTAAGTGTAACAAGTGCACGTACACATACATAAACTTGAAAATAGTCAAAAATTTTTTTTTATTTGAGCAAAAATTTTAACGATACAGCTCATTGTTAGTCGCATCGTTAAGTGAGCTGCATCGTTGAAATCATTTTTTTTCCACATCTCTCATAAGACGAATAAAAATTATGTCCACACGCCTAAGACATAGCGATGCACAAACGATGCGTTATTATAATCAACGCCATATGAAAGTGTCGGTATCTGATCAAAAAATAAAAGACAAAGTTCTGGGCTGCGAAATCGACAACGACCCAGAGATGACCAGCAATAATGAGGGAAACATTATTCATCCCAGCACCTCCAAATTTGTGCAACCGAATACTATGGACTTCGCTGACCCAGGGTACTATTATCACACAATTAATTTTGGGATGGATAAAACCACCAACACACCAACACCTGGAAACTGGGATCAAAAAATAAAAGAAGAAAAAAGAAAAAGAAAAATAAAAAATAGAAAAGAAGAAGAGGAAGTATTAATAGATATATATACATCAGAAAGGACCAATAAAAAGATAAAAATATATTACGCGGGATGGAAATTAAGAGAATAGTTTATGAGATAATCATGGTTGAAAAAATAGGTCTTTTTTTCGAAAAATCACCATAACTGTAGTTTAAAAAGTCATAGATACATTTTACTTAGCTTATTTTAAAGAGGACTATTAGAGTTTTAAGACCTATTTGGTTTTTTTTGATGTTATAATTTTCATAAAAATCGCATTCATTTTTATGTAGGCAAAAAAAATTAGTAAAAATTAGTAAAAAAAATTTTTTTTTACATTGCTATAAGCAATTAGAAAATGACTTTCTTCATATTGGACTTACTTCATTTAAAAGATTTTTGACCAATCTTTCAAACGCCGTTTGGATTTTGAAGATGCGATCATTAGTTCTAGAGATATAAAACTTTTAATTTTAATTAATTTTACTCTAGGGTGGGCAAAAGCAATCGGTCGGCAGTGTATAATCTGATATTCAAAGGAATATCATCAACATCATCATTATCATCCTAGTAATCTCTATCAGATTCTTCCTCTGCTAAAAAATTATCATCAAAACTCTCATCTGATAAATTAGATTTAGAAATAGTTGGAAATGGCGATCGTAAGCATTTACTACGTTGCGTTGTATCCGATATTGAATGAGAAAACTTTTAATGAAATGAAAATTTTAGGTTCAAACTCTGGCTAAAACTCTTCTACTTTATAAAACTTTGTTATCTATTTTACTTGTGGTACGCCACCTTGTAGTTCGCCACCTGTTGGTGAATTTTAGTACTGATATGGATAATATAAATAAGGGAAACTGAAGTTCTCTTTTATTTGCTTCATGAAAATTTGATGGATAAAAAATTATAGAAAAAAAAGAAGAAATGAAAAATTGATTCCAACCCTTATTTAAGGGTTGAAGGGTAGTCATACAACCATTATTTTTAAACACTGAAATTGAAAAAAAGGATTATTATCACAACCAAGCTGAAAAAGAAGTTGATTAAATTTTGTAAGGAATTAAAAAAATTAGAAAGTTCACCCTCAACCCCTCATTGAGGGGTTGGGAATAAAAACTTTGCTGAAATAACCATCAGAATCGATTCTGTGTCCCCAAAAACCCCGATATTCATAGATATCGTATAATTTGTTTAAGTTTATTGTCTTACCATTTTTGGCACATAAAGTGAAAGAAGCTGCATTAGTGAAAGGGTTAATGGGTCTATGGTTTATGGGTTCATAGTTTATGAGTTTATGGTTTATGAGCCTATGGTTTATGGGTTCATAGTTTATGAGTTTATGGTTTATGAGCCTATGGTTTTTAGGATTATGGGTTTATGGATTCATGGCTTATGGGTTCATGGATTATTATTAATAGATTCATAGGTTTATGGATTTATAGGTATATGGGTTTATGTGTTTATGGGTTTATGGGTTTATGGTTTGAAGTTTTATAGTTTATGGGTTTCAGGTTTATAGTTAATTAATTTATGGTTTATGGGTTTATGAGTTTATTGTTAATAGGTTTATAGTTTATGGGTTTATAAAGTATAGATTCATGGTTTATGGTTTATAGGTTTATAGTTTATGATTTTATGGATTTATAGTTTATGAGTTTATGGTTTATGAGTTAATGGTTTATGGGTTTATGGTTTACGTGTTTATAGTTTATAGGTTATTGGTTTATGGGTTTATAATTTATGGTTAATGGGTCAATAGTTTATAAGTTTATAGTTTATGAGTTTATGGTTCATGAGTAAATAGTTTATAGAATTATGGGTTAATGGGCTCATTGCTCATTGGTTTATGGTATATGGGTCCATATTTTATAAGTGCATGGATTTATGGTTAATGGGCTTATGATTCATAAGTTTATGGTTTATAGGGTTATTGTTTATGGTTTATGGGTTTATTATTTTCGGATTTACGGTTTATAGTTCATGGGTCAGTGGGTTCATGGTTTATGGGCTTATGATTTTTGGATTTAGGGTTTATGGTTCATGGGTCCATGGGTTTATAAGTATATAGTTTATGGGTTTATGAAGTGTGGAATTATGGTTTATAGTTTATGGGTTTATGGTTTATGGGTTTGTGGGTTCATGGTTTATGGTTTATGGGTTTGTGGGTTCATAGTTCATGGTTTATGGGTTTATAAAGTGTGAAATTATGCTTTATATTTCAAGTGTTTATGGTTTATGGTTAATGGGTTTTGTGGGTTCATGGTTTATGGTTTATAGGTTTATGGTTCTTAGCTTTATAGGTATATGGTATATAGGTTTATGGTTCATAAATTCATGGTTTATATGTTTATGGTTAATCGGTTTATGGTCTATAGGTTTATGGTTTATTGTTAAAAGATTTGAAGGTTTATGGGTCTTTGATTATATGAGTTTATCAGTTGATGGGTTTATGGTTTAAAGGTTTATTGTTTATGGGTTTATGGTTAAAAGGTTTATAGTTGATGGGTTTATGGTCTATGGTTAATGGGTTTATAGTTTATGAGTTTATAGGTTAATAGTTTATAAGTTGATTGTTTATTGGTTCATAGGTTGTAGGTTTATGTGCTATAATTTATGGATTTATGGTTTATGGAATTACGGTTTATGGGTTTATAGTTTGTGGCTTATGGATTTATGGGTTTGTGGGTTTACGGTTTATGTGTTTCAAGGTTTATCGTTTATGGTTTTTGGTATATTGGTCTATACCAAATGGGTTATGGGTTCATGGTTTATGGGTTTATGGTTCATGAGTTTATGGTTTATGCGATTATGGTTTATGGGTTTATGGTTTGTACTTTATAAATTTATTATTAATGGGTTTATGGTTTATAGGTTTATGGTTTATGAGTTCATGGTTTTTAAGTTTATGGTTTATGTGTCCATGTTTATGATTTCATGGTTAATAGGTTAAAGGTTTATGGTTTATAGGTTTATGGTTTATGGTTTACGGGATTATGGTTAATGGGTTTATGGTTTTAGGGTTTATGGTTGATGAGTTTATGGTTTATGGGTTTATGGTTTATGGGTTTATGGTTTATGGGTTCATGGTTTATAATTTGTGGATTTTTGGTTTATGGGGTTATGGTTTATGGTGTATGGGTATATAGGTTTATTAGTATATGGGTTTATGGGTTTATGGTCTATATGTTTACGATTTTTGGATTTACGATTTATGGTTTATGAGTATATGGTTTATGGGTTAATGAAGCGTGGATTCATGGTTCAGGGTTTATGGGCTTATGAAGTGTGGATTCATGGTTTATGGTTTATGGGTTAATGGTTTATGGTTAATGGGTTTATGTGTTTATAGTTAATCGGTTTATTGTCTATAAGTTTATCGTTTATTGTTGATAGATTTGAAGGTATATGGGTCTTTGAATACATGAGTTCATAGGTTTATGGGTTTATGGTTTAAAGGTTTATAGTTTATGGGTTTACGGTCTATGGTTAATGGGTTAATAGTTTATGAGTTGATTATTTATTGGTGTATAGGTTGTGGGTTTATGTGCTATAATATATGGGTTCATGGTTTATGAAATCATGGTTTATGAGTTTATAGTTTGTGGTTTATGAATTAATGGGTTCGTGGGTTTATGGTTTATGCCACTGCATATCATGTATCTTACAGGTTTTTAGATGATAGCACTAGAATCATGATAAGTAGATTTTAAATTTCTTAAATTTTAATTTCATAAATTCATAAGCACTTTTTTATAAATTTTTGTTTATTATTACCTCTCTCATCCAAGTATTGCTCTTAATTCATAATAGTTTTCCCTATAGTTAAAATAATTATGTTTATATATTTTATTTTCATATTTCTAAAATAAACTTAACTTAAATTTATCTTTTTCACACTTAACATACCTATCAACATTAGATAATTCTTGCTTCTTCTGAATCTTATTATTTGTTTACATTTAAACAGCTCTGCAAATAACTCCACGTGCGAGTTTACAGGTTAACTTATAATCTATCACCAGTTTTGATGTAGTTGTAAAATTGTATCATCAGGTATATAACCGATAGGCGTCATAAGTGAGTCATATTTAGTTCGCGACGCTTCCTTCTTTTGCTTTTTTCATTTAACGCGTATATTATATCCAATAGATTATACGAATTCATTAACACGTTGATTCCAATATCTTATTTTACTTTCTTTATTATACCATTGTTATCATTTTTCTTAAAATAAATTAATTGTGTTTTCTATGAAAACGTGCTATCAATTAATTTACTTGGCATGATTGTATTTTGTATGAAGTTAGTTTCCCGTTGCTTACCCCGACGCCTTTGCGGTCCTTGTGATGAGTATCAAATAAAATACCTATGGAGCATTACGAGCAGGCCGGAGTAGAATCTGATACCGACCAAGTAAAAATTGAGTTTTTTTGTTATTTACTTAAGTATTAATCGGTGTATCTTCAAATTGAAGCTTGAGCGCAATAGATGTTATTATTAACATCTATGCACAAAAAAAAAATTCTAATGCTTTGTTTTTGCGCTTGACCTGCAATTTGCAGATACACCAATTAATACTTGAGTAAATAACAAAAATCTCAATTAGACAAGGACAGCGAAACCGGCTAGCTCTTAAGTAGTTTAATACGGAATGATTAAAATTTTCTTAAAATCTCCTAACAAATTCCAAATATATTGTAAAAACGTTACTTAATATAGAATATGGATTAACTAGTTTCTGGTGTTTTATTTCAATAAGGCTTGTGGTTGAGTTTTTTACAATATAGTTTAATACGGTATTACTGAAAGCTGCATTACAAAGGAAAACTGCACTATTGGCATCACTTCTCTCTATCAGGTAAGAGAAAGAGAGAGAGAGAGAAGGAGAGATATAAAGACGCAGCAAGTACAGCAAGCTACAAGTATATCAAATAAGATTCTGTCGCTCATCAATACTGATCTAGCTAGCATAATCGGAGTTCGCTGTGTAGTATTTAATAAAATTCTTATAGTTTTTAGCAACTTTGCATATAGTTGAATTCAATATTTAATTAAAGTGAATTATTAGTAATATATATATATATATACATATATATATATATATACTAGGGGGGGTTCCCCCCTGCCCGCTCCACTCGCCAACCCCCCCAATACACACATTCCAAAGTAAATAGGAGAGTAGGACATAATGAGTTGAAATTTCATATTTGTGAATGTGAAAAAAGTTCAATAGAAAACATCGATACATAAAAATATAAGATATGAAGTTATAGAATTAGAATTAATAGAAAAAAGATGGTTTAACGCGATATTCAAAAGTTTACAATGAATCAAACTTATATATTTTTAAAATAAATCAAAAATAGAATATGAAATAGAATATTAAAAATAAAAATGAAATTGAACTTGATATTATTCGAAATTCGTATATATGGAATTCACGGATCATCGTAATAGCATAAACGCACGATCGAGCTTTTTAAATTCGGCTCTGGGCGTCTCAGATCCTGAGTCGAGATTTTTTATTTCTGTAGTATTCTTGAATACGTGACTTCTATAATAGCGATTAAATAAGTACAGGTATTAGAGCAAGTTGTTTGGAATAAGTGTACAAAAATTCATGATATTTATGATTATAGTAATTTTATTTTATAATTATCCACTCTTTTTAATTTTATTAAACTAAACTTCTAAATAATATAATTCTCTTTAAATAAATACATGTTTTATTTTACTGCTATTATCATTGATTAAATAAATTCATTTTTTTAGACATATTAGTGATTTTTATATTTTTTTTCTTAAACATATGATGTAAATGATATATCTAAGTTATAAATTTTTTATTTAAAGTACATAAAGTGTTGTTATAAAATTTATATTGACACTTTTCAAGTTTCATTTATATTACATGATGTACTTCTATATAAATTAAATGAAATAAATATTTTAATTTTTTTCGATTGTAAACTGTTAGGAAAAACATGAATAATTTTACGTTATTTTTTGTACAATTCCATAAAGATTATAAAATTTACCATAATTGAATTATACAATTGCATGAAATTTGAAAGAAAAATTTCAGTAATTCACTCAAAACAAAATTCTATTATAGGATGATAAATATTTCCATCGGTCTTACAGTCAATTTAAAATCTATATAATAAAATAATTAAATAAATATGGACAGTCAGACTGCCCTTGTTTATAATCACCCCCGTAGAATAATCTGAAATAAAAACTTAAAAATTAACTGGAAAGAAACCTGAAAATAAATAAAATTAGTAAAGCACAATCTGACTGTCCCCCACCACCAAAAAACCTTTCTTCGATTGTGATCTTGTATAATGTCCAACGTTTCGAGCACGCTACTGCTCATCCTCAAGGACTGAACTCCTCTCGCCGCACGACTCCCAATTTATACCTAAAAAATTATTTGAATATCTCCTCCACCAACAAAAACCCCAATATAAGTTAATATACCTCCACCACTTTAATTCTATATTATGTTAGAAAAGGATGATAAATACTATTTAATTTACTTGATTCTAACATTAAATTTACATTATTTTTATTCTGAAAAATGTGAATATTCTCAAAACTCTCCCTTTTAAATTTATTTTTAATATTATTTTCTAAAATTTCAACATTCACAAAATCAAAAGAATGAACGGAATTCAAACAATGTTGCTTCAAACCCGACACAACATTTGGACTTCTCAAACTATATTTATGTTCATAAATTCGTTTCTTTAAATATCTACTTGTCTGTCCAATATAATATTTATCACAATCATTATAATTGATCTTGTAAACGACTCTCGATTTTTCATCCTTTTCATCCTTATCTTTACAATTATTAAAAAATCTACCTAAATTATTATTATTTCTAAAGAAAACTTGAATTTTATGTTTTTTGAATTCATTTCTAATTCTTTCTAACAAACCTCTAACATACGGCAAAACAAAATACAAGCTTCTAGTTTCTACATCAATTTTCTTTTTTAAATTACTATTATTAATTTCATTCACCCTCTCCTCAATCATTCTATTAACAAATTCGATTGGATAACTATTACTAACAAAAGCCTTTCTAACAATGTTCGAATTCTATTTTCTGAAATCTATATGTGATAACTTAATCGCGCGATCAATCACACCCTTCAAAGTACCAATTTTGTTTCCGAACTGGTGATGTGAATTAAAATTTGAAAATCTACCAGACCAAGTTGGCTTTCTATACCAATTTAGTTTAACTTTATTATTACTGTCTCTAATTACTTTAATATCCAAAAAACTCAACTGATTATCTGACTCTATTCCTTTAGTAAATTTAATTCTATCATGAACAGAATTAAAAACATCAACCATTTCATCCACAAAACAATCTGGCACTACGGCAAAGATGTCATCAACATATTTTTTATAAATTATTGGCTCAAAACTCAATTTCGACAAAGCAAAACCCTCCAATTTTTCCATCACCAAATTAGCTATCACAGGTGACAATGGTAATCTCATCGGACAACCATACCTCTGCTCATAAAAAATTTTATCAAAAGAAAAAACTGTATTATTAAAAACTAATTGAAGTGCTTTAATCATTTTACTCTGAGTTAAACTAGTATATAAACTAATATTAGACCACCTCTCGCAAATGATCTCATTGACCATCTCCAGAGGTACATTCGTAAACAGAGATACAACGTCTAACGAAATAATTTTATGATCATTCGGAATAACAATATCTATTATATCATAAAAACTCCAACTATCTTTAACAAAAGAATTAGTTTTTCCAACTACATTAATTAAAATATCAGACAAAAACCGTGCAAGTTTATACGTAGGAAAATTAATTGACGATATTATTATTCTATATGTCAGCTGTTCTTTATGAATCTTAGGAAGCCCATAACACTTTGCAACTGTACCATTTTCACATTTTAGAAATTTAAAAACTTTATCATCTATAAAATCTTCTTTTTCCAATATAACAATAAATCCTTTCAACTATCTTGTAACTTATTTATATGTGGATTCCTAATTTTCTTATAAGTGGTGTCATCATCCAAAAGAAGCTTTATATGATTCATGTATACCCCCTTAAATGAAGCTACTGTTACATTACCTTTATCAGCCCTTTGAAAAATTATGTCTACATTATCCCTCAAAAATTTTTCTGTTACCTTTAAATCATGACACAAGTTCCCATAAATAAAATTATTAAATCTATTCTCCCTTTTAAAATTCCCCATAATCTTAACCAATGATCTCCTACAATCTTTCTTCAATTCATCATTAAAACGTACAACACTACTTTCCACATCTGCAATAATTTCTTTAATCGGAAGATCATTGTTTAAGTATGGTAAAGCAAACCCTGCTCCCCTTGACATAGCAGTCACCACTTTATTAGGTATTACTCTATCAGTCAGATTTCTGAACCAACCTTCATTACCATTATAATGATTGATTTGAGAGTGTTCTTTCCGAACAAGATATTCAAATTTTCTTTTTAAATTTTTCCTTTTCATATATTTTACTTTATTAAAGTGCCTCTCCTGATTATGAAAAAATTCATGTAAATCATTATAATTCATAACTCTATATAAATATGATTCAAGACCCAACAAATATCTATTTAAACCATTAATATCAAAATTAACATTTTTAATCTCTAAATTTAATAATGTATTTTTAAAAAAGAAAATGCTTTTTTCTAAATCATGAGAAACTCTTTTGTTGCTATATTGATAAAAATATTCACCATCAAACCCATTATCAATATGCTTTGGGAAGTTATTTGATTTCCTACATCTTAAAAGAAAAGTTAATTATTCCCTCAAATTTAAAATTCTAACAACAACTTAAAAATTAAAAATTAAAAAATTAAGTTTGCTTTACCATACTTAAACAATGATCTTCAGATTAAAGAAATTATTGCAGATGTGGAAAGTAGTGTTGTACGTTTTAATGATGAATTGAAGAAAGATTGTAGGAGATCATTGGTTATGATTATGGGGAATTTTATAAGGGAGAATAGATTTAATAATTTTATTTATGGAAACTTGTGTCATGATTTAAAGGTAACAGAAAAATTTTTGAGGGATAATGTAGACATAATTTTTCAAAGGGCTGATAAGGGTAATGTAACAGTAGCTTCATTTAAGGGGGAATACATGAATCATATAAAGCTTCTTTTGGATGATGACACCACTTATAAGAAAATTAGGAATCCACATATAAATAAGTTACAAGATAGTTGAAAGGATTTATTGTTATATTGGAAAAAGAAGGATTTTATAGATGATAAAGTTTTTAAATTTCTAAAATGTGAAAATGGCTCAGTTGCAAAGTGTTATGGGCTAACTAAGATTCATAAAGAACAGCTGACATATTGAATAATAATATCGTCAATTAATTTTCCTACGTATAAACTTGCACGGTTTTTGTCTGATATTTTAATTAATGTAGTTGGAAAAACTAATTCTTTTGTTAAAGACAGTTGGAGTTTTTATGATATTATAAAAGATATTGTTATTCCGAATGATCATAAAATGATTTCGTTGGACGTTGTATCTCTGTTTACGAATGTACCTCTGGAGATGGTCAATGAGATCATTTGCGAGAGGTGGTCTAATATCAGTTTATATACTAGTTTAACTCAGAGTGAAATTATTAAAGCACTTCAATTAGTTTTTAATAATACAGTTTTTTCTTTTGATAAAATTTTTTATGAGCAGATGTATGGTTGTCCGATGGGATCACCATTGTCACCTGTGATAGCTAATTTGGTGATGGGAAAATTGGAGGGTGTTGCTTTGTCGCAATTGAGTTTTGAGCCAATAATTTATAAAAGATATGTTGATGACATCTTTGCCGTAGTGCCAGATTGTTTTGGGGATGAAATGGTTGATGTTTTTAATTCCGTTCATGATAGAATTAAATTTACTAAAGAAATAGAGTCAGATAATCAGTTGAGTTTTTTGGATATTAAAGTAATTAGAGACAGTAATAATAAAGTTAAACTAAATTGGTATAGAAAGCCAACTTGGTCTGGTAGATTTTCAAATTTTAATTCACATCACCAGTTCGGAAACAAAATTGGTACTTTGAAGGGTGTGATTGATCGCGCGATTAAGTTATCACATATAGATTTCAGAAAATAAAATTTGAACATTGTTAGAAAGGCTTTCGTTAGTAATAGTTATCCAATCGAATTTGTTAATAGAATGATTGAGAAGAGGGTGAATGAAATTTATAATAGTAATTTAAAAAAGAAAATTGATGTAGAAACTAGAAGCTTGTATTTTGTTCTGCCGTATGTTAGAGGTTTGTCAGAAAGAATTAGAAATGAATTCAAAAAACATAAAATTCAAGTTTTCTTTAGAAATAATAATAATTTAGGTAGATTTTTTAATAATTGTAAAGATAAGGATGAAAAGGATGAAAAATCGAGAGTCGTTTACAAGATCAATTATAATGATTGTGATAAATATTATATTGGACAGACAAGTAGATATTTAAAGAAACGAATTTATGAACATAAATATAGTTTGAGAAGTCCAATTCTTTTGATTTTGTGAATGTTGAAATTTTAGAAAATAATATTAAAAATAAATTTAAAAGGGAGAGTTTTGAGAATATTCACATTTTTCAGAATAAAAATAATGTAAATTTAATGTTAGAATCAAGTAAATTAAATAGTATTTATCATCCTTTTCTAACATAATATAGAATTAAAGTGGTGGAGGTATATTAACTTATATTGGTGTTTTTGTTGGTGGAGGAGATATTCAAATAATTTTTTAGGTATAAATTGGGAGTCGTGCGGCGAGAGGAGTTCAGTCCTTGAGGATGAGCAGTAGCGTGCTCGAAACGTTGTACATTATACAAGATCACAATCGAAGAAAGGTTTTTTGGTGATGGGGGACAGTCAGATTGTGCTTTACTAATTTTATTTATTTTCAGGTTTCTTTCCAGTTAATTTTTAAGTTTTTATTTCAGGTTATTCTACGGGGGTGATTATAAACAAGGGCAGTCCGACTGTCCATATTTATTTCATTATTCTATTATTTAGATTTTAAATTGACTGTAAGACCGATGGAAATATTTATCATCCTATTTATTATTCAGTCGACATAAGTATTGTTTTTATTTAAAATTCTGTTATTTTTAACAGTTTGAATTTCGTTTATTAACAGCAATAAACATGCAGACGCTTGAAGCGTCGCCACTCTACTCTCGGGGTAATCAAATTCTATAAACTGCGTATAGCAGGATCTTATATCTCGACGTCTGAGACGTCCAACACGAAATTAATTTTTCCTTAGCTTCGTATTAAGAATTTTTAAGCTTTTCTAGAATTATCATCATTCGATATACGATAGAATTAAGTAGATTTTAGAATATATGATTTACGATTATCTTCGTTTTGCAAATTTTCGCGAAATTTTTTATCAAAATGTTATATATAACTTTATCGCAAAAATTTATGAAACTTTACTAAAAATTTATACACAAGACACGTTAAAGTTTTTATAATATTGTCTAAAAACTGTATAGTAAGCTATTAAGGGGATGTAAAATAGACACTACACCTGTACTCATAAATATTTACTATCTTTACATTTCATAGCAAAATTTTCAATAAAAAAATGCATTAAGTTGTAATATGTACCATGAAGATTATTCAGTTGAATTTTTAAATGAATTCATTCATTAGTTATTGAGAATTTCGGGTTCCAGAATTATTTATTAAAATTTTTCAATTTTGTACAGGAATCCAAATATCTTAAAAACTAATGAATGAATTTATTTGAAAACTTATCAAAATAATCATCATGGTACATACTACAAGCTAATGCATTTCTTTTCTGGAAATTCAGCAATAAAATAGAAAGGAAGCTAATATCTATAAGTACAGGTGTAGTGTCCATTTTACATCTCCTTAATAAAATCTTGAAAAATTTTTCATTATCCCATATGAAAATAATTTTTGTGAGAAATTGTTAAGAAGGGGCCGAACTATCTGTCTTTGTCTAATAGCGTTTTTCATTATTTATGTAAACACTATCCGGTATAACAAGAAAAAAATAGCAGCCCCCGATAGATATTAGTATAATAAGTATATTTTGTAATAACAAACAAATTTTTTACTGCTTGGTTTTTGAATAATTAGAGACCTACCAAAAAAAGATAGGTTATATTCTAGATTGCTAGTAGGTCTCTAATTAGTCAAAAACTATGCGGTAAAAAATTTGATTGTTGTTACGAAATTTACTAATTATACTTATATCTAGCGGGGGCTGCTATTTTTTTCTTGTTATAAAGGATAGTGTTTATATAAATAATGAAAAACGCTATTAGACAGAGACAGACAGTTCGGCCCCTTCTTAATAACTGTTAATAATTGTAATAAACTACCGCAATTGAGACATTAATAAAATTAATATTAATAATAAAATTATAGTTATTAACAGTTATTCATATTTTATCACATTTTTACACAATTATTAATAGTTTTTCACAGAAATTATTTCCATATGGGATAATCTTACAAAAACTTTTTATAATAATTTTGTATTTTTCATTAAAACATTATCATAGTATTACACGTATTAACTTCGCTCTAAAATGAATAGAACTTTAATGAAAGGCTTGTATAATACATGAAGATTACGATACATTATAAATATTTTTTAACAAAAATATTGTTGAAAAATATTTTGTGTTATGAAATAACTTATTATTATTAATTTTATTAATTTATTTCTATGTATTTCTTTTATATTTTTTAAAATAGAATGCAATCTATTTTCTGAATTTACACAAAAAGCAGTTTAAAAAAAATAATACATATTTTCTAAAAGAAGAATAAGAAAAATTTTTAAGAAGAAAAAACAATAGGTATGTGATTAAATAAAAGCATATATATTTATTTTTTATATATTTTAAATATCATGTCAAATAGTATAAAAATAGAAACTATTGGTGATGGAAATTGTTTATTTCGTTGTTTTACTTTTTTTTTTATATAATAATCAAAATTATCATAATGTAACAAGAAAAATTGTCGTAAATATTATTATTGATAATTAGAATCGCTATGAATCTTTTATTATAGGACGAATATATAATGAAATTGAAATTAAAAACATGGATTGTTATAAACAATTAATGTCAAAATGTGGAGAATATGGAACAGATACTGAAATATATAGTTTCTGTGAAATTTATAATGTATTTATTACAGTTTGTTTTAATAATTGTGATATTATTCATTATTTTGGTAACAATGAAAGTATATGGAAATTAAAACTATTATTTAGTAGAAATTATGATGATGGTCATTACGATATAATTGATTTATATAATACTAATTTTAAATTAGAACAAAATAAAATAAAAAATGTAAACAATTATAAAAAACGTAAATTTTTATGTAACAAAGAAATTAGTCCATATAAAAAAATAAAAATTACAAATCATGAAAATAGTTATGTAACTATAGAAAATAATACTAATAAAAAAATTATAAACAATAAAAATATATTAAAAAGAAAAAATGAAGAAAAAAATCTTATAAGTAAGAAGATCAAAATAATTAAATCGACAGATAATATAGAAATAATAACTAAAACAAATGATTATATATCTGATTTTGGTGAAATTGATTTTAAATGTTCCTACTGTTCTGCAGTATTTTGGAAAGAAGAAAAAAAAATTTACTTTTCGTCGCAAAGGAAAAATTAAATTATCACCTTTGAGTTTATATAATAATAAATTAAAAGAATTAATCTTATATAATAATGTTTTTAGACATTTAATTAGGTATTATAATAACCTATTTTGTTTTGCTACTTTTAGTGCTAATATAATTTATGAAAAACAAAAATCAATTTATAATTTAAAACTTCAAGGTCAAGTACATCATCATGCTCCTAAAACTTTAATACCAAATAATAATCAAGAACCTTGTTGTGGTCAATTTTAATTTTCATGATGATAATACTGCGATTGAAAAAAAATTAAAAACTAATAAAAATTTAATAAAAGATCATTTGGATTTATTAACAAAAGTATTAGATGGTAATCCTTATGCTAAATATTATAAACATTTACATCAATTAACAAACTTATAGAATTTACCAAATTATAAAGCATATTTCATCAGAAAAAATGATAAACACAAGCATCGTTATAATAAACCTCTAACATCTGAATGTGGGGCTATAATAGTATCACAATCTGCGATTTCAGAAGATTATGATTTATGCATTTATCCTAAAAATACAATAGAAAATGAACCAAAACATGTTTATTTAAGTAAATTATCTCAACATGTAGATCCGTTAGTTTTTCCAATTCTTTTTCCATCTGGGGACTTGGGTTGGAGTATTGGTCATACTCAAAGTCCTAAATCTTTAGAAAATTTAACGATGTTACAACATTATTCATATAGATTGGCTTATAGGCCAGATTCTATTAATTTTAATCCTTGACTATATTGTGGACGATTAACGCAACAATATTTTCTACATGTTGCAATTCAAATTGAAAATAATAGCATGAATTTTCTAAGAAATAATCAAAGACAATTAAGAATTGAATGTTATCAAGGCTTATTAGACCATGTATTAAATAGCGCTTGTAATATATCAAATAATTTTGAGAAAAAAGAAAAAATAGGTAATCTCTTTATATTGCCATCAACTTATATAGGAAGTCCTATATATGTGCAACAACATTATCAAGATGCAATGGCCATTTATAGAGAGGTTGGTAGACCTGATATTTTTATTACTATGACTTGTAATCCAAGGTGGAAAGAATAAAAAAGAGTTTTAAAAAAATTTCCAGCAGGTACTACTCCTAATGATATCCCTAATATAACAGTTAGATTATTTTATACTAAATTCATAAATTACTTGATGATGTCGTTAAAAAAATATTTTTGGTAAAGTTATTGCTTATGTATACACAATTGAATTTCAAAAAAGAGGTTTACCACATGCTTATATTCTTATAATGTTACACTCTGATAATAAATTAATAACTCAAGAAAAAATAGATTAATATGTTTCAGCTGAAATTCCAAATAGTGATGACAAGGAATTACAAAAATTAGTAATTAAACACATGTTGCATGGACCACATAACAATAATTCACCATGTTACGATAAAAATAAAACTACTTGCACAAAAAAATATCCAAAAAATTTTGTTAATAATACTATTATTCAAAAAAAATGGATTTCCGGAATATAAACGAATAAATAATTCACACGAAAATCATTATTATAAAATTAAAAATAATAAACAAATTATTCCTGTAGATAATTCAATGGTTGTACCTTACAATAATTATTTACTCAGAAAATATAAGTATCATATAAATTTTGAAATATGTACCACTATACACAGTATAAAATATGTTTATAATTATATTCATAAAGGTAGAGATAAAGCTTTTTGTAAAATAAAAAAAAAATGATGATAAAGACGAAAAAGAGACTTATGATGAAATTACACAATTTATAGATGGAAGATATATGAGTCCTATGGAAGCAGCTTGGAGATTATCTGAATTTCCGATATGTGGAAGAAGTCATACAGTTGTTAGATTAGCTGTTCATACGGGAAATCAGCAAAAAATTATATTCGAAAAAAATAAAGAATCAAAAGCTTTAGACAAATGGAAAACAACATTAACTGCATGGTTTAATCTTAATATTAAAGATGAGTTTGCAAAACAAATAAAATACAGTAATATACCTAAATATTACGTATTCAATAACAATAAATGTTGGATCAAACGTACTGGTGATAAAAAACATAAAGCTATTGGAAGATTAAATATTGTGTCTCCTAAAGATACTGAAAGATTCCATTTAAAATTAATTCTAAATCGTGTTAAAGGCATAACTTCATTTACAGAATTAAGAACTTTCGAAAACATAACGTATAATACTTTTAAAGAAACAGCAGTTGCAATGGGGCTAATAGAAAGTTTTTGGCAAATATTTGATATATTTCCTGAAGCTTGTACCATTATGCTACCGAGTCAGTTGCGTCAATATTTTGCATGGTTACTTTTATCAGAAAATATTCAAGGTAATGAAATATGGAATAAATTTAAAGAATATTTAAGTGAAGATTTTGAAGATGATAAAGAAAATAAAGCATTAAATGAAATTAATAAAATTTTATTGACATGTAAAAATTTTAGTTTACCAGAACCAATAGAAAAAATTATCCATGAAAATCAGAAAGAAAATTAAAAAATTATTGAATATAATAAACATATGTTTAATGGAATGTATTTATTATTAAATCAAGATAAAAAATTTATTTTTGACGACATAATAAAATATTCCTCTAAATTATATTTTATTGATGGACCAGGTGGTACTGGAAAAACATTTTTGTATAAAACATTAATTTATTATTTTTTATACAAATGTAAAAAAGTATTATCAATGGCATGGACTGGAATTGCATCAATCTTTATTATTACCTAAAGGAATGACAAGTCACAGAACTTTTAGATTACCTTTAGATTTAGATAATGTAGAAATCACATTCTTTAAATTAGAAAGTGACAAAAAAAATTACGAGATGCAGATATTATTATATGGGACGGAGCTTCAATGATACCAAAAAGGCTTTGGAAATTGTTAATAAAACTTTACAAGATTTATGTGGTAATGATTTACCATTTGGTGATAAATTAATAATTTTAGGAGGTTATTTTCGCCAAATACTTCCTGTTATGAAAAATAGTTTTAAAGATATAATAGTACAAAACAGTTTAAAATATTCTTTTTTATGGCCGATATTTGAAATTAAAAAATTAAATAAAAATATCCGCTGCAATAATAAATCATTTAATTCTTTATTATTACAAATAGGTGAATGTCAAATTGAATCATTTCAAATTCCTGATAAATGGAAAACTAATGATATTTGTTTAAAAATATATAAAAACATTAATAATAAAGACAACATAAATCGAGTAATATTAGCAGCTCATAACGATGACATAAATAATTTAAATAAAAGAATATTAAAATTACTTAACGGCGAATTGACAAGTTATTATAGATTATGCTACTCATAAAGGAGTCGATCAAAGTGATGATAATATACAATCGAATTATCCAATAGAAACTCTTAATAAAATAAAAGAAGGTTTGCCACCACACATATTGGAATTAAAAGTTAATGCTATAGTTATATTAATAAGAAATTTAAGTATTACCGAAGGTTTGTGTAATGGAACAAGATTAAAAATTATAAAATTATATAAATATAATCTTGAAGCTGAAATCATTACTGGAGAAAAAATTGGAAATAGAGTTTTTATTCCAAGAATAACATTAAATACTGGTTAATCATCGTCTTTACCCTTTATACTTTATAGAAAACAATTTCCTGTAACATTAGCTTTTGCTATGACTATTAACAAATCTCAAGGTCAAAGTTTTGATGAGATTGGATTATTTATTAAAAGACCTTTATTTTCGCATGGACAGCTTTACGTTGCACTGTCGAGATGTAAAAATCCTAACAAAATATACATACAAAATGAATCTGAAAATAAATATGAAATATTAAATATTGTTTGGAAAGAAATTTTTAATTGTTAATTAAATTTAAAAATATTGTAGAAATAAATACAGTTTATAAGAAAATAAACATAAAATGAATTATTATTTAATTAATATAAAATAAATTTATATATTAGATAAACATGGAAAACAATGAACAATTGAATGTTGATAATAACGCAAATTGGCAAATTATGGAATGGAATCCAATTAATAATCTGTATATTGAACCCGTATCTAACGAAGAATTAGAAGAATTGTCTAACTTAAATGCTGAAATTAATGAATATGAAGAAATAGAATATCTCCAAGAAGTAGAAGACGAAGAAAATTATTATCAATATGTAAAAGAACAAAAATTATCTAAGTGGTCTGAATTAATACAAAAATTTGATATGAAATATTATATACATTATTATAAAGAATGGAAAGATGGTCCTGAATGTTTTCAATTTCAGGTTCAAGAAATTTTTCAATATCTAATAAATAATGTCGATTTCGATATAGAAGGTATTAAAAATGATGAAAATCATTATGAAAATTTATTAATAATAAGTAATATAATCTATGAATTATATTTTTAAAATGATAATTATTTATATACACCTTTAAAATGTTTCAAAAAATAAAAATCAAAATTTTTACATGTAATAACAATAATAACTTTTCATATTTTGTTAATGACAATATATTTTATTTTTATGAATTTATAAATTTTTTTCAGCGATAGTTGAAAAGTAGTTTATAAAATTAATTTTAGCAAAAATAAAAAAATAAAATACTAAAATTTTTAAAATAATATAAATTTGTATGCTTTTTTCAACGACAATAAAAATAAATTTGTAAACTATTTTTAAAAATAGTAAAAACAGATATACATATTTTTTAACGACACTAAACAATAAATTTGTACGCTTTTTTCAGCGACAATAAAATATAAATTTATAAGTTTTATAATAAAAATGATTTTGTAAGCTTATTTTAGCGACAACAAATAATAAATTTGTACGCTTTTATAATCTTTTTTTAGCGACGATAAACAATAAATTTGTATGCTTTTTTAGCGACAGTAAAAATAAATTTGTAAGCTCCTTTTAACGACAACCAATAAATTCGTATGCTTGTATTAAATTTTTTTAGTGACAACAAACAATAGATCTGTATGCTTCAACAACAAAAATAAATGAATTTATAATCTTTTTTAGCGACAGTAAACAATAAATTTTTACGCTTTTTTCAACAACAATAAGATATAAATTTATAAGTTTGTTTTAGCGATTATGAAAAATAAATTTGTAAGCTTCTTTTAGCGACAACAAACAATAAATTTGTATGCTTATATGAGGTTTTTTTAGTAACAACAAACAATAGATCTGTACGCTTCAGCGACAATAATAAATGAATTTGTGATCTTTTTTAACGACAGTAAACAATAAATTTGTACGCTTTTTTCAACGACAATGAGATATAAATTCATAAGTTCCTTTTAGTGATTATAAAAAATAAATTTGTGAGCTTTTTTTAACGACAATAAACAATAAATTTATGTACTTGTATAAAATTTCTTTACTAACAACAAACAATCGCTTCAGCGACAATAATAAATTTGTAAGCTTTTTTAGCGACAATAAAGATGAATTTGTAAGCTTTTTTTAGCGACAACAAACAATAAATTTGTATGCTTATATTAAATTTTTTTTGGTGACAATAAACAATAAATTTGTACGCTTCAGCAACAATAATAAATGAATTTGTAATCTTTTTTAGCGACAGTAAACAATAAATTTGTACACTTTTTTCAACGACAATGAGAAATAAATTTATAGGTTTCTTTTAGTGATTATAAAAATAAATTTGTAAGCTTTTTTTAGCGACAATAAACAATAAATTTATATATTTGTATAAAGTTTTTTTAGCGACAACAAACAATTGCTTCAGCGACAATAGTAAATTTGTAAGCTTTTTTTAGCGACAATAAAGATAAATTTGTAAGCTTCTTTTAGCGACAATGAAGATGAATTTGTAAGCTTCTTTTAGCGACAACAAACAATGCTTTTTATAAGCTTTTAATGCAGCCATATATTTTTATGCTGGTCTCAAGCCCAAAAATCTTTTATTAAGACAAATATATAAATATCTTATTTCTCATTTTAAAAAAACATGTTTTATTTAAATACAATTGTTAATAAAGTACCTATGGATATTAAGCTAAATTCATTTTGTAATTCATAGTTTACTATTGTAATTAATAAATTTTTTCAATAATAAAGATAAAGATACAATGTATAGAAATAAAAATATCAGAATAAAAATAAAAATATTATATATTTATCTGAATAAAAAAAATGCAGAGAGGAAGCTTCGTATTATCAATTAATTATGTTTGCAATTATATTAATAGAATATCAATAATAATAAAATTTTTTTTTCATTTTTGAAATTCAATATTAGAATACGAAAAAACTTTATAATATTAAATAATTACAGTTACAATCATAATAATAAAATATTACTAATTATAATAATATTAAATTACTTATGATTGTTATTATAATGATAGAATATTATTAAGAATAAAAATATTTTTTAATACTAATTACTTAATCATAATATCATAGTGGGGAGGAGGGCATAATTAGGGGGGCTATGAAAAGTGAGGGAGAGAGGGGAGCAAATTGAGGGGGGGCTACAAAAATTAAGAAGGGTGAGGGGGCTGAGGGGGAGGCCTAAGTTACGTTAATTCTGGAATAGCCATTTATAAGAGAAATCACAACGTAATTTGAGAAGGCTATGTTGACTGACATTTGAGGGGGACTGATAGGGGGCTACGAAAATTGAGGGGTGGGCTGAGGGGGGGCCTGAGTTACGCTAATTTCGGAATAGCCATTTATAAGAGGAATTACAACGTAATTTGAGGGGGACAAATTGAGGGGGCGCGAGGAGGGCTGAGGGGGCATAAGTTACGTTAATTTTGGAATAGTTATTTATAAGAGGAATTACAACGTAATTTGAGGGGGCTATGCCAACAGACATTTGAGGGGGCTGAGGGGGGGCGGTTGAATCTTGTCTTACGACTATATATATATATATATATATATATATATATATATATATATTGTAACGATTATTTTGTTTCCGTTACAAAAAATTTACTTTAATTAAATATTGAATTCAACTATATGCGGAGTATTGTTTATTATGTGATTAATAATGTCTGTAAAATAGTGAGGTTCACAAATCTAAGTTGGCGTTGAAAGCTGTATAGATCTCGTTACTTTAAATCATGTATGAATGTGTATCTTGACAGATTTGTTTAAAATAATGATTGATACTTTGTAATAACTTTTTCTTGATTGCAAGTTATAAATAGTGCGATTCAGAGTGAGCAAGCATTCTATTTATAACAGTACAGATAAATTATATAACTGTGAATAGCAGTTGGATGATCATATTCTTTTATAGACTTAGCGGATGAAAAACACTGACTTTTATTTTATTTCTTGAAATTCGTTGAAATTAAAGTACATATTGATCTATACTATTGGGTTCAATTTTAAAAAATGATTGATTCTACTTCTTGCTGCATTTTTTTCATGTAGTTTATTATATTTACATTGGTAAATAATATTTTCATTTTATGAAGATTGATTTTTATTTTAATTTGAATTCATCCAATGATGTGACAGCAATAATTGAATATAATCACGTATAAAAACTTTAGGAGCCATTTAAACAAATAATCAAAATTAGCATATTATAGACATTGGTATATTTTAATATTAGGCTGATTCCATTCAGATTCATGCAGGCCATCACTGATCAAATTTTTTTTTTTATCTTCTAAATAATAAAAATACCTTCTATTATTTATATTAAGATGAAATTTACCTCGTAGAACGCTCAAAAAAATTTTTTTTTTTACTACAGCAATTTTAGTGATGGATGTAAAAACGAAAATTCGAAAATTGAAAATGAACTTCTACTTTTAAATAACTATAGCTCCGTCAATTTCCAACCTTTTTGTGCGTTCTTTTAACGAAAATGTGCGGAATTCTGTCTAGTTTCAAACGCAATCTCGATTTTTGTAATACAATTTGATCTCACTAAGTTCTTTACAAAAACCGAAAAAAAGCGATTTTTTTCAAACACGATTTTCTCAAAAACTATATTTTTTTTTTGAAATTTTTATATGATTTTATACATAAAAAATACTAACTTCTAGGGTAGGTGAGAATATGCGATTTTGCCTTATTTTTTTTCACAGATTTTTAAACGTTTTTTTTATATTTTCGATTTTAAAACATTGATACCATGGCGCATCGTACTATTTTTCCAACTTTACGTATTATTACAACTATTTTTATGCTTTTATTCATTAATATATCAAAAATATTAACAATAATCTTTAAAATAAACCCCTGATCGAATATCTTGATCAATTAGAACCAAAGCTATGACGATTTAAAGTTTAAAAAAAAAATGCTAAAACTTTAAATAAATATGATATTTACATTACAGAGGAAACGCGATTTTCGTTAAAGATTAAAATCTAAAATGATATAAATTTTTTAATTTAAAAAACAAAGTTATTTTGGTGAAAGAATACATAACCATTTATCCGCTTTTTATGGTACATTATTACAATAAAAATTTTTTTTGTTGGAGAATACAATTTTTTTATTAGTTCGAATTTCGCGCCTAGAATTTAAATTTATTTTGAAGGGAGTTGACGCATGTCACTACTAGGTGGCGATGATTCGTTCTTTGCATTCTCATTAACGACTTGACGCGTTTAAAAATATAAGAAAAGGAAGATAAAAAATAAAGATGTTGCATAAAAATTATTTTTTTCGATCTGTTATTGAACAGAATATCAATAATGGCATCACTGATTGTTAAAATAAAGTGCAAGGGTTTAAAAGAAAGGCACAAAAAAGTTGTTTATGATTGCTCCAAAAGTTCGCTTGGAGAATTAGGTAATCTAGCGGAGTCTTTGAAGCGCTTGTATCCAAATACTTCTTTCTCTACAGAAGATAAAGTATGCCCTTCGTGTTACAAAATATTATTAGATGAAGTGAAAAACGAGCCGATTTCATCGACCTCAAGCAGTCGAGAATCTTCGGAAGATTTTATTCATAGTGAGGCTGTGGTGGAACAGCTCGACGAGACTTCAAGTAATTTGAAATTAAACATTTCATTAATCAAAGTGCCTCAAAGTATCAATATCAAGATGCGAGAATCTTATGCTCTCCGAAAAAGAAAACAAATGAACGATGCATTTGATTCACAAATAGCAAGTAAAATGATGAAAGTCTACGATATAACGGATTTCCCCGCATTGAATGAAAATAATGAATGTAAAACAAATGATAAATGGATTGAGAATATTAAAATTGCATTAGATAATTGTTCAAATTTTCTTGAAAAAGTGCGATTGTTGAGTATTATACCAAGTGATATTTCCAAAGATTATTTATTATCAGTTTTACCAAATGTAACTATTTATATGATTGATCAAGCACGATCATTGGTAAATAATAAAAAAATTTACAAGCAGTCTGAGAACTATTGTGGCCATTTTTTGGATAGTGAAATTTTAATGAGAGTAAAGCGACACAGTATCTATTAAAGAAAATGGTATAAAAACTAAAAAAGTCAAACGCTTTCTTACGTGAAGTATAAAAGAAATATATCAATTATTTAAAGACGAAAATCCAGAAATAAAAACCAAAATTGGTAAATCAACATTCTACGCTTTAAGACCAAAGTGGGTTATATCACATCCACCCACCGATTCGTGTCTTTGCGTTTACTGCGAGAATCTTAAACTTATGTTAGATGCTTTGAATAATTATAAAAAAGAGAATAAACAATACATTGCAGATTTGGAATTGAAAATATGTTCTTGACTTTTCTGTTCAAAAGATGATATGAAATGTGTACTAAGAGAAAGTAAAGAATGTCCCATTGGAGATTCTATTGATTTACAAGTAATTTATTTGACAGATGAAGATTTATATGAAGAAATAATTTATGGTGTTTAGGAAAAATTAAATTTACTGAATAAAACCTAAAAAAAACTTAAAGTTTGAAAAAAAAAATGCTGAAACTTCAAATAAATATATTTACTTTGAATTTTGAATTTTTAATTTTCAATTTGAATTTTGAATTTTGAAAAGATGAATGTTTTAAATACTAAAATATATTATTTGGTCATTTTCAATGAACATATAATATGCGATACAATTAAGAAATGAACACTAATGAATTGAGAACTAATGTGAATAAAAAAGTCCGAATTTGAATAGAACCTTTCAATTTACTTCTTGCCACTCATGTCTCGAAGTTTTGGCAGTGTAGATTTGGTTCCGTTCACTTTTCCAACAATAAATCTTTTGAATACCTTTAATTTCTTTTGCATTTCCTAACCATTCCATTTTTTTTATCTGTCGAAAAACTTCTAACTTATCCTTGCGGATAACAAGAATGTTAATCGACAGAATATATTTTTACACGTGAGAGGCGAAATTTTCAGCGTTTCTAATAAAATCTGCACTCTCCTAGGACAGATTATGCGTGGTAGCATAATGTTTAACTAAACCACCAATACCGTCACAAGCGCCTTTACCATGACCTGTTGCAGAAAAAAGCCATTTTCTGTTTACTTTTGAGTTTTGAAGCTCATAGAATTGATATCTATTTTTAAAATGACTGCCAGCTCCATCGGAAATGGTTATGATTTCATCAAGATCTTGCGCAATATGTTTTTGTTTTAACTTGTCGATAATTAAATTTATAGCCATTAGGGCATGAGACAAATCATGTTTAATATCGTCAGAGATGGTGGCATAACTGACTGTTTCATCATTTCCAAAATAGCACTCTGACGTAAATATTGATATTTGGTTTTTACTTTAATGATAGCTTCGAATTTCATTTTGGAGTAGAACTGTCCAATTTTCTGCAAAATCGACATGAATAACTAATTGGAAGTCATTATTCCTCGCTAAAAGTTTAACCTTTTTAATTGCTATACGTTGAATTTCTTTGACCAATATATGAGCACTTACAGTGAGAGCGCGCTCTCTTAACTCTATTAACCTTTAGAGGACCGGTATTTGAGATTTGTGATCGCTCTAAGAAAGTGGTCCAAAAAGATATCTGATATCACTAATTGACTTTGGGGTAAAGGTCGATCAGGGGTCACGCCACTATAGTGGTTTTCCGGTCCTCTTAAGGTTAAGAAATTTTCAATTGTGCTAGTTTTATTCAGTAAATTTAATTTTTCCCAAACACCATAAATTATTTCTTCATATAAATCTTCATCTGTCAAATAAATTACTTGTAAATCAATAGAATCTCCAATGGGACATTCTTTACTTTCTCTTAGTACACATTTCATATCATCTTTTGAACAAAAAAGTCAAGAACATATTTTCAATTCCAAATCTGCAATGTATTGTTTATTCTCTTTTTTATAATTATTCAAAGCATCTAACATAAGTTTAAGATTCTCGCAGTAAACGCAAAGACACGAATCGGTGGGTGGATGTGATATAACCCACTTTGGTCTTAAAGCGTAGAATGTTGATTTACCAATTTTGGTTTTTATTTCTGGATTTTCGTCTTTAAATAATTGATATATTTCTTTTATACTTCACGTAAGAAAGCGTTTGACTTTTTTAGTTTTTATACCATTTTCTTTAATAGATACTGTGTCGCTTTACTCTCATTAAAATTTCACTATCCAAAAAATGGCCACAATAGTTCTCAGACTGCTTGTAAATTTTTTTATTATTCACCAATGATCGTGCTTGATCAATCATATAAATAGTTACATTTGGTAAAACTGATAATAAATAATCTTTGGAAATATCACTTGGTATAATACTCAACAATCGCACTTTTTCAAGAAAATTTGAACAATTATCTAATGCAATTTTAATATTCTCAATCCATTTATCATTTGTTTTACATTCATTATTTTCATTCAATGCGGGGAAATCCGTTATATCGTAGACTTTCATCATTTTACTTGCTATTTGTGAATCAAATGCATCGTTCATTTGTTTTCTTTTTCGGAGAGCATAAGATTCTCGCATCTTGATATTGATACTTTGAGGCATTTTGATTAATGAAATGTTTAATTTCAAATTACTTGAAGTCTCGTCGAGCTGCTCTACCACAGCCTCACTATGAATAAAATCTTCCGAAGATTCTTGACTGCTTGAAGTCGATGAAATAGGCGCATTTTTCACTTTATCCAATAATATTTTGTAACACGAAGGGCATACTTTATCTTCTCTAGAGAAAGAAGTATTTGGATACAAGCGCTTCAAAGACTCCGCTAGATTACCTAATTCTCCAAGCGAACTTTTGGAGCAATCATAAACAACTTTTTCGTGCCTTTCTTTTAAACCCTTGCACTTTATTTTAACAAAATAAAAATTCTGAGTAGTCTATAATATAGAAGAAAACCATTTCACCAATTTTTAGCGAAAAAAAAGTTTTTGTCTTTTGATTTAACAGAGAACGGGCAATATATATATTTATATATATATACACTGGGGGGAAAGCGCGCCAACCCCGATCTCCCTTTTGTAACTTGAAAATAATACATTACGTAACTAGTGCGGGAAGTGATTGATTCCCGCACGGAAAGTTTGTCGCCCGAGCGAAGCGAGAGCGACAATTTCCGTGCAAGATCACCCATTTCTCGCACGTGTTACGTATATTATTTTTCTGCACAAGGTGTGGGAAGTTTGATTGGTCTTTTACATAATATATGATTGTATTTTACAAATTAATAATAAAAAAAAGAATGATTTCATTTTAAATTGAAATTCATATTACAAGAAAAAGAAATTGAATATGGATTAGAGAATTGAGGATGTGATAATTGTAACGGGGAATATATTTAAATAAATAAATTAAATATATTTGTGGGCCTCACGTGTACTCTCTTTAAGTACACGTGCACTTACCGTTAAATAACCGATTTTCTATTTAGAGACGATCAGCCTCGTACGTTGTCACTGATCGACTATGACTATCTTTTTTATACAATAGAAATCAGTTAAGCAATATTTAATACTATTGCAGAACTTTGCTTAGAAGTTCTGCCTCCCGGACGTCTGGTACGACGAAACCCACGGCGTGTACTTTAAGACTCTCTTAAATATCGTCAATCAAAAGGAAGCAAGTGTATAACGTTTAATATATATAGACAACACACGATTTTGAACAGAGAGAAATAACGTTATATGGTACTCCAAAACAATTTCAATTTAACTTCGATTTATTCAAAACAATAAACAAATTTACTACACAGAAATGAAATTATCGTAAACTTTAATAATGACAAAATTTAATAAGTTTAATAAAAAGAAACAAAATTTAATTTAGTCCACCCTATTCTATTTAACGCGACGCACGCAACGGTCTTGATATTTTAGTATGTATCGCATACACGCGTTTAACAATAATAAAAAAAAATACGACAGTCTGCAGACTTACATTCTTTTATCAGGCGTTGAACACGGAGGATTCTCAACGGATCTCTCTCGCAATGGCGATTCAGCAGTACAACCAAAGCGGCACCGTAGATATGCGGTGCAGCTCGACAATCTCGTTACTCTCGTCGAAATATTCCTCGACTCTCTCCGCAAAGTCTTAGCAAATATTCTCTTGCTATTGACGTGCAAATATCCTAATTAATCACAACGAGATTTCACGCGATTTAACAAATAAAGACACTTTTAAAAAAATATAATGAGGCTTTAACAATGCTCTCACAAAAAATATTTTATCAAAAATTTAGAGGACGCACAAGCTCGCACAACTGACAATATGGCTGCCGAAATCTTTCTGCTTTGTTAAAAACGACCCGTTCATTTCTCTCTCTTGCCTCATCCTACCCGGCATGCACTGCGCGCGCCTCTCTCTATCGTACTATATCCGAGTCGCTGAGACAGACTCTCTCCGTCTCACTCTTACACTTACATATCTTGCATACGTTGAGCCGTGCGACTTATAACGAGGATAGAGCTATATCATAGCATACAAATAATTTACTATCCTCGTTACACCCCTTCCCCAGACTCTGGAAGACTTGACTGACAGCTCTGCTACCCTATCTGGTCGCACTGAAATCCAAAGTCTGATACAGAAGTAAAAGAAACCATTACTCCATTCACAAACTCAGTACCGTTATCAGATAAAAACACTTCAGAAGCACCAAAATGATATATTATTTTCTCCTTGAAGGGTTTAAGAATGTTTATACCATTAGCTTTTCTTAATGGTACACACTCTACCCATCTAGTAAATAAATCTTGCATTACTAAGACATATTCATGCCCTTTGGTACTTTTAGGTAGTGGTCCAACTATATCACCAGCTACCACTTCCCATGGCCGTCTTATAACGCGTTGCCCCATCAAACCGGCAGGTAATTGCTGCTCAACTTTGCATTGTTGACACACTAAGCACTTACATACGTATTCCATTACATCCTTATATATGGAATGCCAAAAATATCTTTCAATCACTCTTTTATAGGTTTTCTCTCTACCTAAGTGACCTGCAGTAGATTCATCATGACATTCTATGAGCACTTTTTTTCTCTGTTCCAAAGGAGCAACGAGTTTCCATGCCTCGTCATCCTGACCCATAATATCATCGATCTCTTCATTAGGACAATATTTGAAGAGACGACTACCAATAATTTTCCATCTTGGATTTCCTCTTGGATCCTTTTGTACTTTGTCAAACCATCCTAAGTACCATGTGTCTTTGGTTATGGTTGCAGTAGGAAGAGCCGAGACTTCAACATCTTCATGCTCTTCACCCTCATACATTCTTGAGAGTGCATCTGGAACATGATTCAGTGCTCCCTTTCGGTGTTCTACAGTAAACGAGTAGCCTTGTAATTCCAACGCCCATCTCGCTAACCTACCAGTTGGGTTATGCAAATTACACAACCATCTTAAACTACTATGGTCTGTAATCACTTTGAAATGGTATCCATCTATATAAGGTCTGAATTTGTTAGCAGCCCATTTTACAGCTAAACATTCTCGTTCAGTTACAGAATAATTTCGTTCTGCTTGGTTCATAGTGCGACTGGCAAATTCCAGCACCCGTTCTTCTCCCTCAATCTCTTGAGTTAGAACTGCACCAAGACCTGTATTGCTTGCATCAGTCTGTATAACAAACAGCTTATCAAAATGTGGTTTCTGCAACACAGGTGCAGAAACCATTAATGCTTTTATCTCTTCAAAAGCTTGCTGTTGATTTTCAGACCATTCAAATCGACAATCTTTCTTTGTCAACTGCGTTAATGGTTCTGCTAGCGTAGCAAAATCTTTAATAAATTTCCTATACCACGACGCCATTCCTAAGAATCGTCGCAGTTGCTTTAAGTTTCTTGGCGCAGGATACTCGACAATCGGCCTGATCTTCTCTGGATCAGGTCGAAATCCATCTTTATTAACTAACAAACCAAGGTACTTCACTTCTTCGCAGCAGAAAATACTTTTCTCTCGGTTTATTGTGAGGTTCGCTTTCTTTATCCTTAGCAGCACGTGTTCTAACCACTTCAAGTGCTCTGCAAAGGTTTCAGTAACTACTATTATATCGTCCAGATAAGCGAATGCATATGGCTCCATTTCAGGCCCAATCACCATATCGATTAATCACTGAAATGTAGCCCCGGCCTGGCTCAGGCCATACGGCATTTTTATGAACTGATATAGTCCCAATCGAGGAACTGTGAATGCCGTAATAGGTCTCGATTCTACCTTAAGCGGGATCTGATGGTAAGCTTGACTCAGATCCAGCGTAGAGATATACTTAGCCCTCTGTAGCTTCCGAAAAATTGCATCCATAAAAGGAAGAGGGTAAGCATCTTGTTGAGAGACAGCATTGACTTTTCTATAGTCAACGCAGAATCGAAACTTTCCATTCGCTTTACGAACCATAACGACTGGACTAGACCAGCCACTCGTTGATGGCTCTATTATTCCAGATTTTAGCATTTCTCGTACTTGAGAATGCATTTCTTCTTCCATTTTCTGTGACGTAGAATAATATTTTTGTTTAATGGGTTGAGCTGATCCAACATTAATCTTATGCTCAATCCAAGTTGTGCAACCTAATTGGCCATTATCTTCTCCGACTACCCTATCTAATAGTTCTTGTAACTGTTGTTTTTCTTCCGGTTTTAAATTAGCCAATCCAGTTTGCATCACTTCTTCTGACTGTACAACAGCGACCTCTAAATCTATATATATATTAGCATCCTTCAGCAATACTCTATTTTCACATGGATCCAATATCGTTTTAAATTTACGTACAAAAATCACTCGAAGATAGCAATCTGCGTCTAACTCAGGCATGATTGCCACCAAAATATCTTTAGTAATGCTTTCCAACGTAAGAGGAAGTTTTACATAACCTGATATCGGAGTAAAATGTCCATTAGCAACTCTAGCCCTTCGGTTATTACACGAATCAACTTTTCTGCCGCACTGATCTGCTAAATTTTGACCAATGGATCCCAACACTTTTCTTGATGCTCCTGGATAATATAAAGCACGTATCATTTGATTGCAGATCTTAACTTTTAACCACCATCGTGTTTCAGCTTCACTAGTGCCATCTGTTACAGTGTTATTTTCAGATAAACTTTGTCGAACTACACTATCAACAGTATTCAAGTTTAGGTTATCTACTATCTCTAACGTTGGTTCTTTTTCTTTAGTAGACTCGGCTCTTACCGAGTCCACTGATGGTACTACTGACTCTTTGAAGGCCATATCAGAGTCAGAGGGAGCTGTATTGGCCTCCTTTACTTGCTCCCTTGCGCGTTTTCCGAACACAGTGGGCAATTACGCTTGATGTACCCAGGATTGCCGCAACCATAGCAAACTATTCCTCTTTGTCTGCTATGTGAATTTGACGATGGGCTATTCCCTTTATCCCCTTTGGAATCATCAGGTTTTTGGCCTGAATCCTGTGAACCTTCGTTCTTCTGATTCGGATTAACCTTCTCATTATTATCTTGAGGCACCTGCTTATTTGGTGTGCGGAACTTTGTTCTATTCTGATTCGTAAATTTAGAAGTTTTATTCTCTAACTTCTTCTCAAACTGGGCTAATTTTTGTTCTAAAATTTTAGTGACAGCAGACATCATATCTTCGACCCTAGTCGCCTTGGTGTCTACACTAGCTACCTTAGGTGAGATCTTTTTTCGATTTGCCGGTGGATGATAAGCAGTTTCCGGTAATAAGGCTTTTCCAGGTGATGGCGGAGGTTTATAAACTTTCTCCGCTTCCAAAGTTAACTCAGCTTCAACAGCGAGTTCTAATAACGCATCAATGCTATTAAATTCATCTCTGCGCACTAGTCTTTGCAGCTCCGGTCTCAAGTTACGGTGCAGTAAATCTAACTGCTGACTGAGATCCGGTTGCGGTTCTGCCTACGCATTATTGCTATAAGGCACGTTAAATAGTCACGCACTGGCTCATCGTTGCCTTGCGTGCGTGTATTCGCTTCTGCTATGAGCCTCTGCTGGAAACGACGGTTGGTACCATACCATCGCCTAGCAGCATCACAGAATTCGGGCCAACTATGCCATTGGTCCCGATTATTGCGATACCACGTAGCTGCTACACCTGTCAGTAGTTCAGAAAGTGAATATAATAAATCACTTTCTGACATATTAGCCAGGACCCGACACTCCTCGACTCTTGTCAAAAAGAGGTCTATACTTTGGTCCTTTGTGCCCGAAAATCGTACTTCCCATTGGCGCACGACCCTACCAACGTCTCTTGGTTGACCACCATAACTCACAGAACCTTGAGTCGGTGAGCCACCCCTTCCCCAGGCTGTGCCGAGGACACCAAATGGTGGGAAACGAGACACTTCCGAGACAGTTGAGTTATCAATACGAGGTACACCGCCTACTGCTGTATTTACCCTCGAGCCGGCCGTTGCTTGTTCGAAATTAACCTGCCTATCTTCTGTACGTTGTTGAGCCATTTCAACATTGCTATGTTGACTTCTTCTGCCGCAACCTGATATACCGCCATCTAATCTTGTGCTAGACGGTTATCTATTTTCATTAGGAATCACACTTGTCTGATTTGACAAGCATGATTTCCTCCAATCTGAGAGATCACGAACTCTTTCTGACAAATTTCCTAATTGCTGTTGTATCGGTTGCAATGCCTTTAACATTTTACTATGCAACTGATACTCTTCATCAGTCGAATTCTCATGACCTTGCGACAGATTCTGTTGTGCGTGTGTTTCAATTCCTTGCATTTGAACTACTTGAATTTCGTTTTCTTTATCCATCAAATTCCGTTGTCTCGCCTGATCACTCTGCGAGACAACACTTCTATTATTAGCTAGGGCGCTTGCTGTTTCTTTACTTCCATCAGCTGATAACTGAGTTACCTCACAATTGTCTACCTGCAATTGTGGCAACTAAGCCAATGGATGTGGATGCAGGGTATAGTTGCTCGCTGTCTGCGAACTATTTGTTATTTCCGCCGTCTTTGCTTCAATAAAAGACTGACGAAGATCAATCCTCGTCTGTCTGATTGCACTTTCGTCAGACAGATCGGACTGCATAAAGTCGGCTGCCGTATATTCACCGAGCAGCCAGACTCTTAGCCTCGCAGCTTGAGCAAACCTGGATCCAGAAATTTGCATTTGCAAGCTATATAATGCTTCAGTCAGTTCTTGACAGTTTAGACATATAAGCCAGTCATCAAGCAACCCAGTTGATGTTGTATCTTTTCTTGACTGATTGCTTGACATCTTCGCTCTTGCAGCAAATCTATTACCTGGAATAGAAGTACTTGCATGTGCTATTCAGAAAATATTAATTGCTTAAACAGCCGCAAATAAAAATTCTAAATATATGTGTGTACAATATATATATATATGTGTAGTATACCTAATTATTATAGCACACGCAAGAACCTCTCTACGCGAGCGACTAAGAGATTATTCTTATTTGGCTCAATATAAATATATTGAGCCAACCTTCTCCCTTTAATACGAATAAAATTATTTTTAATAATAATAATAAAAAAAAACAATTAAATTTCCCTTAAAAGCGAGAAAAACTCTTCGATTTTCTCTTGGTGTCAATAATTCTACTTGCTGACTGGCTAAAAAAAAATAAAACCTTCAACTAGTCAGCTATTGCAAAAACTGCAACCTCAGTTCTGCAAAAATACAAGAAAAAAGATTTTCACTATCGAATCTAATTCTTAATTTAAACAATTTAAATCAAACCGAAAAAAAAATAGATTCGAAATTTCTACAAGAAATAATTTTTTTTTCCAATAAATAAACAACTAGAAAAAAAAGAATTTTCTTTTATTTTTCTTATCTTGTCGAACTTACTTACAATCTACAAGACCGTCGCTCTTCCGTACAATTTAGAAAATTTTTATCTTTAAAAACTATCTTAATTTTTCCTAAAGAAAACCGAAAAAATTTCCTAAAATAATAAAAAAATTATCGCATGAATTTCTGTTCCTAATCTCGGAAAATAAAAAAACACGCTTTGATAATCTACCGCGCAATGACTCTTGCCACTAGATTTAGCTTAATGCTTTACGTGTCTTATTACAACTAGCGCCCCTCAAGGCCTTTGTAATAAGATTAGCATGAGCTGCTCTCGATTATTCAGTGGACGCCATTTTATAATGCGCGCCACCCGAGAGCCACCTATATTTCTCTATCGCGTCCTTTATTTTATCACGCTGCGCGCCACGTAATCATACGCACCATAAAAGAAATCACGATAAACTTTTTATTCACGTGAGCCCATATATTGGTGCTATGTACTGTGCACGCGATATACCAACGTAATACACTCCTTCAACAACTTTCGTGAATTGATTTGTTGGGCGCCATGTAACGGGGAATATATTTAAATAAATAAATTAAATATATTTGTGGGCCTCACGTGTACTCTCTTTAAGTACACGTGCACTTACCGTTAAATAACCGATTTTCTATTTAGAGACGATCAGCCTCGTACGTTATCACTGATCGACTATGAGTATCTTTTTTATACAATAGAAATCAGTTAAGCAATATTTAATACTATTGCAGAACTTGCTCTCACAAAAAAACTTTTATCAAAAATTTAGAGGACGCACAAGCTCGCACAACTGACAATATGGCTGCCGAAATCTTTCTTCTTTGTTAAAAACGACCCGTTCATTTCTCTCTCTTGCCTCATCCTACCCGGCATGCCCTGCGCGCGCCTCTCTCTATCGTACTATATCCGAGTCGCTGAGACAGACTCTCTCCGTCTCACTCTTACACTTACATATCTTGCATACGTTGAGCCGTGCGACTTATAACGAGGATAGAGCTATATCATAGCATACAAATAATTTACTATCCTCGTTACGTAATATAAACAAATATAATATCGTAAACAATTTATTCATTAAAAGAAAACGTGAGTGAAAGTACATTATTTGTTTGAAAAAAGAAATGTAAATATTTCTATAAAAATTCAAATAAATCAATAAATAACATATTTAACCAAAACATCATTTAGTTAGATAATTTTTTTACGAATTTAAATTTTAGAATTTACATTAAAATTAATTTTAATGTTATTACGATTATTTAAAGTCAGTGTAATATTTTTTTTTTCTTTGTTAAAATTGTAACCCTACTCTTTTATATTTCTTTCTTCGTTTCAATAATTTTCTCACTTACAATGCATACGCAAAAATTTATATTTTCGTTTCTATAATATTAAACATCTAATAAATGGTATTCTTCTTTGTCAAAATTGTAACCCTACCCTTTTATATTTCTTTCTTTGTTTTAATAATTTTCTCACTTACAATGCATACGCAAAAATTTTAGATTTTCGTTTTTATAATATTAAACATCTAATAAATGGTATTCTTCTTCTTTAAAATTGTAACCCCACTCTTTTAGAATTCTTTCTTTGTTCAAATAATTTTCTCACTTACAATGCTTACGCGAGAACTTTAGATTTTCGTTTTTATAATATTAATAATTAACGAATTTATTTTATTCGTTGTAATATTATATTTTACATAGCATGCAAGAATTTTTTCCCACACGCTTTTTCCCGTACGCTTTTTTCCATGTGGGAAGTTTTTTTCCGCATGCTTTTTTTCGTGCGGAAATAGGAAACTTCCCGTACGGAAAATCGAGTGGGAAATCGAACTTCCCACACGTCGTGTGGAAAAAAATATTCCAGAATTTGTCATTTTAAAAATTATTTTCATATCAAATACTATAACGGTTATTTTGTCCGTTACAAAAAAAGAATTAGCTTCTTATTTATTGTTAATTTTAGCTAAGTCTTTAAATTTAATTTTATGCAAAGTCGCTGAAACTATGAGAAATTTAATAAATATTATACAGCGAACTCTGATTGTGCTAGCTAATTAATCCTATTGATAAACGACAAAATCTTATGTGATGTACTTGTCGCTTGCTGCACACACTGCATCTCTCTCTCTTTTTCTCTTACCTGATCGAGAGACGCGTTGCCGGTAGCGCAGTTTCCCTTCGTGAGACAGGTTCCAAAATACGTTATATTAAACTACATAATATTACGTTACTAATTAATTTATAACTGCTTACAAGGACCACGGAGGCGTCGGAGTTAGCAACGGGAAATATATATTTCATGTTAAATATAGTCAGGCAATTTGAATCAATTGAAAGCACGATTTAATAGAAAAACGGAATTAATTTACTATAAGACAAATAAGAATATAAAGAGAAAATATAAACTGAACAAAAATAAAACTGTATAATATATGGAAAGTAATGTACGCGTATGTAAGAGAGCGAGCAAAGGGAGGGCACGTCGCGAATTAAATGACACTCGCTTATGACGCTGATCGGTTATATAACCGATGATACAATATACCTGAACAAGTATCTCTCGAGGAAGAGATACTTGGATATTTCACAGTATAATTATACTTACAATAACGCACTGGCCAGCTTACACTAATTAGCTACGTGTACGTAGATGACGCTCGCCCGTTATTCCAGCTTCCCCCCTATACGTAAGCAATACGCAGACGCTCTGAAATGGATCGGTGGAATACGTCTCTTCCTGATCGTTGAATTTCGCTGAGCTCTGCCAACGTGGTTGCCTTGACGTAGATCGGTGGAATCCTATACACGCCGATCAACGTATATGTTGGCACTCAATGGCTGACCGCTAAGACGCGCAAAAAGCGATCAAGCAAAACTCTACAGAAAGAATTCCTGAGATTTGCAGCTAGCAAATATAATATAATACGCTAGTCGATATAAATTAACGACTTTTAATTAAGACAATGTCTCGCGCTATCAAATGCGAACTTAGTCTACCGTATTATACGACCACGTGGCGAAATCTTTCAATAAGCGCAGCGCGGCTTAGGTTTCGTGTTAACGCAACGGTAGCTGGAAACTCTCTGAAGCGCCTCGTGGCCGGCGAGCTTCTCTCTCACGTGCCGGTCGTCAAGATACGCATTTCTTCACTTGTCTTAGACGAGATATATGACCGAGCGTCCATCCTATTTTAATACCTAAGCGCGCAAGATTCAAACACGGTAGAATACTTTTACACCCCTCCGCCAGATGCACCATAACTGGGTTCTGCTGCTCTGCCTATCGCGCGGTAGGTGTGCAATTATTGCTTTAAGCAAAATTAATATCTTCGATACCCTATTACGATGTAATTTTCGTTGGACACACGATTTTTCTCGGTGAACAAACAACTATGTTTTCGCTACGCTTCACATTAGTAGAAGCTTTAGGCCTACTACGTTTACGCCTAATCGGTTCGGACTCAGCTTGACGCATATGCTCTACAGTTCGCGTTACGATAACGACTGTCTTACGCGCATGACCTCGCTTCCTATTCGGCTTCTCGATATGGGGAGAATCACCGCTCGCAAGCGGTTGCACACAATTAGAGTCCAATCCTCCGTTGTCACACGGAGTCGCATAAATCGCAAGAGACAGGTCGCTCATCGTCTCATTCGCGTGCATTGATTCCAACGGTGGTTGAGGTTGCAGGTCATCTTTCTGCCTTGCGATGTATGTTTTTACCTGCTCTTCATGAATCGTACTATACGGATCACCATCCTTGTCTAAAAACCTATGTGTATTCAATTCAGATTTAGCTGTAACGACATATGTACCATTAAATTTTGGAACAAGCTTACTTGCTATGTCTTAAGCAGCTGGAGAGAGTATTTTATTTTTCTTGCATACTGAATCATCTATTTTGTGAATCGCTTTTGCTCTACCTGCAACTAAGCGTTTTACACAAGCCTGATCAGCTGCTGAAACATCAGTTAAACCAACTGATTCTTATTTTCCAATATACAGTTGTTTAAGAGCAGCAACTTCTAGATTTACCTTTACATTAGTACCTTTGAAAGAAAGCTTATTTTCACAAAGATCGAAAATAGCTCTAAATGCTCGTACGAAGTTGCCTCCTAGGTAGCATTCTTCATTTAAGCTAGGCATGATCGCACAGCGAATCATTTTGGTAACTCCGCCTACAGTGAAAGAAAGGTCAACATAACCTACTAGTAAGCATGGTCTACCATCTGCTACCTCAACCAATCTACCTGTAGCTGGTATTAAAGGTACATACAGGCTACTGATAGCTGTAACCCTATCGAGTTCATGACCATGCGTGATGCACCTGGGTCATACAGAGCCCTTATTCGGTAATCTCTGATCACTACCGGGAGCCACCATCGAGCCTCATCATCGATTACTGGCTGATTTAGCTCTACCTGTTCACTTGTCTCATCTTGACAAGTGTGAGACTCAACTTGTATTTCTACTGAGTTTTCAAATAAATTTTTATCTAACACCTTTCTAGTAGAAGCTTCTGAGGTCTCATAAGCCTCACTGGGGACGGTAGGTACCTCATCTACTCGTTCCCTGGCCCTTTTCCCGCACACATAGGGTAGGACCAGATAGTGTATCCAGGTAATCCACACCGATAACATTCTCGGTTACGTTTTGGATTTTTTGAACCTTTCTGATTTTTTTGACCTGGTTTTGTTTGATTTTTATCTACTGAAGATTTATCCTTTTACTGTTGGCGCTGTTGTTCCGAAATATCATCTTGGGGAAGTTGCCGAAATCGCTTCTTACAATTCCTTCGACGCTTAACAGACTTCCTTCGAGGCAATTTAGGCGGTGCAGGTCCTTGTACGTTATTCTCGCTAAACCTCTGCTGCTTTTCAAACGTCTCAACAAGATTAGTCAACTTAGTCGCTATTGCAATAATCATTTTGACTATGTTAACCTGATCATTTGCAGCTTGTTTCTCCTGTATTGCTGCTATTTTTACTTCATTATCTTAGACCTTATTCGTTGGCCTATAGGCTACGTCAGGTAACAATGACTGTTCGAGCGGAGGAGGTGGTCTATCGACTCTCTCCGCCTCGAGTATCAATTCAGCTCCTACAGCTTTTCCTAATAAAGATTCAATGTCCGTAAACTCATCTCTTCTAACCATACGTTGAATTTCTGGTAAGAGGTTACGGTGCAATAAATCAAGCTGCTGATTAATATTAGGTAACGGAACTTGTTTTAAAATTATAGATTGTAAGCATATAATATAATCTCGTACAGGCTTATCTTTGCCTTGTGTTTGTGCATTAGCTTCTGCTAACAATCTCTGTTGGAAACGTCTGCTATATCTATACCATCGCAAAGCAGCTTTTTTGAATTGAGCCCCATTTTGCTACGAATGCCTGTTACTTCGATACCAGGTCGCAGCAACCTCTGTGAGCAGTTCAGAGAGAGAGGATAGCAGATCACTCTCGCTCATTTTTGCTACTGCTCTACATTCTTCTACCCTGGTCAGAAAGAGATCTATGCTCTGTCCTTTTTCGCCTGAGAATGTAAGATTTCAGCTGCGAACTATATGACTAGCATCCACTATTTTTTTTGTACTGATCGGACAATCAGTGTGCTTGATAGAATCTATACTATCCATCGCGCTGTTTCCAGTGCAAGGGGTCCCCCGCCCCCCGACTGTACTTACTCCTGAAAGTTCACTTGGAAGTGAATCCGATTCTACGTCTGCCATTGTACCATTATCGTTATTAGTATATATCGTAAACGTATCCTGGAAGTTTACTCTTGGGCTTCCTGGTGGTCTCTGGCTAATATTCATTTCTTGTGGTGTTTCCTCTATTCTTTGTGCCAAGGCTGCTATTGATTCTGCCAGTGTTTTTATTTGTGGTTGCATACCATAAAGGTAATTCATAATTTCTGTTGGCATCAGAAATTGTGTTCCATCTACTGTTTGCATAGCGGTTGTTACCTGTTCGGTGACTTGTGTTGCCATCTCGTAAAAATATTCTTATCTTCTTTCTTCAGATATCTTCTATGTATACTAGTCTTACGTGATTTCACTAACGCTTGCTGTGTGTGTGTACGCACGTTTATTTTATAAAGACTATTATATTACTGATCGTTTGTATATGGTTATACTAGAACCATATACATACGCACCAGACAAACTTTATTAAATATGTATATATATATTAGAAATTTAATTGTTTTGATTTTTGGATTTATACTAGAATATCCCGTAATTACAATTAATTTATCAAATTAAAAATTCGCTATATTACTAAACAAAATTTTGCAATATTAGTCAATTTAAAATACAAAGTATTAATATATATAACTGAATCCAAAAATCTGTGCGTTCTTAAACTTATGTTAAAAATGTACACCAAACTGTGTAGGGACAATTTATTTATTAAACATGTGTATCTAACGTGTAGTGTAGAAATCAATGCTAATTTAAAGTCTTTGAAAAAATTCAAAATTTTTTCCTCAACACACTCAGCGCCAGTCGATTACCGCGCTACGAACTGGCAGTCGTTGATGAGAGAGAAAGAAAAAATAAAAAATTTCCACTACGAGTAAAAAATAAAAATTTTAATTTTACATATTATACAAGAAAAAAGAATTTCTCGCCCTTTATTATGTATGAAAAATTTTAATTTTTATTCAAATAAATATTATATCAAAATACAAAAAAAAATTTTAATGTTAATGATAATAAATTATCCTATATTAAAGGGTTATTCTTCAACTGATTTAATTTCAACTTCCTCGTTAGCTGAAATCAATGTTTCTCTCTCACCGTTAAATTTTATAATTTACTATTAACGACCTGATCGGTAAGAGGGTTACACATAACAACGCACTATTCTAAGTCTTCGAAAATCTCAACTGCCTGTTCGCTTTTTCACCTAAAGCGAACTATAAGGCATACAGAGCTATATCTTTTGTCTCTGTCACTCTACTATTAAAGCGCGAGAATGTCTGCGCGTTAAGAAAAGAAATAGAATTTCTCGCTGGGACACGTGAGAACACAAATTTGTAACAGCTAAACGACAAAAAATTTTAGTAGATAAATTGCAATTTTTCGAAAAATTTCTACTATTTTATTTTTTGAAAAAAGGCAATTCAATATTAATTTTATTTTACGAAACGTGAGAAAAAAATGAACGTCAATTTTAAATTTATTTGTCTTCGAGTAAAAATAATTTGATTTCCAAAAGAAAAAATTTTCTTGACACGTGCTATTGTAAATATCAAACTTTAACTACAGGTACACGCCATCTTTGATACAAAGTCCTTTATGAACAACGCGAAAGTCTGCTTGTGTCGACGCCAGCTACGCGCTCGATGCCATTTGCAAATTTCAATTTATTAGACGACGCGTGCAAGCCTGATCCCGTTGATGCATCTATTCGTTGGGCGCCATTTTGTAACGGTTATTTTGTCCGTTACAAAAAAAAAATTAGCTTTTAATTTAATGTGAATTTTAGCTGAGTTTTTAAATTTAGTTTTATGCGAAGTCGCTGAAACTATAAGAAATTTAATAAATATTATACAGCGAACTCCGATTGTGCTAGCTAATCAATCCTATTAATAGACGACAAAATCTTATGTAATGTACTTGTCGCTTACTGCACACACTGCGTCTCTCTCTCCCTCTTTTTCTCTTACCTGACCGAGAGACGCGTTGCCGGTAGCACAGTTTTCCTTCGTGAGACAGGTTCCAAAATACGTTATATCAAACTATATAATATTACGTTACTAATTAATTTATAACTGCTCACAAGGACCGCGGAGGCGTCGGAGTAAGCAACGAGAAATATATATTTTATGTTAAATATAGTCAGGCTATTTGAATCAATTGAAAGCACGATTTAATAGAAAAACGGAATCAATTTACTATAAGACAAATAAGAATAAAAAAAGAAAATATAAACTGAACAAAAATAAAACTGTATGATATATGAAAAGTAATGTGCGCGTCTATGAGAGAGTGAGCATAGGGAGGGCGCGTCGCGAACTAAATAATACTCGCTTATGACGCTGATCGGTTATATAACCGATAATACAATATACCTAAACAAGTATCTCTCGAGGAAGAGATACTTGGATATCGCACAGTATAATTATACTTACAATAACGCACTGGCCAGCTTACACTAATTACCTACGTGCACGTAGATGACGCTCGCCCGTTTTCGTAGCTTCTCCCCTATACGTAAGCAATACGTAGATGCTCTGAAATAGATCGGTAGAATACGTCTCTTCCTGATCGTTGAATTACGCTGAGCTCTGCCAACGTGGTTGCCTTGACGTACATCGGTGGAATCTCATACACGCCGATCAACGTATATGTTGGCACTTAATGGCTGACCGCTAAGACGCGCGAAAAGCGGTCAAGCAAAACTCTACAGAAAGAATTCCTGAGATTTGCAACCAGCCAATATAATATAATACGCTAGTCGATATAAATTAACGACTTTTAATTAAGACAATGTCTCGCGCTATCAAATGCAAACTTAGTCTACCGTAGTATACGACCACGTGGCGAAATCTTTGAATAAGCACAGCACGGCTTAGGTTTCGTGTTAACGCAACGGTAGCTGGAAACTCTCTGAAGCGCCTCGCAGCGAGCTTCTCTCTCGCGTGCCATTCGTCAAGATACGCATTTCTTTACTCGTCTTAGACGAGATATATGACAATGGTCTATCCTATTTTAATACCTAAGTGCGCAAGATTCAAGCACGGTAGAATACCGTTACAATAATACATAATCTTAATCTTGTTCAATGATCTTTTCATAAAACTAATCATCTACACAAATTTCTAAAAATGTATTTACAAAAAAAATACTTATGATTTTTATTTTTAGATCATTAAATCAAAAGAATACCTACGTTGATAGTAAAATGAATGAATTAAAATTAGTTTTATCAGTCTATACTTCTATCAATCGAACGCTGCTTTTTTTTATCGATATTTCAATGTTTTTTATTTGAAAAAATTTTTTTATAGACGTTTCAATGTAAACAGTATTAAATTTTCTTTATTTCTAGTTTTTTTATCACATAAAACTTATTCAACTTTATTTAAAAATTTTATAAAGTGTATTTCTTATTTATTTAATTATAATCATCACCCAAAAATCTTTATACCTTTATTATAAGTCTAAATACAAATCGTCCTAAATGCAATGAATGATTTTTCGGCGTACTCAAAAAAAATAAATTTAATGCAACACAATTTAAAAATAACTTTAAATAATATTTAATGAACTCGTATAATTTTTAAAATTTTTTTATGAAATTCATGTAAACCATTTTTACTCGCGAAATTTATATTCTTCATTCAAACAATTGTTTGAATGAAAAATATAAATGAATGACATAATTTTTTTCAACATTGTTAAAATCTTTAAAAGTAAAATAACGCTCAAGTATTTTTTATGCCCAAGTTGTATTTCATTGTACTTATGTATAAAATAAGAATTTCGCTTAATTTTAACAATAAATCATAAAAAAGAAATTTCTTTCTTACAAAATCGAAAGGCTTGAGAGGCTGAGGTAGGTGATAAAATAATTTCGATTTGAGGCTTACGTCTATATAATATAAATAGATCTAAAATTCAGCTAAAATTTAGCTGAAGTCAAATTAGAATTCACCTAATATTGTTTAAAATTAATTTAAATTTAGCTAACGTTCAGCTAACCTTTAGCTAGCTTTAAGATGACTTTTTGCTATCTATAAGCTAATTTTTAGTTAAATTTTAGCTCGATTCTAGCTTAATTTTAGCTAACTGGGGACACATCAAATTCTTATGATAAGGCAGCGTTGGCGACGGTAAAGTCTTTTTATAATATATAATCAGCTTGCATAATTAGTTGTAATATAAGTGTATATAAAACGAGACGTTCTGAAGATTAAAAATAGCTGAATATAACTAAATGAGGGTCGATAAATAAGGTGCTTATTTCTGATAGCGAAAGCAACAACAGCAGGAATATATTTTCAATAATATACTAGGGAGCAAGCTCCCTGTGCGCGAGCGCGCTAACCCCCGTCTTGCTTTTATAACTTTGAAAAAATATCCAAGAATTTGCAATTTTTTTCAACAACTTTTATTTAAAATACTAAATAATTTTAATCATTCAAAAGTTTTCTTTAGGTAAATCTTCAATGATCTTTTAATGAATCTGATTATCTGTAACGTCCTGACTTTACACAAGGAGAATAATTAAATGTTGTGTATTATGAGGGCTACGTATATATGTTTTATTATAATATTGAATAAAGAATAAAGTTAGTAATTAATTTATAAACGTTTTATCAAATGTTAGGCTAGTGGTAGAAGGGCTCTACCAATTTTAATTGATTTGAATCGCTGTCACGATTAAATATACTTGAATTTTAATAGAAATATATAGAAATATAATTGTAATAATCTTAATATGATTCAGCTAAGTAGATACAGGCAGACAGTAAATAAGTACACTTGATTTAAAAATTTATTTATAGAGATTTTATTTGATACTTTTATAATGAACTAAATATAGTGATAGTTTTATATTAGATAGTTTTATAATCAACTAAAAATAGAAGGCAGTAATAAAAAGATATTTGAAACATTTTCGGATTAAGAATAAAAAATTTGAAAAACTGTGATGTCGGTGTTTTTTTACAAAATTAAATGAAAATTAAATTAAATTTATAAAGACTATATTTAAGTGTTTGATTTGGATTTTGATTGAACAAAATTTAAATTCAATCATTTGATTCTTAAACTTCTATTTAGCTTTTTCAAAATGATATTTTCAACCCTATACCTTGAATAAAATCGTAAAATTATTAATTATTTATAAGATTAAACTTCACGATGATTACAGGATAATTAGCTCATTGTAAAAAAAATATTGTTACTTATTTTTCATCTATTATAAATCTTAAACTTATATGTTATCATGTATCATTATATACAAAACTTAAAAGTAGCTATTACCAAGTTGACTACAAGCTTAAATTCAGCTAATTTTCAGGTATTTCGAAGCTCAAATTCAGCTCAATTGAGTTATTTCCTAGCTAATTACAAGCTTAAATCCAGCTAAAGGGTACCCCCCGTTGAGATAGTCAAAATTGCCCTGTCCCTGAAATTTTTGTTTGACCTGGTAACTTTGTTTTAGATCGGAAATGAATAGTTTTCGTCATATTTGCAGACCGCGACCCCCCTTCTCCTGCCCAGATCATGAAAAAAATGACTTTTTCACTATTTTTTTTTTCTTGGAACCTAGTCAGTAAAAAAAACCCAAGAGAATCGTGCCTATAGTTCAAAAGTTCAGAGATCTTGTAGAATTTTTTTATTAAGATTTCATGATGCTATATAACCTAAAGGGATGGAAAAAAAATTAAAACCCTTTTTATTTTCACGGGAAATGCGGTACAGGGCTAATTCTTGCAAAAAAACTTGTATTTTGTTTAAAAGTACTTGTCTGAATTTTTTTAGATATTTCCTGGAGGTGCGCCATAGCTAAAAATGATAAAAAACTCATTTTTTGGAAGTTTTTAACTGATTTTACCACATTTGCAGACTTTGTATTATTATTTATGTTATAAAATTGTATTCTAAAACTTTATTTATTAATTTGATTATGCTATCGAGTCAGAAAAATAAGATTTACAAATATTCACATCATATGTTTGCGCGAATCCACATTTTAGATTAGGTATTTAAACACTACTTTCATGATTTTGTTGATATTTCACTACTTTATATGTGATAAAATCTTTTTAATATTATATTACTTTAATAAAAGTTAATGTTTTGATAAATAAGTCATTTTACAGGTACAGCTATATTGAATACAGTTAAAATATCAACTTGAGATTACATATGAGTTAATGAATTTATATTTTGTAAGTAAAACTTATCAATGCAAACATTAGAATCATGATTTAATAATATGAACCTTGGCTTTAGAATTTTTAACACTATGTAATCTAAATCTGCACTCAAGTCACACTTTTGCGAGAGCTATGTGGTCTATTTTTACACTGTGTAAAATGTGTGAGAAGGCGAGTACATTGAAATTTTGTTTACATGTCTCATATTATTATTACAATATTAAATAGCTTTTTTTGCCCTAGGCCGCAAAATGAACATTTTGCGTCTTACGGAAAAACTTTAAATGTCTCGGCCTCGGGACAAAAAAAAAGTATATTAGACCATGGATGCATATTGATCATCCTAGCTCGTGCAACTTTCGAGGCCTCGCTACGCTTGGCCCCAAAAGTTCGCACTCGCCGAGAGTGATCAATATGCATCCTTGGTCAATAATGTACTATTTATTAAAAAGCGCATATTATTCGCAATTATTTTATGACATTTGCAATCGTTTTGAAGATTATAAATAAAGTTTGCACTCATGTCATGTACTGTATCCGACGCTCAATGTTTCCCTAGTTACAGGCAATTAAAGAAAATCACTAAAAAAGTTACTAGATTTTCAAACGCATATAGTTCCTTAGAATTGATAGCTAGGAGTTTGAAACTTTTTTTAGCTGAAAGCTGAGCTCAAATTCTTTCGAAATAGTAGTTATAGCATGTCGAAATATTATTTTTTCCCAAAGTTATAGCGTGATAAACATTGGACCTGATTTTTCATTTTAAAACATTATTTAATAAAAAAAGCTGAAATTGGGTCTAATGTTTATCACGCTATAACTTTGGGAAAAAATAATATTTTGACATGTTATAACTACTATTTTGAAAGGATTTGAACTCAGCTTTCATTTAAAAAAAGTTTCATGCTCCTAAGTATCAATGCTAAGGAACTGTAAGCGTTTGAAAATCTAGTAACTTTCTTAGGGATTTTCTTTAATTGCCTGTAACTAGGGAAATATTGAACGTTGGGGTCTAAAATTCTGTTTCCTTTCATATTTTGACATCTGAAAACTTATCACAAAGTTTGAGCAAAATCCGTGATCCAGAGGTCTGATACTCTCCTAGTTAGTTCTCAGATATTCTATCTATGTTCCTCTTACCCTTTTTCCATAAGAAGAACAAGCATAGAATATTTGAAAACTGAGTAACGACTATAACTTCTAGCCTTAGACTTGAGTTGGGTCTATGAATTCGAGCCATAAAAAACATTATGTTAAACGCTCTTAGGGCAAAATATTCAAATTATGATTTGTGTAAGGTGAAGATAATAAATCCAAAATCTTTGATAATATATAGTCATTAATATCATCGATGACGTTCAAACTTGTTTAGTTTTCACTGTTGGCAAAATATTATGTGGTGTTCATATTGTTTATTACCAGTGGTATCTTAGTAAATTCATTTTTAGGTTTTAATTTTTTAGTGCAAATATAAAAAGGTTAACATCATTATACTTTTGAAGTAAGAATAAAAATGTTATTATATAAAATAATCAATTTTTTAAAATTTCAATTCGCTCATGGCCCCTTTTTCCTATAAAATTTTAATCAGATTTCATACTTTTATAAATTCATCCTAAGCTATTAAAAATGGATTTATATCAATAATTCAATGTTGAGAAAAATGCTGATTTTTGGAAATATTATTTATATGTATACAAATATAGGTACATTCCAAACACATAGACTTATAAATTATTATATTCTTAAGTCTCTATCTAGTGTATGTAAATAAATAATTGTAACTTATTTTATCAAAGTAAAAAGGTCTACTATTATGAACTAATAAAACTAAGTACTTGTAACTAGTGGGAATTGTTATAGCCAACAATAATATATTAGTTTAAATATAAAAGTATTGTCACTGATTAATAGGATCATTCAATTAATAAGTGAGTGTATCAAAAATATTGAATATTCATAAAAAGTAAATTATCATTTTATTTGTTGATTTTATTCGATAGAAATAAATCCTTACCTAATATATAAAATTAATAAATAAAGGATTTTATTTTTTATACTAATATTCGTAATACTGTTTCAATACTAATATTCGTTATTTTATTTACAAAATATTTTACGTGTTACTTTTCTTTAGTGGTGAAATAGCGTTTAACATAATGTTTTTTTATGGCTCGAATTCATAGACCCAACTCAAGTCTAAGGCTAGAAGTTATAGTCGTTACTCAGTTCTCAAATATTCTATCCTTGTTCTTCTTATGGAAAAAAGGTAAAAAGAATATAGATAGAATATCTGAGAACTGAGTAAAGACTATAACTTTCAGCCTAACGATTGTTACTTGAGTTACGTTACTGAATTCGTACCTATGTCAATAGAGATAACATAATACAATACATGACATAAGTGTAAACTTTATTTATAATCTTTAAAACAATTGCAAATGTCATAAAATAATTGCGAATAATATGCGCTTTTTAATGAAAAGCTATTTAATATTGTAATATTAATATGAGACATGTAAACAAAATTTCAATGTAATCGCATTCTCATACTTTTTACACAGTGTAAAAATCATAGCTCTCGCAGAAGTGTGACTTAAGTGCAGATTTAGATAATATAGTGTTAAAAATGCTAAAGCCAAGGTTCATGTTATTAAATCATAATTCAAATGTTTGTATTGATAAGTTTTACTTACGAAATATAAATTCATTAACTTATATGTAATCTCAAGTTGATATTTTGACTGTACTTAATATAGCTGTACCTGTAAAATGACTTATTTATCAAAACATTAACTTTTATTAAAGTTATATAATATTTAAAAGATTCTATCACATATAAAGTAGTGAAATATCAACAAAATCATGAAAGAAGTGTTTGAATACCTAATCTAAAATGTGGATTCGCGCAAACATATGATGCGAATATTTGTAAATCTTATTTTTCTGACTCGATTGCATAATTAAATTAATAAATAAAGTTCTAGAATACTATTTTATAACATAAATAATAATACAAAGTTTGCAAATGTGGTAAAATCAGCCAAAAACTTCCAAAAAATGAGTTTTTTTTCATTTTTAGCTATGGCGCACCGCCAGGAAATATCTGAAAAAATTTAGACAGGTACTTTCAAACAAAATACAAGTTTTTTTGCAAGAATTGGCCCTGTACCGCATTTCCCGTGAAAATAAGAAGAGTTTTAATTTTTTTCCATCGTTTTAGGTTATATCGACGGTGCTTACGAAGACAATCACCCTCAGATTTGCGACGAAAACTATCACTTCTGAACTATTTGCGACGAAAAGAGTTGGATTTCAATGTATGTAGACGAAAACTATCATTTTAATTTTCATGTAAAGGAAGACTATCACTCCTGAAAAATTTGAAACGAAAAGAATCATATTTCCATGTATGCAGACAAAAATTATTATTTTAATTTTTATGTAAACGAAGACTATCACTTCTAACGAAGAGCGCAGAAAAGTTATTTTTTATATTTTTTTCCGTTGAGGAGTAATTGTTTTTGTTTACATAAAAATTAAAATAATAGTTTTCGTCTACATACATTGGAATATAATTCTTTTTGTTTCAAATTTTTCAAGAGTGATAGTCTTCGTTTACATAAAAATTGAAATAATAGTTTTCGTTTATATACATTGAAATATAATTTTTTTCGTTTAAAATTGTTCAGGAGTGATAGTCTTCGTACGGCACGTCGATATAGCATCATCAAATCTTAATAAAAAAAATCTACAAGATTTTTGAACATTTGAACTATAAGCACGATTCTCTTGGGTTTTTTTACTGACTAGATTCGGAGAAAAAAAATAAATAGTGAAAAAGTCATTTTTTTCATACTGTGGGCAGGGGAAGGGGAGTCGCGGTCTGCAAATATGACGAAAACTGTTTATTTTTTATCTAAAACAAAGTTACCAGGTCAAACAAAAATTTCAGGGACAGGGCAATTTTGACAATCTTAGCGGGGGGTACCCTTTAACGCTGTAATGTAGGTCCAAAAATAAAGGGCACATTTCTGACGATAACAGCGATGACAGCGGTGATATACTTTCAATTGTATAGAGAGAATATAATATAAATAGATTCAAAATGCAGCTAAACTTCAGTTGAAATTAAATCAATATTTACCTTTGAGCTGAATTTTAGCTAACTTTCATCTAAATTTTGCATATGATGAAAATAACTTTTAGCTAATTTTTAGCTAACTTTTAGCAGAATTTTATTAAATTCTAGCTAAATTCTAGCTAACCAAGGACAAATCGAATTTTGATACACAGCGGCAGCGGTGGCAGCGACATTTGTTTATAATATAGAGAGATATAGCTAGCTTTTAGCTGCATTACAGCTAAATATATCTTAATATTAGCTAACTCTTAGCTAACTTCTAACTAACTTATAGATAACTTTTTGCTGACTTTAAGCTTGCTTTCAGCTAAATTAATCTAAATGTTAGCTAACTTTTAGCTGATTTCAGCTAAATTTTAGCTGAATGAAGAGCAGCCAAAAATGAGGGGCATATTTATGACGGCGACAGCGGCGATATATTTTTAATAATATATATATATGTGTGTATATGAGTGATTCTCTGTCAAATCGACCACAAAATATTCTTTTCAGCTCAAAATTATTTTACATATCCTTTTCTATGTCTTGAATTACCTTGAATTATTCTAGATTGTTTCCGGGCTTATTTTAGGAAATATAGAACATCAAAGCTGGATGTTTCCCTGATTTTTGCGATATTTACCTTTTTCAGCGAATTATAGCTCCACAACAAATTATTTTTTACTATAAAATTTAATGAAGTTTTCAAGGAAATTTCTTAATTTCATTAAATGGTTTGTGCCGACGTTGAGGATCAGGATATCTCACTGTATAGATGTAAAAATAAGAGCTCTCTATAACAAATCAGGTTATCTAGATAAAAAAATGGAATATTTTATTCAGTAATTCACAAGATTATAGTACGCACGGTCAAGAAAGACGCCAGCCACGTATAACGTACGCGACATTGCTTGCAAAATCACGCTCAGGCTAGCACGCTGGATAGTCGATTTCTTATCAAAACTAATTGTAAAAGAAAAAAAAAGCTAAAAAAGGCACGCTCAATAAATAACAAGGAGAAAAAAAGAAAGCACTGAGGGAATTACAACACTAGGTCATACATAATCGCCTAAGATACACGCCACGATGTTAAACTAACTATCTTATTCTAATTAGCTATAAGGAAAATTTCTTACACCAAAAAAGAGATTTCGCTGTACATAAAAAGAAAGAACATTAAATATGCTTCACGCATTCACTCAGTACTCAAAAAAGGTACTGATTTCTTATACGGAAAATAATATAATATTCACGAAGCCTAACGCAAATATACCAATTAGTCGATACTAGACGCTGATGACAGAAGAAATAGCGCAGTGGGGTTCCCTTAGTCTCTGTTCAATTTTGTTTCTTTTGCTATGCGCTGTGTGTGCCGCAAGAGAGAGACAAACGATTTTTAACGGACCCAAGCTCAGTTACTAGAATCAAGCTGCTATTTGAAAAGAGTGATTTATTTTTTTATTTATTTATTCATTTTTATTGATTTTTTCGGCTTTAAGCTGTATAGTGCAACGTGTTCTATATATGCGCGCCTATGTGCTAGGCGATTTCGGGTTCATTGCTATATATTTTGACTTATGTAATCTTTTCTCCATCGTGTTATCGTTTTAAATGCTTCCTTTTGTCATCTATATGCTTTATGTATGTAAGTAACATGGCAAATTTGCCATGTTACAGGTTATTTTGTTACGTCATTACGTATCTTTCATTTCAAAATTCATCATTCCAAAAATACGCAGTTATTGATCAATCAGCTAATTTACCTTAGCAAGCATATTGTAAAAGTAAGTCATTTGTTAAGGAACGAAGTGCAATGCGATTTTCAGAATCAACAAAATAAGTACAATTACGAAGAATACATGAACCAAATTTACCACGTTAACCATATCATTCAATAAGAGTCAAAATGCATAATAAGCATTGCTCCATCGATTGACATCAATTCAAAATTCAAATTATAAAACAATTATTTTTAAAGAAGGTAGGAATCATCAATATGAAAAGACGGATCAAATCAGGATAAAGGCGCACTTTAAAGCAGACACTTTTTTTTCAAAGCCCTTTATCAAAGAATTGCTACAAGCACTTTAAAAGATACAATTATCACAACTATGTTTCTCGCACTTTAAAATTATACAATTATTCGCGCAATATATTAATTCGCACTATATTTAGTTTATTATAAAAGTAACAAATAAAAACTCTATAATTAAAATATTAAATCAAGTGTATTCATTTACTGTCTGCCTGTATCAACTTAGCCGAATCAAGGTAAGATTCTTACAATTATATTTTGATTTACATTTCTTTCAATTTAAGTATATTTAATCGTAAGAACGATTCATATCAATTAAAATTGGTAGAGCGTTTCTGCCACTAGACTTAACTTTAAAACTAAAAATTTTAAAATCAAACTTCATTCTTTTATTTAATATTAAAATAAAACATATTTTCCTCATGACAACAACTACATAATCAATCATTAATTCTGTCCTGGTGTAACGCCAGGGCTTGACAATTTAAAGACCATAGAAAAAAATGTAGTACTTCCGACATGCTTAAAGTAGACAATTTTCTCGTTTTCTATTTCTAATAAATAATATAAAAACAAAAGAAATAAACAGATATTTTTAAAATTTTTGGAATAAGAATAAGAAATTAGAAAAACGGCTATGTCAATATTGTACATTCTCTTGAGTAGAATAATTTCTTAGATCAAAAGGTATTCTTACCTGGTAAGCTATTTCATAAACTGCATTGCCATCATCTGAAACAGCAGCATCATCTAATAACGAAATTATTTGGATGATCGCTGAACACAAAGTGGAAGGGAAAAGAGATAAAGCTGTCTGTCCATGATGAGCGAGATTTCTGGGAATTATGTCTCCACCATCATCATCAACATTTCCTTAAAATAGATACATACTTTATAATATTATACTAGCGAGGCATACCTTGCGTTATCGTACTTATTATTCTTTTTTTTCAATGGTTATGTATTGAAACATTTAAACTCTCAATGTCACATACACAGATATATATTGCAACGTACATTATATATGTACGTAGTATAGTTTTTATACATAGTATATAATAAGAGAATAGTATAAAATTGGGTGTTCGGGGAATTGCAACTCCGAGCTTCCAAACTAAAAATCGCGCGGTGCGCGAAGGGCTGATTCGGCACTTTGTCGCGGGCAACTCACATCGTCGTTTTAGACAACGACGAGCGTGAGACCATCGCCGGACGCGCTAGAATAAACTCATAAGTAGTCTCTCTTATATATATATATATATATATATATATATATATATATTGTCTTTATTAATAAACATTAAGTAAACCTTATATCGACTCTCGTTAATTTATTTGCATCCTCACACTCCCCATAGGAGTATGTATCAATAAATCCCACGTAACATGTTATTTTTTGGTGGCAGCGGTATAAGATACGCAACGAGGATTTTAGCAGAAAAAATTTTTTTTAAATAAATTAACTTAACACAAAGGCGCGTCAGATAAAAGAGAGAGAGAGAGAGAGAGAGAGAGAGAGAGATATTTAAATTTATTAACTGTACATTATGTTGTACAACAAAAATAATACAAAATCGTAAGTATATATATAAAATGAGATACTAAGTAAAAATATAATTAAAATAAAGATACAGTAATTAAAATAATTAAAGCCTAGCTCGGAGCAGAGGCTCATTCTCAAGGGAAAGGTAGTGCAAATATGTTGATGCCTTGAATAATGCCAATGATGAAGAGTCTCTTAATGGTGATGGTAGACCGTTCCATAGTTGCGATGACACAACCAGGAACGATCTTTGGTGATACGCGGTAGATGAAAAAGGAATGGTTAACGGTCTCACATCACCCCTCAGTGTCCTCACAGGCCGGCTCCACAAATATCTAGAATAAAGATATGAAGGTGAGCATGACAAAAACATTTTGTATAAGAAGGTAGTAGCGAAGTAGTTTCTTCTACCCAAAGTGGATGACCAGCCTAGAGAGGACCTATAAACAGAGATGTGCTCGCACCTGCTCGTAACGAATACCAGAGTTTACGACCTTTTGAAGCCTCAGATCGAGTTCAGCAGAAAGGTCAATATAGACCAAACAATAGTAATCAAGTAAAGGAAACAGCAAAGAACGGATAAGATGCTTACGTAGTGCAATGGTGGTACTTCTTCGAAAGAAATTTAATCTATAGAGCAATGAGTGACTTCTGTTACACACATGCGCAATTTGGTCCTTCCAGTTCAACTTACTATCAAGCCATACACCAAGACTACACCAGTGATGTGTAATGAGGGCAGCATATTGACATAGAAATAAGAACCAATAATAATAGCCTTTGTTTTGCTCACATTTAATTTCAGATGATTTTTTGTCGCCCAGTTAACAATACTGACAGCTTGATCACTCATGAGAGCAGTAACAGAAGCTAATTTAGCAATTGGGAAGTGAATGTACACCTGAAGATCATCAGCATAGATAAGATGCTGCACATCGGCATGGAAGTCAGCAGCCACATCATTGATGTATATAGAAAACAACAGTGGACCAAGGACAGAGCCCTGGGGAACACCAGTATTTAATGTTACATAGTCAGATGCATTACCATCTGCATCAATAACAGCCTGCTGTCTCTCAGAGAGATAAGACGCAAACCACCGCACAACTGAATGCGAGATGTCAAAAGAAGACATTTTTCTGAGCAGAGAGACATGGCATACCGTATCAAATGCCTTGCTGAAATCAAATAGCAACAGCAACGTCACGTAGCGTCTGTCCATATTGCGTCTAATGTCTTCAGTTAGTTTCAGTAGTGCGGTCTGAGTACTATGTCCAGTTCGAAATCCAGTCTGATAAGGGTCCAGTAGCTGTCGCATAGACAAGTAATTGTAGAGTTGATCATGGACTAGACGTTCAAGAACCTTGGACATAAAAGATAATAAAGAAATTGGCCTAATGTCACCAAAAGCTTGAGGAGAGGAGATTTTGTTTATTGTAGTGACCAGTGAGATCTTCCAGCATGAAGGAAATAAGGATTCACGCAATGAGTCGTTATAAATGCGACATAACAAAGGCCCAATGACCGGAAATGCCGCACGGACAAAAGATTGAGGAACAGCATCAAACCCTCTGGCCTGTGAAGCTGAATGACAAACAGCCATCCATACCTCCTCCAAAGTAACTGGATTAAACTTAAACATGGGTTTAAGTGGTTCATCTAGAGCAAGTGTATTCATGTAATCAGAAATGGAGGGGACCAGAGGATCAAACGCAACACCACCAAAATACCGATTCAAATCATTAATTGAAAAAGAATGTCGAGAGTCACTACTACTGGAACATACGCCCAGGTTCTTGAGTTCTTTCCAGATCTGTCTTGCGTCAGTAATCTTAGATAGTCTGTCGTGGTAATACAGTAATTTAGCTGATTCGATGCATGAATGGGCCCGATCTCGAGCATCTCTATAACATATAAGATCAGCACGCAGCCTAGTACGTTTGAAGCGTCTGTAATGCCTATCTCTCTCAGAGAGTAAGCGGTGATGCTCAGAGGTAAACCACGGACGATGACTCTTGCTCTGTCGAACACGCCTAACAGGCACAAACCGTGAGATAGCTTCATTAAGATGAGTGTAAAGACATTCAAGGCGATCCAAAAGAGAAGAGTCACCGTTACACACAGCACAATTCAGCGATCGAAAATAATCAAGAAGAGCAGTTTCATCAACCGCTTTATAATCATGATAAGTAAAATTATTAAGTGTAGGCCTAGAGAGAGACGACTTCACAGTCGCAGCAATAAAATCATGTCCGTCAATAAATGGTACATCAGTCTTCCAGTAGTCAAGCAGTAAGTCATTGGCATCGACAAGGCACAAGTCGAACCACGTATCAGAGGAATAAGTATGATGCGTAGGTCCATAAGGCACTAAAAAAAGTGCATTTTCCTTAATAAGACTCTTCAGGAACACAGAATCATCAGATTCAGAACACAAATTAGTGTTGAAATCTCCTAAAACTACCTTAGTACTATAATTGTGCATATGCGTGGTCAAATCAGGAATAAAGTCTGTGTTTGCCAAAAATGGAGCGTGAGGTGGTCTATAAACAACACCAACGAAAATGGGTGAAGCCAAGTCAGATGAGTTGACCTCACAGAAGAGATACTCAGGTAAACCAGGCTTACCACTCCAGCTTCCAGAGGATGAACAGAGACGCACAGAAGTGAGAGAGCAGTGTACAAATAAAGCAACACCACCTCCCCTGGTGTTACGATCCTGTCTATAAAGCACATACCCATCAAGAGCAATCAAAGAATCACAAACTATCTGGCCCAGTTTGGTCTCAGTAACAGCTATTACGTGGAAATAAGGGCGAGAAGCTAAAAAGAGTCTAATCATCTCAATGTGCGCTCTAATAGAGTTGGCATTGAAATGACAAACTCTGAGACCATCCTTAGTAGTGAAATGATCATGAATGACCGATGAAATAGTATTGTTAGAAGGAAGAAGTGTGTTAGAGTAAGAAGGAAGAGAGAATGAGCTTACCCCAGTGTCAGATGTTAAGTGGCTACATCGTCGTTGGCTGATATCAATGAGAGCTTTGCTAAAAAATCATCCAAGTCGTCATCCGATGCAACACGAATGGCTGCATCCTCCTTCTTCCTTCTGACGAAGATCTTACCATCACGCACAAATGTAAGAAAGTTGTACCTCTTATCTTTGGCCTTCCTGAGCACTCTCAACTTCAGTTGGTGCAATGAGTGTGGCAGATATTCATTGATGTTGATCAAGGAAGGAGTAAGTGTTTCTACTGATAAAGTCCCCTGCAAAAGGTCACTCCTGATCTTTGAGGTATGAAGGCTACCCATCCTGATCTTTGCTCCGATGACAGATCGCGCCAACGAGGTACTTTTCATAGTGACGAGCAATGGCGTCGTAAGCAGCGGAAGACCACCTTGAGATGTTGTTGCAGAAGGAGCAGTACTATCATCAGTACTACGAGCTGTAGCAGGTCGCGACAAAGGTCAAACCGAAACAATGTCACTGAGAGCAAAACCAGAATTAAGAGAAGCCAATACAGCAAAGACACCGTTCTTCAGATCGTTAAATTCATTAGGAACCAGGCCTCCAAACACCAAGTCTGATGCACGCTCAAGACGCTGCTGGCCAGCCGCCAAAACATCACACTGTTGCCGTAAAGATTTATTGAGCTTGTCCAATTCCTGTAGTTTAGCAGCCATAGGGTCAGATAATGCCCGATCAAGCACAACAGAGAGAGATTCCTCTAGCTTCGCCTTAAGCTCCCGATAATCCTGACAAACCTTGTCAAGTCTTGCCGTAGTTGCTCCACAACGTTCCTCACATGCCACAGCAATACCATCCACTCGTGTCTCCAAACTTGTAAATCTCCCATCCAGTGTCAATAATTGAGTGCCGATATTGTTGATCTTGGTATCCATAGCATCCAGCTTATCCAATTTTTCCATCTTCTTCAATATAGAAGACAAAAGTTCATTTGTTTGTAGCGCCGGTAGTGTCGGAGTTGGAGTACGCGACAGAGACAGAGAAGCTGAGACATCACTCATAGAACCCACAGAACTAGAACGTGATCGACTGCAATCAGGATTTGCAGCTGCTATGCAAAAGTTACATACCTTCACTTGTTGGTCGTTATTATCTCTGACTAAGAGCAATTTGGTACAAGAGCTGTGATAGGTCTTACCACAGCGACCACAAAGCTGAGGCTTAGATGCAGCACTAAAGTTTTTAAAACAGAGACCACACTGATTGGACATAGTGACCTCCAAGATAGAAATAGCTTAATTAAACGAATCTTAAATTTTTAATTTTTAATTTGGTGCCAGTTGTATATTTAAAAGTAGATAAACAGCTTAATAAATGCACTCTGAGTTGCTTCCAAGTTTCAGTTGCTGTAAGTAGAAAAGCAGCTTAATAAATGCACTCTGAGTTGTTTCTAAGTTTCAGTTGTTGGAAGTGGAAAAGCAGCTTAACAAATGCACTCTGAGTTGCTTCCAAGTTTCAGTTATTGTAAGTGGAAAAGCGGCTCAATTTGTACAGAGTAAGATTCGTTTGACTGTGATTAGAGAGAGCAGAAGATAATAGAGGAAAAGCGCCTTAACTGGAGAAGTTACCATCAGGTATCACATAGACGGGCAAAGATGCCAATATACAGGTCATTCAAGGGATGGAGCCACCAGCACTAAGCAAATAAGAATCCTCTTGTGGTATATGATTGCACCAAAAAGATTGAGGTTATGTTGTAGACAATAGTTAAAACCAGTTGCAGTACAACTGCATACAATATACTGCAATATTGTAATATACAGCAATTAAATCAAACATGCAGCAAATTCCACGTTGTTACCACTAGATTCTATCAAAAGAACAGTGAAGTTAGTGTATACGTTATCCAAGAGATGGCGCCATCAGCGTTAAAAAAATATGATCCCTCTTGCAGTATGTAATTGCGCCAAAAAAGAATGAGGTTATGTTACAGTTGAAAATAAAACTAATTGCAATGCAATTGTGCACAATATAATGCACTTAAAACAACACTCAACAACACAAGCAGGCCCACAGCAACTTTCTCAGGCAGCAGCAGAGTCCACAGCAGTGTCAGAGATAAGAGCAGGTTGATGTTGAGAGACTGCAGATTTTATCAAAAGAACAGTGAAGTTAGTGTATACGTTATTCAAGAGATGGCGCTATCAGCGTTAAAAAAATATGATCCCTCTTGCAGTATGTAATTGCGCCAAAAAAGAATGAGGTTATGTTGCAATTAAAAATAAAACCAATTGCAATGCAATTGTGCACAATATAATGCACTCAAAACAACACTTAATAACACAAGCAGGCCCACAGCAACTTTCTCAGGCAGCAGCAGAGTCCACAGCAGTGTCAGAGATAAGAGCAGGTTGATGTTGAGAGACTGCACTTTCACAGTAAAAAACCGTCCAGAGTCCAATATGCAATTGCAAAAATGCAAATGAATGAGGCCAACACTCTCGAACTCCAAGTAGGACGATTCCCTGCAAAAAATTCCACTCCGCAAAGTGAAAAAATGCTGTTTAAAATAAGTTTCAAGAGGAGCGAAAAAAAATACGTATGGCGCTACTTACGGCGAGAGAGAGAGAGAGAGAGAGAGAGAGAGAGAGAGATTACCAAATTAAAATGATAAGATATCCTTGAAGGCGCGACAATTAAATAGAATATTCTGTTAGTTAAAATGTAAATAAATAAAGCGAATACGTAGTTAATAAATTGAAAAAAAATAATAAACAAAAAAATGGAAATTAGTAAATAAGTATTCAAGTGTACAGCAAAGCGTCACACAGAGAAAAAAAAACCGTTACGTTTACTGTGCTCAGTTCAGTAACCTTAAGAGGGCGCTTCCTCAGTTACAGCTACTCAAGATTTCAGTTAATTTAACTTAAATAGGTTCTACTGAACTGTCACTTCAGTTGGAACAACGTAATTACTTCGGTTAGATTTACTGAACTCCTTCTTACTGATGTACTTAGGTTAAATTTACTGAAGTCTTCAGTAAGCGCAACTGTTTTGTTTTCTCTGTGCAGGCAGGATATGGCTGCGAAAACTTTTAACTAATCGGAATTAATTAATCAATTATGAGAAATTGTAACAAATACATTAAAAATTAGTAAGAAAAAAAATCAAGTTACGCAACTTGAATATTAAAAATTAGTATAAGATTAATTGCAAATCTTGCCTAAAGTTCCTTATGAACATTCTCTTGCTCCTTAAAGAAATAAAAGTCCAATAAATAAACAAAAAGCAAGCAAAAGTAATTAAACATGCGAGTTCAAAAAAAAAAAAATGAATTGCACAAAAAAAAAAAATAATAATGACGAGAAGATAATCTTCTCTGTGTTGTAAATAAAACAACGTGATAATCAATGGATTAATCAATGAAACATGCATAAAAAAATTAAAGAAATAAAAATAAGAAAAGTGCAAAAAAGGCTGTTTAATGCTGTAAACTAGCATATGCATGTAGTATCAAATTTCTTGAAAAAAAGAGAGAAATTGAATAAAAATAATTATAAACTATTAAAAACTCGTCAAATGGACTAATATCTTTAAAAAAATAAAATATTTACCTTACACAACTAAATGTATCCTAAAAATTCATAAGAAACAAACGCTAGACTTTTTGTTAAAGAGTTCATGAGGAAAAGCAGAAAAAGAACGAAGCGAAATTTAATAATAATAAAAATTTGAGTTGAGTAACAACGCTCATAAAACTAAAAATACTAATAGTAAAGAAAAGTATTAATAACAATGAAATTTTAGAAAAAAAGGCGAATTGTAAGCCAACCGCGTTTGAAAGCGTGGCCATATTCTGATTGACTTAGCGCTTCCTTAAGAATAAATGTAAATAACAAAAAAATGAGATAAAAGGATAATCGTCAAATAAAAAAATAAATACATAGATTTAGCGAATGAATTTTGTGAGACGCAGCTTCGAGGATACACAGTAAAATATTAATCAGTGATCAGTTTAATAACAAAATTTTTTCATAAGAAAGGAGGAAATCGAAAATAAAAAATAAATAAATAAATAGCGGTTAATCGATTAAAAATATAGGGGGGATCCTTTGCTACTAATTAGTTAGTTTTCTGTTTTAGATAAGTCATACAATTTTAAAAAATCATGAAAACAATTTATCATAAAAGATCAACAAAAAAAAATAATAATATTCACGTTCGAACCTCGACTCAAACCTAAACAAAAAACAGCAAGAAGAAGAAGAAGAGGATTCTTTAAATGAGTTTAAAACCAAAATAAATATTATCCAAAGAAGTGTTGTAAAGACTACTCTTATCTTATCGAGTGCAACATGATGCGCACGCATATCTTCAAAACACAAGGAAAAAACTTTGTAGTCAAGAATATTGTATTAAGTGTTACTTTTAAATTAATTAAAACTTGTAAATTTTTATAATATTTTTTTTACATTTTCCATAAGATTTTATATAAAAATGTTTTATTTTAATTACATAATATTTTTGAAAAAAAGAGAGAGCATAAGATTTGTATTGAGAATGAAAAAATTATTGGAAAATAGATTAGAATAAAATACGCAAACAACATATTCTTAACAACATACAACATAATAAAGGAAAAAATCAAATTGTAAAATAGGACGGGCATCGGCTCGTGTAGGTACACAAAAACAGTACCAATTACACGTAGGAACTTAATTATAATAAATTTTTTAATTGTATTTGTGTGTACGTTCTTGGCTTCGGGGGCCGAAGCCTCACGGCCTTGGACGTGCAACGTACATTATATATGTACGTAGTATAGTTTTTACATATAGTATATAATAAGAGAATAGTATAAAATTGGGGGTTCGGGGAATCGCGACTCCGAGCTTCCAAACTAAAAGTCGCACGGTATTATTTAAAAAAAAAAAGGTTAATATATAAAGGACATTGTCCTCCATATCATTAACCTTTTTTATACAGCGAAGTCGAGGGAGTCCAGCCCGGTGCCCGTTTAACACATTACATCAGGCTAGACTGTCAGACCCACTATACCGAAAACTTTGACTACCGATGGATGGTCAGCCACTTTTGTGATCAACAATCAACCGATACCCAATGAAGTCGGATTTTTTAAGAGTCGCGATATAAATGGCACATACACTAAATTTCTTTCGAAAAAAAAGTTAGAGGTACCTGGCCAGGATTCGAACCCATGCCCTCCGCGTTGAAGGCAAGAGCTCTACCCATTACGCCACCGCGCTCTAAGAGTCGTACGGTGCGCGAAGTGCTGATTCGGCTCTTCGTCGCGGGCAACTTACATCGTCGTTTTAGACAACGACGAGCGTGAGACCATTGCCGGACGCGCTAGAGTAAACTCATAAGTAGTCTCTCTCTTATATATATATATATATATATATTGTCTTTATTAATAAACTTTAAGTAAACCTTATATCGACGCTCGTTAATTTATTTGCATCCTCACACTCCCCATAGGAGTGCATATCAATAAATCCCATGTAACAATATAGTTTATTCCACTAACTTTTTAATAAATCTTCTGGGAAGAATCTACCAATTTTTTTTAAATTTTAGTATCTTATTAATTAATTATTTATTCATCATTTGTTATTGATTAATCAAACAATAAATGATTATTGTTTGATTAGTCAATTGTAAAATGTATATTGAATTTTATTTTTCAATGAGATTATTGTTTTTGTTACCAAAAGCAAAAGTAGCGTCTTTCGCGAAAACGGAATTCTTTTTCCGCAGACATCAAAATTGCTCATTCAGCTCCCTTGGGTGAAAATGAACTATTTTTGCCCCTAAAAATAGACATCAAAAAATGAATTTTGCTCCCTGAGTGTAAAATAGTAAATCATGTATCAACGGCGCAAGATCATGAAGTGGTCCGAACGTGAGTTTGTCGCCCGAACGAAGCGAGGGCGCCAAATTTACATGAGGGTCATAAATTTTCGTCGAGCCCGTGCTGCATACTATTTTTAAGCCCGACGGAAGCGAAGAAACACTTTCCCGCCTTCTTTGACGGGTGGAAAAGTGCTACCTTGCGCCCAATGGGTGAAAAAAAGATTTTTTAAAAAATAGTTATAGCAGAATAAAATTTAAAAAATCAATTGATCCTTCGTGGAAGACTTATTGAAAAGCTATTAGAATCGAAACTAATATTAAAACTAAATATAATTATTAATTCACTATTGTTGTCCACTTTATATAAATGATTTTTTATTACTACAATTTAATTAATATATCGAACAAAACGCGATTATTATTAGATGACTAAAGAGAAAATGTAATTAGTATTAAATTATAGTTCATAGAATAAGATCTATAATATAAATAAAATAAGAAAATTTCTATATAAGAATAAATAGTAGATATTAATAATTATTTTAAAAAACGTGGGACTTGTGAATTAATCAAAAAATGCGGCAGAAATGATTTCTTTATTGTTCAGTTCGTTTATCATCTCGTCTCCAAGTTGAATGAGAAGAGCTTTTCTCACTTGACATAGAGAGGAATGATAAACAAATTGAATAAGAAAGAATTTACTATTATCGCATTCCTTGTTTATTTTAAGCGTTCCGTGTTACTTTTAATAGTCATTAACATCTAATATTTATTCTTATATAAAAATCTTATCATTATGTTTATATTTATGATTTCATTCCATAATCTGCTGATAATTAACTTTTGTATTTATACTTGTATTATTATTTTCGATTTCGTCCCATAGTGTAATAAGTATATTTTTACATTTTATTGTATCTCTGAATCTTATTATTATATTTCATATTTATATTCGTAATTCCACATCTTTATCTTAATATTTGTGTTTTTATTTTCTTATTTGTTTTTTAATATCTGTATTTTTATTTTTATATTAATATTTATATAATTTTTTTATGAGTTCTTATTTATATATAGAATTAATATTACAATATGTTATATCTTTTTACTCGTTCACCTTAACACGACATGCTATGTTCTCGCTGCTTATAACCAAAAACGCTATATACATAATAAAAACTATAAAATAAATTTTTTTAACTACCTTTATGTGTCTGATTTCACGTTATGTGACAATTAAACATACTTCAAAAGGGGGACTCTCAAACTTTTATGACCCAACTATTCTCCATATGTCGATCATTTACTCGGTAAATGAAACAAAATCATTTATTTTTCTATTTACAATTACTTGTGACAGCTCCTAATTGATTTATTAAATTAAACCTCTACTTTTATTATCGCGTGATTTATAATATCAATTCAAAGTTTCTTTAATTTTACATTTGTCAACGAATAAATGACTATTTCCCGCGGTTTTATTATCATATCCTAAACCACTTCATTTTTCCAACAGCTTAATTTTTTTTCTCTCTTCTGTCATAAAAAATGCCGTTACTTGCCTTCTTATATCTATCGATTCTCTCACCTGTATGTTACAAAAACACCCCTTTTTGGGAAAGTTTATAACAAACAAAGTTAGAAACTAGGCCATGATTAGGCATAAACTAATTTCTGTCATAAATTTTTTTGAAAAAAGGGTTACTAAAAGCATGCTAGCGTCACTATATTCTGAGTCTTTTTGAATGCGATTACGCTGCCCGATTAATAATCAAAATTGTATTCTCAAACTATTGTAACATTCGTTCGATTTAATTCAAGTCTTAAATAAAATTGTCAAGTCAGCAATTTTACGATTAGCACGTAATTATATTTGTAAACTGTTTGACATCCGATGTGGAAAAGAGTTAATACTCCCTTGGCCATCCGATATAAAAGAGAGCTGTCGCTCCGTTGGCCATACGATCTAAAAAGAAGGCTTTGCCCGCAAGCTCAAAGCTTTTTATACTCTAATCTTCCAATGGGTTTCTCATACTAACTTCAAGAACCTTCACTTACTGCTGAAGGCAGTATCTCTTTTTTGTCCACTCGTATGATTCTTTTTTGGAAATCATAATTTTGATTTTGAATGAAAAGAAGTCAACTTTCCAATTTTTGCACTGACTTTGGAATTGGTTTATATGAATTTGATTTAATGTCCCTTCACTTTGTACTTCTTCAAAGACGTTCTTATCTATTTTTATTCTTTACTTCATTCTCCTACCGCTTTGCTGAAATTCTTTCATACTCCTTTTATGTTATCTTCACAGTTTTTTGTGAAGTCGTTTTGTTGTCAGTCTTATCGCTTATTCTAAGCTTGCCGCCTGCCTACATCTTATTTTATATCCTATTCAGCTTGTACTTCTTTCTTTCGCTGATTCATTCGGCTGTCGAGCTTTGATCTGAATTTGTTTACGTCGCGCTATTTGTCTCTTGCATTTTTTTATCTAATAATTTATCATTATTATGTTATTGCACTTCTTATTTGAAAGAATTTTTACTGTACTTCGGGTGCGTTGGCACCGAAATAGTACGGCTCTGATGGAGCTCGTTCCAGGTTATAGGGCCCGTGGTGATTTTGAATGAATAATGTTCGGTTCAATGTTTTCTGGATGATGCTGCAGGATTCTAGAACTACAATTTTTTTGAGTTGTATGTAGGTGTTCTTGGGTATGTTGAGTTTCTGCAACGATGTTAGCAAGGATCGAGGTATCTCACCGACTGCACCTATGATTAACGGAACTATTATTACCTTATCAGCTTGCCAAGTTTTCTTCATGTCCTCTGCCAGTGGTTTATATTTTTCTATCTTCCGTTGAATGTTTTCACTACATTCGCTGGATAAGGTATGTTAACGTCTATTAAGTATACTATGTTATTGTAGAAATCATAGTATGTGATGTCTGGTATATTATGCTTTACAGTATGATCGGTTAGAATTTGTCTCTTCCAATAAAGTTTCTCTTCTGCAGTTTTATGGATGGTTGCTGACTCGTATTTATAGTAGAGAGCCATTGTTCTTATTGCTTTAATTCTTAACAGCAGTTGCTGATGGATTACCTTTGCAAGATGGTTATGCCTTTGCTTATACTCTTTTGGGGCAAGTATTTTGCATCCACTGAGTAGATGTTTAATATTCTCTGTTTCTATATTACACAGTCTGCATTTATCGGATTAAACTGTTGTGTCTTGAATGATGTACGTTCTATGATTCTGTATTGGTATGACCTGATCTTGTATCGTAAATATAAATCCTTCGGTTTCTGAAAATATGTTACTTTCTGTTAACCATGCATTTGTAGCTTGGAAGTCAAGATGTGATTGGTTTATGTTGTTGAATTATCTTCCATGTGATTCTTTTTGTGGCCATGCTTGTTTTTTTTTCATCTACAGTATCCGTTATAGCGTTTTGAATACCTGACCTTAGATTTAAAAGGGTTGGGTTTACGTTATTTTCTACAATTTTCTTGTGGAATCCACTTCCATCACTTTTATTCATAAAATTCTCTTTAGATTATCGGTTTGCTTGTGGTAAATGTCAATGAAATCTACTACACCTAGACCTCCCTCTAACCTTGGTAGAGGAAACCTCTCTACTGAACTTTTGGGATGATGACTGCAGTACCTGGTAAACAGTTAGCGTATGTTTCTGTTCAGATCTTGCAGATCTGTGCGTGTCCATTTTATAATCCCGAATGTGTATGTCACAACTGGAACAGCATAGGTATTTACTGCTTTAATTTTTCTATCTCCAGATAGTTGATTTTTCAGAATTCTGCTTACTCTTGCTCCTATTTTCTTTATGGCTGCCTCTTTCGCTTGTTTTTGCGCAGTGTGTGTGTCTTGATGAAATCCAAGATATTTGTAAAACTCGTCGTCGTTTATACATTTTATAGTTTTGTGGCGTCATTCTTGAGTTTATATGCTTCAATTAGCTTCTATAATTCTTTCTTCGTTGCTTTTGTCTTACATTTATCTATTTCGAATTTCATCTTGATGTCACTGCTAAATATTTCTGTGCTTCCAGAATCTTTTGTTAAATTCTGTTAGCTGCTTGCGAATAATTTGATGTCATCCAGGTATATAAAGTGACTTATGATTAATTCTCCCTTACACCGGGTGTAAACTCTGTTTGCCTTATTCAAAATATTAGAAATAGGATTTAGTGCTACGCAAAATTATAGTGCACTTAGTGAATCGCCTTGGAAGATACCTCTATTAATTTGTATTGGCTCTGTTTCTATTAATTCCTGATTTAATCCTGCTATTCGAAACTTGGTTTGGCAGTCTTTCATAGCCACGTTTAGGAAGTCAATAATAAGCGGGTTCATCTTGTATATACTTAAAATCTCTAAAAGCCAAGAGTGGGAGATACTGTCAAAGGCCTTTCTATAGTCAACAAATCCCACATATAAATCTTTTTTTTCCTGGCTTCTTCTGTTATAATAGTGTCGATTACAAGTTGTTCTTTGCACCTTTGGCTTCCCTTTCTGCATCCCTTTTGTTTTTCTTTTGGAATATTGTGCGTTCCTATATGTTTGTATATCCTGTTGGATATCATATAAGTCAGCAGTTTATATGTTGTCGATAGACAGGTTATACGTCTATACTTTCCTGGGTGAGATTCAGAAGGCTTTGATTTTGAAGTAAGTATGTAACTCCTGTTGTCCAGCATCCTGGTAGGTGCTACTGGCTGTTTGTTCTCTATGAAGTCTGTGAAAATCTTCCCAATATGACTGTGTGCTGCGGTGAATTTTTCAGCCAAAAATTTTGTATCTTATCTGGGCCTGGTGCTTTCTATAACTTCCATTTCAGAAATCTTCTTCAGAGACATTACCGGTACATTGCTCATCTTTTTCTTTTCATCTTTGATTCATTTTGCGTTTTTATTATGTATTATCAGCTTTGATTATATTTCTTCCCAGAATTCTACTATTTTTTGTCTCTGTGGGTATTCATCTTTTTCTTTATTTATATTTGTGGTTTCCGATGCTCTGTAAAACGATCGCTGGTTTGTATCAAAGATATAGTTCTCTTTTTTCTTTTAATAACTTTTACCATATAGTCTAGCTGCTTTGACTGCAAGTGTTTACTTTAGCAAGTCAAGAACCTCATTAGGCGTGTTGTTATTGAATCTTTTATTTTTCTTTATTATATCTTTCGCTTTTTTTGCTCGGACTCCATTATTATCATCTACATATTGCGTAAGAGTACCAATATCTTTTCTTAGGTCTAGTGTATCCTGTTGTAATCTTCCGTACCATGCTGGTGTACTATTTATCATTCGATTTTTCTTGTTTTCACGTATTTGAAATTTTCGATTGAGCTCCAGTGCTGTATTGGCACCAACATAAGGCATCGTGTTTAATACCGTTATGTCCATACATTTCTCTAACTTGATTCGGAGTATAAAGTTGACTGTGCTAATTATCTTCGTTGTTGTTGAATTAAATTTGAGTTTTACTAGCGAGGATCTTGCTACAGGGTGTATAACATTGTAGTCAAGGTAATTCTTTTCAAATGTATCTTGTATATGTGGATTAATTTGATGGTTTGTTTGATTTTGCATTTCAGCATATAGAATTTCCCTTGGTTTATCGAGCTCATCAGGCGTCTGATTGTTCCCGCATTGCCTTGCTACCTGCTGTCTTATTTTATTGCATTTAGTTGGATTGATTCAATTCTTTGTAAGTATTGGCCGTTTTTGGTCCATGATGTTTTGGACAGATTTATTTTGTAATTCTGGAAATCTTTGTACGACTCGAAAGTGTAATTCTGAACTATGTGCTTCTTTTTGGGTTTCCATCCTCGTGATCTCAATGTAAGTCCGATACATAAATTGATTTATCTCATCTGTCCATCTTGTTCTTTTTCTCTGGTTATTTTACTTCATTATTATTATTTTTATTATTTTTTTTTCGTGAAAAATGTAGTGTATATAGTGTATATAAGGTGTAATATATAAGTGTAATAAATATAGCGTAAATAAGGTGTATAAACCGAGTAATAAACTCGGTTTATTACACCTTCTCACCCATTAAAAAACGCGCAAGTTAAATCAGAATATTCGAAATTTTCTACCGACTTTACTAATCATGTTCTTTCTTTTAAATTAGGGATTTGGTAGCTCAGTTGGCCGCTTCTTGACACAATTTATATTTACTATTTCTATTCTACCCACTCAATATTATAATTTGATTGTATATTTTTATTGTATCATGTTTTTAACAAATCTTTTTTTCTTTTATTTTTTCATTTTTTTTTCTACTACTCTAAGGTCCATAATAAATCCTGATCTTTTATTGAATTTTTTTTTTTAAATAATAGTTTACATGCAATTTCCACTACGGAATCTATTACTTTTGTTTACTTATATTCCTATTTACTATTTATATTCTATATACTTGATATTTTAATGAAATTACTTTATTTTTAATCATGCACTTGATTAATTTTTTTTTCGATTCTTTTTTCTTTTTTTTATTTACTACTCTAAAGTTCATAATAAATCCTTGCCTTTTTAATATTAGTTTTTAATATTAGTTATATGCGATTTTTCCTACGGAATTATTACTCTTGTTTTTTTTATTTTTCTTGTTCTATTCATTCGTCTAGTGCTTACATATTTTTCATTCTCTCTCTAAATCTCCTCTGGCTGATTCCATTTCAAATCGAACAGTCAGTATACACTCAAGTCACCAATTACTGCGCTAAGAAGTATGTTATTCTACCCTAAAAATAAGGGTATACGTATTTTTTTATTTTGCTGAAATATCAAAATTGCATCAGATATGCACTTTTGAGAATTGCATACAAAAACTAAATGTTAAAACTGAAAATGTTGAGAATAACTTTAGAGGGCTATCGTTTTACCAATTTTCAATGAATTTTGGTAAACCATATTTTGTTTTATTATATTTTAAGCCCTCTTTAATTCAGTGCAAGAAATTTCAAAAAAGACTAAAAAATGACTAAGATATGTGCATTTTACCAAAAAATGCACTTTTTATGCACATGCATTTTTCTCGAAAAACCCAATTTTTTTTGTGCTCATAGAGGACCAAATCACCTATCTAATGGTACTTGGTTGATCCCGTACTTATTTGTTTGAAACGAGAAAAAAAATTCACAAATTTTATTGGTGAAAAATTTTTGTATATACGTTCGAAAGTCTTAAGCAATGTTCATTCCAACGCTGTCGCATGCTTCGCTCATTATTTGTTTACCTTTGTATGTATGTATATATCATCAATAGTGATATATATATATATATATATATATATATATATATATATATATATATGAAAATACATAATATAAAAATAAATATTAAAAAATGGAAAATAATAATTCTATTCGTGTATATCTATATTATGTATGTTTCGATATAAGACGATAGGAGGCTCATTCGCGGACAAATACCTCGCGTAACCAAAACAGCATATTAGAATTGTTATATACAAGCTAGTTATTCTGACGTCTGCTTTGAAAGGTACTTTTCGGACTTGTGAAAAAGTAAACAAAACTCTGCAATTACGATGTCCGAAATTCACTCTTCTACAAGAATTCGATGTCCCGATTTTTTTCAAATGCATAAGAAGATAGTTTATAAAAGCAGAAATTTACGTTTTAGACCGATGGAAGATTTGGCCATTAATTTTGCACAGCTTTATCCAGATTTAAAGATACTGCTCTCTACTAATGTATGCAAAAATTGCCATGAACGCATATCAAAAATGATTTTAAGTGATCTTGAATCTACATTTGAAAATGAAATCACTGAACTTTTTAGCGGAAAACATGATGATTTTATCCCCAAAACACCCGAACGAATACAGGAATTAAACGAGAGTATCAATACAATTTTACCTCAATGCGTCTCGCCGCTAAAAAAAAAACTGCAATACCTAAAAATTTAACAGAAAATTACGTATCTAAAAATAAAAAATCTTTAATTTCAGCTTTTTCTGCTACTGTCGGAAGTAAATTAGAAGATGCGTATGGCATTTCAGTTGAATCAATAGAATCGGACAAAAGTTCGACTGAAAACTATTGAAACGAATTTGTAGAAAATTTTGAATCGGCTTTAGAAAAATGTTCTTCTGTTTCCGAGAAAATAAAACTTCTAACTCCACTACCTTCAAAATTAAGCAAAATAAAAATTTGCTCACTATTCCCGAATATAAGCGAGTATATGATAAATAAATCAAGAAATCTCGTGAAAAATGAAGGAGTTTATTCGGAGCCAGATTCATATACTGGTCATCCTATTGATGAAAATACAAAAAATATCGCTATGGAATATTTTTTAAATGATAATTTTAATTGTAGTAGACAAAGTCCAAATAAATCTGATGTTGTTACTGTTAAAGTTAATAATACAAAAACTAAAAAAGTTAAACGGTTTCTTACTCAAAGCTTAAAAGAAACATATAGTCAATTAAGACAAGAAAATCCAAACTTACAAATAGGAAAATCGAAATTCCATAGTCTAAGACCAAGTTTCGTCTTAACAAGCCCTGTGAAGGAAACTTGTCTTTTTGTACATTGCGAAAATTTTGAACTGTTTCTTACAAGTTTAATTCATTTTAGAGGCGATAATAATTCTGAATTAGATTTAATTCGTTCAGAAATAACTAACGCAATGTTGTGTTCTGAACCATCTGATTCGTGTTTCTTGCAAGAATGCAATTATTGCCCTGGTAGTGAGAGTATCACATTAAAATTGTTAGAACTGAAAGAAAATTGTGAAGATGAAATTACGTTTGCTTTGTGGGATAATGGTAATCTTATCAAACAAACAGTAAGCTTATCAGTTTTTAAAGAAAAATTTTCAATCTGCGCACTAAAAGCAAGTACTCACGTATACATAAAAAATATTCAACGTGAAGCTATAAAAAAAGAAAAAGAAGAAGGTAAAGCTGATCCTACTAAGTTAATTATCCACGTTGATTTTGCAGAAAATTGGTCTGTAATAAATAATAAAGCGGTTCAGGGAAATCATTGGGTAAATAACCAAATTTCTATTTTTACTGCAGTCTGTTAGCAAGGAGAGATAACGCAAAGCTTTGCGATCGTTAGTGACGACAAAAAGCATGACACTGCATATGCGCTATTAGCAATAAATAAAATTATCGATCTTATGAAAAATGATTTAGTTACTAAAGTCACTATTATATCAGATGGAGCTGCAAGCCAATTTAAAAATCGTTTTCCGCTACATGAATTCAAACATTTTTCTTATCAAATGAAATGGTTATTTTCTGCGACTGGTCATGGGAAAGGAGCCGTTGATGGAATAGGTGGGCTTCTAAGGCATTATGCTACTTCACATAACTTAAAAAGAGTTCATGAAGAATCGATACAAAATGCTGACGATTTTATAAATTGGGTTCAAAAGTACACCAGTGCAATCAAAATCATATTATTACCAATAAATGAGATTGAAAAATTTAGAAAAGAAAAAAATATTGAATGGAGTACAGTTCCTAAATATAATGGGATTAAAAAAAGTCATATGTGGTTAAAACAACTTGGGGAATTAAAATCGCATATATTTGTTGGCAGAACAGCTATACATGCACTGACTAAAGTGAAAGACAAGAAAAAAAAGTCAAACGTCGTAAGGCTACACTTAGAACTAAAAATAATAAGTGCAAAAATAAAAAAAAGTAATTATTTATAATTATATTTTTGACGCATCCCAACAGTGAGAGGCAAGGGGAACTCACTTTAAAAAAGCACCCCGAAGGGAACAGAAACCTTCTACGTCCACGTCGTTGTTCCTGGGTAATGCTAAAAGAGGGATAGTGTTAAAATCTACATTGCTTAAAATTTCCGAACGTATATACAAAAATTTTTCACCAATAAAATTTGTGAATTTTTTTCTCGTTTTAAACAAATAAGTACGGGATCAACCAAGTACCATTAGATAGGTAATTTGGTCCTCTATGAGCACAAAAAATTTCAGCAAAAAAAAAATGGGTTTTTCGAGAAAAATGCATGTGCATAAAAAGTGCATTTTTTGGTAAAATGCACATATCTTAGTCATTTTTTAGTCTTTTTTGAAATTTCTTGCACTGAATTAAAGAGGGCTTAAAACATAATAAAACAAAATATGGTTTACCAAAATTCATTGAAAACACAGGCCCACAAAATGAAAAAAAATGTCTGAACTTTTGACCGGACATACATATTCCCATGTATTTTTCGACGCTGAATCCGAATCTGTAATAAAAATATAGGGTTTTCCTACCTTTTCTCAGAGTTTTATTGAAAAAACCTCATTTTTTACGGTTTTTTTGCGGTTTTTCGAGTCTAGAAAAAACAAATCATGAGATACGGTTAATTGGACTTCAAAATCGAATTCTACGGGAAAAAATACACGGAAAACCATACCTTCAAATTTTTTTAACGCGATTCTAGTCCTCTGTATGGGGCTGAAAAGATGAGGAAATCGGTAAAAGTCGAAATTTTGCCTAAAATGGATTTAAACAATATTAAAATTTAATCATGCGTCTTTTGAAGAGTCGATGAACATTGGAAATACTATCCTGGGGGTTTTTCAGATTGCTGATCATGAATTTGAAGTCAGATTTTGTAAAAACTATTTCTAGAGGGCGGTGACAAGAACTGTATATGGTAAATTTATCGATTTTTTAAAAATTTTACGTCTGAAATACTAATTTTAGAGTCTTTCACAGCATTGACTGTAAATTCAAGATATTAACTTAGCCTATTGTGTACGTTAAACTTAACATTTTGTCTATGTTTGTCTCTCTCTCTCTCTCTCTCTCTCTCTCTTCCGATGTTTTTTTTTAAATTGGCTTACGCTTACGTACACGTTTCTCTTCGAATGACCGATGTAGTGGATTTCTGACACGTTTTTGTCCTTTTTTCGCAGCAGTTTCTCTTTTTATCATCCAGCAGTAATCTGCTAACATGTTGATACCCCAGTTTCCTTGAAATCTACGTTCAAACTCCTTTAAATCTTGGTGAAATCGTTAAACATAAATGGCAAATATGTGGCGATTTAAAGATTTTATCTATGATACTTGGACAACAATCTGGATTTACGAAGTACCCATGTTATTTATGCATGTTTGATAGCAGAGATAGAGAAAAACACTATAAAAGGAAAATTTAGCCATCAAGAGAATCGTTTGAACCTGGAAAACAGAATGTTATAAAAGATCCACTCGTTAATCCTTCGAAAATTTTGATACCGCCTCTGCATATAAAGCTTGGATTGATAAAGCAATTAGTTAAAGCTTTGGACAAGGACGGTCAATGCTTCCAATATATAAGCAAAGTATTTCCCCATAAATCTGATGCTAAATTAAATGAAGGTATTTTTGATGGTCCTGAAATCCGAACTTTATTTAGAGACGAAAACTTTGAACAAAGCATGACTGATGTTGAAAAGGCAGCATGGTTAAGTTTTAAAGAGGTATCGACGAAATTTTTGGGTAATGCCAAAGACACGAATTATAAAGCTATTGTGAAAAGAATGGTACGTAATTTTGAAAAATTGGGTTGTCTAATGAACTTAAAACTTCATTTTCTTGATTCACACGTTGATCAGTTTCCTGAAAATAACGGAGACTTTAGTGAAGAGCATGGTGAACGATTTCACCAAGATTTAAAGGAGTTTGAACGTAGATTTCAAGGAAACTGGGGTATCAACATGTTAGCAGATTACTGCTGGATGATAAAAAGAGAAACAGCTGCGAAAAAGGACAAAAACGTGTCAGAAATCCACTACATCGGTCATTCGAAGAGAAACGTGTACGTAAGCGTAAGCCAATTTAAAAAAACATCGGAGAGAGAGAGAGAGAGAGAGAGAGAGAGAGAGAGAGACAAACATAGACAAAATGTTAAGTTTAACGTACACAATAGGCTAAGTTAATATCTTGAATTTACAGTCAATGCTGTGAAAGACTCTAAAATTAGTATTTCAGACGTAAAATTTTTAAAAAATCGATAAATTTACCATATACAGTTCTTGTCACCGCCCTCTAGAAATAGTTTTTACACAATCTGACTTCAAATTCATGATCAGCAATCTGAAAAACCCCAGGATAGTATTTCCAATGTTTATCGACTCTTCAAAAGACGCATGATTAAATTTTAATATTGTTTAAATCCATTTTAGGCAAAATTTCGACTTTTACCGATTTCCTCATCTTTTCAGCCCCATACAGAGGACTAGAATCGCGTTAAAAAAATTTGAAGGTATGGTTTCCCGTGTATTTTTTCCCGTAGAATTCGATTTTGAAGTCCAATTAACCGTATCTCATGATTTGTTTTTTCTAGACTCGAAAAACCGCAAAAAAACCGTAAAAAATGAGGTTTTTTCAATAAAACTCTGAGAAAAGGTAGGAAAACCCTATATTTTTATTACAGATTCGGATTCAGCGTCGAAAAATACATGGGAATATGTATGTCCGGTCAAAAGTTCAGACATTTTTTTTCATTTTGTGGGCCTGTGAAATTGGTAAAACGATAGCCCTCTAAAGTTATTCTCAACATTTTCAGTTTTAACATTTAGTTTTTGTATGCAATTTTCAAAAGTGCATATCTGATGCAATTTTGATATTTCAGGAAAATAAAAAAATACGTATACCCTTATTTTTAGGGTAGAATAACATACTCCTTAGCGCAGTAATTGGTGACTTGAGTGTATACTGACTGTTCGATTTGAAATGGAATCAGCCCTCTATAAAAGCTTGGGGAACTGGGCGAGTAATTATAAATTTCATAAAAAATAATTATTAAAATAAATGCGGAATCGTTTGCAGATTTTGCAATATGCATTAAAATAATTGTGGAAACAATGGTTTTCGAGAAAATTAAAATAATGTATTTTAGGATCCTAAAAAAAGAAAATACGGCTACTGCTTACAAATCGTGCGTAAACATAATAAAAATCATTGGAATCAATTGCAATTTAATTGCGGATTCCATAGATGTTTTCATAATTAGCGTAACCCGTGTAATTATAGAGAAGATAATTTTCTCTAATATTCATTTACTATTACCCCCACCAGCCGCACCGTATAAATCAAATAATCATGAATTTTAATAAAAATAATATTTAAACAATTGTGGAATCGTTTGCAGATTTTGCAATATGCATTAAATTAATTGTGGAAACAATGGTTTTCGAGAAAATTAAAATAATGTATTTTAGGATCCTAAAAAAAGAAAATACGGCTACTGCTTACAAATCGTGCATAAATATAATAAAAATCATTGGAATCGATTGCAATTTAATTGCGGATTCCATAGATATTTTCATAATTAGCGTAACTCTTGTAATTATAGAGAAGATCATTTTTTTTAATATTCATTTACTATTACCCCCACCAGCCGCACCGTATAAATCAAATAATTCTGAATTTTAATAAAAATAATATTTAAACAATTGCGGAATCGCTTGCAGATTTTGCAATATGCATTAAATTAATTGTGGAAACAATGGTTTTCGAGAAAATTAAAATAATGTATTTTAGGATCCTAAAAAAAGAAAATACGGCTACTGCTTACAAATCGTGCATAAATATAATAAAAATCATTGGAATCGATTGCAATTTAATTGCGGATTCCATAGATATTTTCATAATTATTTAAATGAATTCATGTTAGAATTATTTAAACTTTAGCTAACTGTTTTTAAAAGAACATTTTAAAAATAAATAATAATAGTAAATAAATGATAAAAAAATTATTTTCTTTATAATTACAAGGGTTACGCTAATTATGAAAACATCTATGGAATCCGCAATTAAATTGCAATCGATTCCAATGATTTTTATTATTTTTATCCATGATTTGTAAGCAGTAGCCATATTTTCTTTTTTTAGAGATCCTAAGATATATTATTCAATTTTTCTCAAAATTAATTATTCCCACAATTATTTTAATGCATATTGGAAAATCTGCAAGCGATTCCGCAATTGTTTAAATATTATTTTTATTAAAATTCAGAATTATTTGATTTATACGGTGCGGCTGGTGGGGGTAATAGTAAATGAATATTAAAAAAAATGATCTTCTCTATAATTACAAGAGTTACGCTAATTATGAAAATATCTATGGAATCCGCAATTAAATTGCAATCGATTCCAATGATTTTTATTATATTTATGCACGATTTGTAAGCAGTAGCCGCATTTTCTTTTTTTAGGATCCTAAAATACATTATTTCAATTTTCTCGAAAACCATTGTTTCCACAATTAATTTAATGCATATTGCAAAATCTGCAAACGATTCCACAATTGTTTAAATATTATTTTTATTAAAATTCATGATTATTTGATTTATACGGTGCGGCTGGTGGGGGTAATAGTAAATGAATATTAGAAAAAATTATCTCCTCTATAATTACACGGGTTACGCTAATTATGAAAACATCTATGGAATCCGCAATTAAATTGCAATCGATTCCAATGATTTTTATTATGTTTACGCACGATTTGTAAGCAGTAGCCGTATTTTCTTTTTTTAGGATCCTAAAATACATTATTTTAATTTTCTCGAAAACCATTGTTTCCACAATTATTTTAATGCATATTGCAAAATCTGCAAACGATTCCGCATTTATTCTAATAATTATTTTTTATGAAATTTATAATTACTCGCCCAGTTCCCCAAGCTCTCTATAAAATGTTAAAACTTGAGGTCGTTGTTTACTACATTTTTAGAAATGTTCTATGATTGAGTTAAGGACATAAGTTATGGGTGCATTACTTGCTTACATAAAAAAAAAATATTTCTTTTATTTACTTTATTGCCTAACAATAATGATGCTTGTATGTATATGAGGAGACATATGTAGAAATATATCTTAACTTTTTATCTTATTAAACTTCTCTTAAGAGTGTCATTATTCTTCAACGTAAAAAAACTTGATTACAGCTTTTGTGTACTCAACGCTCTTATTCTAGTTCAAGGAGCTATGTTTTTTTTCATCAATTTGCCTTTGCTGGCGTTATTTTCATGCTTTCATACAATATGTGCGAGTATACTTAAAAATTTTACAAAATTATATTAGAGTTCATTCGTTACTATGTTTCTTAAAACCTATTCTCCCTCTTTTTTTTCTCTTGTTTTAACTTGTTTTACCTGTGTTTTGACTTGTATTGTTTTTATAGTATAATAATAATACGGTTTAATTGTGTCAATTCAATAAATAACAATTGTTTGATAATTGTGTATATACTTAATCGTAGTTTGTCTTATAAAATATAACATTCTATAAAAATAGAAAGAAATTTTTTATTTTCATCATTACTATTCAATTTCTATCTTACTTCTATTTTACGGCTACCGTAGTTAATAACCTAAAGAGTTGCGCCAAGCTTCCATGCTGTTAAAAAAATTAAATTTCGTTCCTAATGCATTATTGCAATTTCAGTTTTCACTTTACATTTTATACAATAACAACTATTACTACTATTATATCAAAGTGAAATATTAAGACCTTTTTTTTCTTACAGAAATATCTTTTGCATTATTGGCAAATACATACATACACATACACACTTGAACCTTTAACATACACATACACACATACACACATATACACATACACATACACACATAAACATACACACGTACACATACACACATACACATACATACATACACATGCATCTTTATCATATACATACACAAATACACATACATACACATACACACATTCACATACACACATACACACATGCACATACACACATAAACATACACACATACACATACACACAGACACATACATACACACACACATATACACATACACATACACATATACACACATATAGACATATCCGTACACATACACATACTCATCTACACATTCACATATACACAATATCCGTCACACCCTTTCCATCTCCGTCATCGTCTTTTCGTCTTTATCTCCATCTCTCTGACTCCGTTTCTTCGTCTCCGTCTCTCCGTCACCGTCTTTCCGTCACCGTCTCTCCATAACCGTCTCTCCGTCAAAACCTCTCCGTCTCCAGTGCTCCGTCACTGCCTCACCGTCACCGTCTCTCCATCTCTATCTGTCTATCTCCGTCTTTTCGCCTCCGTTTCTTCGTGTGCGTCTCTCCATCTCTTTGTCTCCGCCTCTCTGTCTCCATCTCTATGGCTCCATCTCTTTGTCTATATCTCTTTGTCTCGGTCTCTCTGTCTCCGGCTCTTCGTCTCCATCTCTCTGTCTCCGTCTCTCCGTCTGCGTTTTTACGTCTCTGTCTCTTCGTCTTCATTCCTCCGTTTTCGACTCCAATTCTTCGTCTCCGTCTCCAACTGTCAGTCTCCATCTCTTCGATTTTATCTTTCCAACACCGTCTTATGTATCCATCTCTCCATCTCTGTCTCTTTCTCCGTTTCTCCGTTTTTATCTGTCTGCCTCCGTCTCTTTGCCTCCGTATTTCCATCCCCGTCTCTCCATCTTCGTCACTGTCTCTCCGTCTCTATCTCTCCGTCTTTGTCTCTCCGTCTCCATCTCTCTGTCTCCGTTCCTCCATCTCTGTTTCTCCGTCACCGTCACTCCGTCTCCATCTCTGTGAATTCATGTTACCATTCCCGTATCTCCATCTTCGTCTCTCCGTCTTAGTCTCTCTGGAACTGTGTCTCCGTCTCCGTTTCTCCGTTAACGTTTCTCCGTCTCCGTTTACCGTCACCGTCTCTCCATCTCCATCTTTCCGTCTTGGTCTTCCTATCTTCGTTTCTACGTCTCTGTTTTTTCGTCTCTACTTGTCTGTCTCCGACTCTTTGCCTCTATTTTTCCGTCTCCGTTTCGCCATCACCATGACTTTCTCTCCATCTCTATCTCTCTGTCTCCGTCTCTCCGTCCCCATCTCTTTATCTCGGTTTCTCCGTCACCGTTTCTTCGTCTTCATCTGTCCATCTTCGTCTCTTTGCCCCCGTCTCTGTATTACCATTTTTCTGTTTCCTTCTCCCAGTCTCCATCTCTTCGTCTCCATTTCTCCGTTACCGTCTCTCCGTCATTATCTCTTCATTTCCGTCTCTCCATCTCTGTCACCGTTTCTCCGTCTCCGTTTAGCTATCTCTGTCTCTCCATCTTCGTCTCTCTGTCTCCGTCTTTTCAAGTCCGTTTCTCTGTCTCCGTCTCTGTGTTATTACAATTATATTAAATTAAGGAATTAAAACTTTTTTCCAAGAAGATCTCTTGCATAATTTTTACATGTATGAATACACTCACACACGTGCACCTACGTGTATACACACATACACATACATATACACACATACACACACACATACACATATATATATATATATAAGTAAGTAAAACTGGTCTTTTGACTGCACGCTACAGTTTGCTGCTATGGACTCTTTTATATTTTGTGCGCAGGACCGGCTTTTTGAATGCCGCATTTAAAAGACCGATTTCTATAATACATACGGTAATGGAAGGGAGGGGGTAACAATGTGAGACTGCCACACACCTCGACGTGCGCCGGATACGACCTGAAGTCAGTACTGATGAGCGTGGTGTATCGCGCATTCAAAAGACCAGTTTTATATGCATACGTATATATATATATATATATATATATATATATGGGGCATTTTTTGTGAATCGGTACCCCCCCTTCTCCAAAATTGTAGTGGACTAAAAAAATTGTGTAACGGCTTAAAATCTTTCTTTTATCATTTACTTTCAGATGCACAGTGGCGTTTTCAAAAATGAAATATGGTGGCTCCAATATGGTGGCCAACACTTGGGAATTTCGTAAAAATTTTTCGAAAATTCCACGTCGAGATAAGTTTGGATCTCATAATTTGCGAACTTATATTCTAATGTTGATAGTGTAACCCTAATAAAATGAATATCATAAGAAAATAGCCTGTAGTAGTAGTGTTATATTTAAGACACAACTTAATACGTGAGCAATCTATAAAAATAATTGACAGTATGAGTATTTGCCAATTTCACTATAAAAAATAATATGTTTAAAATAAATATTTTGTTGAAACAAATAGATGTAAAATATTTTTTTTTCCACACAGCGTGCGGAAAGTTCGATTTTCCACACGATTTTCCGTGCAGGAAGTGTCCTATTCCCACACGAAAAAAAGCATGCGGAAATAGTACATTACGTGACGGGTATGGGAAGGCTTTATTTACGAAACCAGAAGTTTGCGGCCTGAGCTGAAGGTGAAGGTCGTAACGAGATTCGTAAAAAAGCCTTTTCATACTGATTGCGTAGTGTATTTTCCGCCATGAGAGCAAAAAAAAGAGTTACGAAGTTAAGATTTTAGAGTTAGAATAGCGCAAAAAATGCCCACACGGAAAAAAGCGTGCGGGAAAGAAAATTGCCGCACGCTGTGTAAAATATAATATTACAAAAAAAAAAATATATTTGTAAAATGTTTAATATTATGAAAACAAGGATCCAAAGTTTTTGCGTGAGCATTGTAAGTAAGAAAATTATTTAAACAAAGAAAAAAATACAGAAGAGCAGGGTTAAAATTTTAACAAAGAAAAATACCGTTTATGAGATGTTTAATATTATAAAAACGCAAATTTTAAATTTTTGCATATGCATTGTAAGTGAAAAAAAAATAAAGTAAGATAAATAATATTATTCAAATTGAGGTGTTTGACTTCTGTTTGACTTCAACCGAAACATGCTGAAATCGTATGGGCATGAGGATCGTAAGCGGCGATCTCAAGAATGTGAGAGCTTACTGTTTCAAGATCCGTTTTCAGCCGAAACAATAGATAAGCAATTCAAAATAAGAATTGCAAAAAGTAACCTTCAAAAAGTGGTTTGACTTTAACTATAATACCATATTTTTATGTAAAATTTTGTGCTCTATTCATTTTTAGTGAGAAAGAAACGAAAAATTCTAAACTGAGCAAGTTATCATGAAACATTTTTACGAACTTCCCAAGTTTTGGCCACCATATAGGAGCCATCATAATGAATTTTTAAAAACGCCACTGTGCATCTGAAACTAGATGATGAAAGGAAGATTTTAAGCCGTTATACAATTTTTTTAGTCCACTACAATTTCGGAGAAGAAGGGTACCGATTCACAAAGAATGCCCCACACACATATATATATATATATATATATATATATATATATATATATATATATATATATATATATATATATATATATATATATATATATATATATATATATACATGTTTCCACGTACATTTTTAGATATACTTGTTACGTACACACGTACACATAAATTCATACACTAATACACATAAAAACATACACACATACACATACACGCATGCACAAAAACAGATTCACACATACACATACACATAAACACATACGCACATACACTTACAAAACATTTGCCTCTCTATTTCCGTCTCTTTGTCTCCATCTCTCCGTCTTTTTGTCTCCATCCCTTCGTCTTTGCATCTCCGTTTCTCTACGTCTCTTCGTCTTTGCCTCTCCGCCTCTGTCTCTGCCTCTCAGTCTTTGTCTCTCTGGCTCCGTCCCTCTATCTATGTCCCCTGTCTCCATTTTTACGACTCCGTTTTTTCATCTTTGTCTTTCTGTCTCTGTCTCTCTGTCTCCGTCTCTATGTCTTTGTCTCTCCGTCTCCGTTCCTACGCCTACGTTTTTTCATCTTCGTCCCTCTGTCTGAAACACATGATTGAAAAGAATGAATTCCTATCATATTTTTTCATTAATTTAAGTGGAATTGGGTAAAAGAAATTCTTAATTTATCATGATGATGTGATTCGTATTTAAACCATTTTTATGCATATTGGAACTTTAATTAATTCTTTGTTTTTAAATATATAAAAACTAAATTTTAAACAGAACTGCTATATAAAAATTTATAAATTGAGGCAATTTTTTCGATTTCAAAATTGGCTAATTTATACATATGAATATAATATATGAAAATTTAACCGAGCGACGTTAGGAGCAAGGTAAATTAAGCTTGTTTTATATCAAACTCAAGGTAAAATTATTACCCTCTATGAAATTTAATATTAATATTACGGTAAAATCACTCTTTTCAATGAACAGTTTGGAAGCTTGTTCTATTTCACATTAATTTTAATCTTATTTTTAACCGTGCTACTCCTACGTGGACATCTCGAGATTTTTTTTTTTTGATTCATTATTATTTTTAGTCCCGAAATCTTCTTGTCCTTGTATTTATTTTGTTTTCCTTGAGATACATTTTTAAAAGGCACAATGTCTTTTCTTTTTTTTTATTGATTTACATCGTTTTTATGCTGTAATAACAATGTTTAATTCTATATTCTTAAAATTTAATAGGTAAATATTATTTATTATTTTAAATCTATACTTAGTTTGTGGTTTTTTAAAAATAAATTTCCTCTATTGTTATTATTATTAATCCACCGCTTATCTTTTATTCTTATTTCAAAGGCTATCGTAGTTGATTAAGCTGTGAGCTGTATCATTATTTCTCTTGACCAGCCTACTGTTAACATTACAAGTCCTCTCTAGCCCATTTCAACCTTTTAATTATTTCTTGCTCTTGCCTCTTTTTTAATTGATTTCTCTCTTTTATTTTTAGTATGGTTTCTCCTCTGGGAATATTTTATTTATTAAACCTTTCCTTCCCTGTATGGTGTAAAGTCAGAATATTAACAATTTATTATAAGATTAGAGTTGATTATAACGACAGTAAATAATAAATTATTAAAATAAATTTTAAAACTTTTACTGTCAAATTATTTATTTTGAGTCAATTAAACAACGTTTAAGTCATATTTTTCATGACCCTCTCTAGACAAAACAAGGCGCGAAAAATACATATAAGTTAATCAATAATCTGAAAAACAATAATAAAATTAAATACTTAATATATAAAAATTATAATTCAAAATTTCACATATTTTCATACAGATACCTAAGTCCTTATATCTTTCTCGCTCAAACATAATTATTATTATTAAAAATACATTGCTTAAAAATAAAAACATAATTTCAATGCACAAAAACATTGTCATTAATATATATATATTTAATTTTTATAGCAATGTAATTTTAGTAATAATAATTATGTTTGAGCGAGAAAGATAAAAGGACTTAAGTATCTGTATGAAAATATATATAATTTTGGAGAAGGGTCTTTCACAACAATATATAGTCAAATGTCGATAAACCAGGTACATAGTGTATAACACAGACTAGTAAAATATGTAGAGTAATTAGGTACACTACAATGCAAAAAAATACAGAATTGCACTTGCGTACATAATATAAATAGATAACATAGTTTTTTAGTATAAGAAATAAAATTACAAACATGAAAACACTTATTATGAAATAAGTTAACATGAATCAATTGAAATCGATATTAAAAAATCAATAAATAAATATATATATAAGTTATAATATTTACAGAAGTTGAAAAAATATTATTTTTGCTGAGGATATAAAATTTTCAAGAATTCATCATTATACTGTTATCAATATAGTTTTTAAAAACTGTTAATAATGTTTGTGTATCATATTGTCTTTTAATATTTTTCTTGTTCTTATATATGTTGATCATTTCTGAAACTAGTCTTTTATAATAATTATTTTCAGTGTCAAGAATTTTAACTTTATCAATCTCGAAATTGATGCTATGGCCAGTATTGGCTTCATGAATATAAGTAGCCGATCTTTCTCATTTGTGTGTACAATCTGATTTGTGTTCTTTAATACGCGTCATTAGTGAACAACTAGCTTGGTCTATATAACAATCACAATCTTTACAGTCTATTTTACGAACATCACACTTTTGAGATTTTTTTCTTGCATCTTTACCCTATTAAGAATTACATTTAATCTTATTATCTAAACTAAAAACTAATCTAAAATTAAACTCTCTACATATTTTTTTTAAGGTGAACTTATAGTCTTTTGAGTAAAGAAATATAATTGGTTTTTTATTTTCTAAAGGGAATTTGTCTTTGAAGTTATTATGTATGTGCTTATTTATTTTAATCGTTTTTTTAATGTATTAATTAATAAATTTAATTGGATAATGATTATAAGCAAGCATTTTCCTAATTATATTGAAATTTTTCAAATGAAATCTTTTGTCAGAAAGTTTGAATACCTTATCTACTAAGAAAAAAATAATGCCTATTTTTTGGGAAACAGGCCCGTGAGAGTTGAAATTTAAATAATGTCCTGAATGTGTGTTTTTGAGATACCAATCTGTTGCTATATTATCCTTATCATTGAAATTAATCTTAATATCAAGGTTGTGCAGAAAATTATTAACAGGTGTTTTCAAAGTATGTTGTATGTGCTCATCAAGAGAATTAAAGGTTTCAAGAATTTCGTCAATTCTCTTGTTTTTAGCACAAATTAAGCCATCATCAATATATCTTCTGTAAAACAAAATTAAGTCTTTCAAAGCTAGAAGGTCATTTTGCTCAACATCTTGCATGACAATTTCCGCCAAAATCGGACTGAGAGGTACGCTATCCATAGAGCAATCCTCTAGTATCCTTAATTCTTTCAAATTCTTAATCAACATATAACTAGTTTTTAGAATATGAATATTGCGAGGAACATATTTCGATATGAATTGTGCAAAGGTTTCGGCAATTTGATATGTTGGGGGAACCAATAGTAGAGATTATTGTTCTTATGGATTCTTCTTTTTTATGTAATTTTATGAGTCCATAACATTTAAATAGGTCGCATTTGTTGATAGTATTAAAGAAAAGTTTTTTATAGTTTTTATTATTAGTATCATTGCTAAATAAAGATTTGTTATTTCATTTTTAATGACATTATTTGTAGATTTTTCCAACATAGGTAATGCCTTGTTAATTTTGTTGGTATAAATTGTTGTCATCTAAACATTCTTTTACTCCATTAACATAATCTTGAGTATCAAAAACAACCAAAGCTTCTTTTTTATCAGTCTTAGAAATTTTCAAGTCAGTATTATCATTAGAAAATGTCAAAATTATTTTTCTTGCTCTAATTGGTTGACTTCAGGATTAGTTTGCAAAATTTTTCATAATCGGTGTCATCTAAGTACGAGTTGATGTTTAAACTTTTCATGACATTAATTTTAAACTAGCAAAGTTTACCTAGCTCCTGACGTCGCTCGGGTGCATCTACATATATTATATTATTATAAATGAATTTGCTAATTTTATTGACAATAGTGTTAGCCTCTACGCCTTGTAGAAGCTACGCTGTCGAGTTGATATTCGAGAAAGGAGCAGGTTGATGGTAGGTGCTCGAAAGAAAGAAAGAGATTTCTTTTATTATAATAAAATGTGCGTTTATTACCTGAGGATGACAGGCTACTTATCTTATGAGAAGTCAAGAACGCTCTGATGACTCTCTCCGCTCTCCCGTAACACATAGCTTACGCTTTTAGTCGCTTGCTTGTGCACCGTAGGTTGCGCGTGACACTTACATGCCTACCTACTCATACACACACACTCTCTATGCCTGTGAGTAGTATAGGTACCACTATGGCGCGTCACAACAAACCCCCACTCCTGACCCTCCGCAGAGATGAATGACCTCCGAGCGACATCAGGAGCGGGATGACCCACTATGACACCGTAATATACATATATATATATATATATATAAATATATAATATATATATATTATTATGATGTCATGTGCGGAAGGGTCAGAGGAGTTTGTTATGACACTCCATAGTGGTACCCTGATTTTAAAACACACACACACACACACACACACACACACACATATTTTAAAAATTTATAAATTAAAAAAAAAGGTACGTACCATTTTTTTTTTATCAGCATCAACAGTTTTTTTGGACGCCTTGCACTTCCATGAGTTTTTGCACTCTATTAGTTTTTTAAAACACTTTTTTATTTTTAACCACTGTTTTTTTTTGAGTTTCACAGTTTTTCACTTTACACAACACAGTTTTTTACACTGACTCACAAATTTAATATTCAAACCGTCGACGGCGAAGTCGCACGGCCACTTCATACCGACAACAAAACATCCTCGCCCAGTGTGTTGCTGTCAAGAATATTTCTTGATACACCGGGTCCGAGGTAACGGCGGTGTTTAGCGCGACGTTAATAAATGGCCGTGGACGCCACTCCAGTGAGCTTGGCTCACGGCTTCGCCGCCGACAAAAATCGTCCAACACCACCGGGTGTTCATAGGAATAAAAACGCCAGTGGTCCGCCCATAATAGGAGGACCACCAGCGTATTATCGCCGAAACCGGAGAAGTCAAAATTGCGGAATTGCGGGTACATCCGCATCCGTCGGATCATCACAAGATGTATGTATCCGATCGGTTCCCGCGATACAGTTGCCGGCTCCAGCGCGGGGAGAGGATTAGGGTCCTCTCCATCAACCTCGCGAGGCTCTTTATCGTCCGGCAACATCTTGAACACTAAAATCATTGTCTTGATCTTAGTGTCATCCTCCTATCTTAATCATATACCGATGATCTAATAACATCAAAATTCGACGTGTGAAAGAAAGTTTCTTTCACACGTGTAGTTTTCTGCTAAAAATCAAAACAAAAATACACAGCTGCAATAGGCCGTCATGATTCTATAAAACATCTACATCAGCACTTTTAAGACAATATTGTTACAATGCAGCTGTGGTTAGTCCATGGGAAATTAAAAAAATACATTTAAAATTCTCGTAAAAATTGAAGAGTCGAAATCCGCATGTGGATAAAAGATAAGTCTGCATTTTGGTATCGTCTTCAAGGATAGGAATATGTATCAAAAATCACCTTGATATTTTTATTAGATGAATAGATAATCGATCATGTATCGATTCTTGATCTATTGATCCTAGAAAGCTGATTTTTTTGAACATATAATAATCTGAACATAAGAAATCAAATGGCATCCTAATAAATCAATTATATTAAAAATTGATTGATTTTAAAAATTGTAATTACGGTATAAGTCATCATACATGCTACTGAAAGCACACGAACATCCTTATCTTATCTGATGAATCATACACAAATTACAAATATTAAAATTCACGAATTTTGGAAAAATAAAAAATTTTACGATGCCATTCGATTTTTTCCTCTTCAAATTACATATGTACCAAAAATCACCTTGATATTTTTATTAGATCAATAGATAATCGATCATGTATCGATTATTGATTTATTGATCCTAGAAAGCTGATTTTTAGAAATTATACTAATCTGAACATAAGAAATCAAATGGCATCCTAATAAATCAATTATATTAAAAATTGATCGATTTTAAAAATTGTAATTACGGTATTAGTCATCATACACTGTACTAAAAGCACACGAACATCCTTATCTTATCTGATGATTCATACAAAAATTACAAATTTTAAAATTCACGAATTTTGGAAAATTAAAAAATTTTATGATGCCATTCGATTTTTTGCTGTTCAAATAAAATATGTATCAAAAATCACCTTGATATTTTTATTAGATCAATAGATAATCGATCATGTATCGATTCTTGATCTATTGATCCTAGAAAGCTGATTTTTTTGAACATATAATAATCTGAACATAAGAAATCAAATGGCATCCTAATAAATCAATTATATTAAAAATTGATTGATTTTAAAAATTGTAATTACGGTATAAGTCATCATACATGCTACTGAAAGCACACGAACATCCTTATCTTATCTGATGAATCATACACAAATTACAAATATTAAAATTCACGAATTTTGGAAAAATAAAGAATTTTACGATGCCATTCGATTTTTTCCTATTCAAATAACATATGTACCAAAAATCACCTTGATATTTTTATTAGATCAATAGATAATCGATCATGTATCGATTATTGATTTATTGATCCTAGAAAGTTGATTTTTTTGAACATATAATAATCTGAACATAAGAAATCAAATGGCATCCTAATAAATCAATTATATTAAAAATTGATTGATTTTAAAAATTGTAATTACGGTATAAGTCATCATACATGCTACTGAAAGCACACGAACATCCTTATCTTATCTGATGAATCATACACAAATTACAAATATTAAAATTCACGAATTTTGGAAAAATAAAAAATTTTACGATGCCATTCGATTTTTTCCTCTTCAAATTACATATGTACCAAAAATCACCTTGATATTTTTATTAGATCAATAGATAATCGATCATGTATCGATTATTGATTTATTGATCCTAGAAAGCTGATTTTTAGAAATTATACTAATCTGAACATAAGAAATCAAATAGCATTATAAGAAATCAATTATATTAAAAATTGATCGATTTTAGAAATTGTAATTACGGTATTAGTCATCATACACTGTACTAAAAGCACACGAACATCCTTATCTTATCTGATGATTCATACAAAAATTACAAATTTTAAAATTCACGAATTTTGGAAAATTAAAAAATTTTATGATGCCATTCGATTTTTTGCTGTTCAAATAAAATATGTATCAAAAATCACCTTGATATTTTTATTAGATCAATAGATAATCGATCATGTATCGATTCTTGATCTATTGATCCTAGAAAGCTGATTTTTTTGAACATATAATAATCTGAACATAAGAAATCAAATGGCATCCTAATAAATCAATTATATTAAAAATTGATTGATTTTAAAAATTGTAATTACGGTATAAGTCATCATACATGCTACTGAAAGCACACGAACATCCTTATCTTATCTGATGAATCATACACAAATTACAAATATTAAAATTCACGAATTTTGGAAAAATAAAAAATTTTACGATGCCATTCGATTTTTTCCTCTTCAAATTACATATGTACCAAAAATCACCTTGATATTTTTATTAGATCAATAGATAATCGATCATGTATCGATTATTGATTTATTGATCCTAGAAAGCTGATTTTTAGAAATTATACTAATCTGAACATAAGAAATCAAATAGCATTATAAGAAATCAATTATATTAAAAATTGATCGATTTTAAAAATTGTAATTACGGTATTAGTCATCATACACTGTACTAAAAGCACACGAACATCCTTATCTTATCTGATGATTCATACACAAATTACAAATTTTAAAATTTACGAATTTTGGAAAATTAAAAAATTTTATGAAGCCATTCGATTTTTTGCTGTTCAAATAACATATGTACCAAAAATCATCTTGATATCTTTATTAGATCAATAGATAATCGATCATGTATCGATTCTTGATCTATTGATCCTAGAAAGCTGATTTTTAGAAATTATACTAATCTGAACATAATAAATCAAATGGCATCATAAGAAATCATTTATATTAAAAATTGATCGATTTTAAAAATTATAATTACGGTATTAGTCATCATACACTGTACTAAAAGCACACGAACATCCTTATCTTATCTGATGATTCATACACAAATTACAAATTTTAAAATTCACGAATTTTGGAAAATTAAAAAATTTTATGATGCCATTCGATTTTTTGCTGTTCAAATAACATATGTATCAAAAATCACCTTGATATTTTTATTAGATCAATAGATAATCGATCATGTATCGATTCTTGATCTATTGATCCTAGAAAGCTGATTTTTTTGAACATATAATAATCTGAACATAAGAAATCAAATGGCATCCTAATAAATCAATTATATTAAAAATTGATTGATTTTAAAATTTGTAATTACGGTATAAGTCATCATACATGCTACTGAAAGCACACGAACATCCTTATCTTATCTGATGAATCATACACAAATTACAAATTTTAAAATTCACGAATTTTGGAAAAATAAAAAATTTTACGATGCCATTCGATTTTTTCCTATTCAAATAACATATGTACCAAAAATCACCTTGATATTTTTATTAGATCAATAGATAATCGATCATGTATCGATTATTGATTTATTGATCCTAGAAAGCTGATTTTTTGAACAAATACTAATCTGAACATAAGAAATTTTAAAGGTTAATGCAGAAGGTTGCGTAGTTAGACTGCGTGTTCTAAGATAATTGCTTAAACAAGTGAATTTGGTCGAATGGAATTTAACACACGCGTTTTGTTAGCTAGGCACTCAAACGCGTGGCCTCGTGTAAAGTGCAGATTAAGGTTAACACAATGAAATAACACTGTAAATATTACGATTCACAAAAGTGAAAAGCTTTGAGCTTTATTTAACTTAAATGTTCACAAATGATTCGCCACTAGTGTGGGCGTAATTAATGGATTGGAATTTCACTTATGTTAGATAGAATTGAAGTCACAAAATGGCTGTTCGCACGGTGTTCCGTGATCGATGTTGATAGCTTGAGCGCTCGACCAAGAAGAAGGAAGGAGCGTTCAAGCTCTTGTTACTCGAAGAAGGTGCGGGGCGCTAGCGTCTGTTTCCTTCGATGGTGAGGCTCTGCGCGCGTCGGCGCTGTTGCTGGTTCTGATGATGGCGCGCTGAACAGAGGCGCCACAACCACTCCTCCCCTAGAAGGCACCTGATCAGAAGGTGTCTCAGAAGAAGATGGTGTTGGATCCTGTATGTTGAAAGTTACTCTTCGTTGTTGTGTTTTTGCAGTCTGCTGTGCCATTGAAGGCTCATCTACTGCGATGAAAGCAGGATAGAGATGGTCCGTGGAGACTGTTTTTGGAGTGCCATCTACGTCGATAATGTAATTCTTCTCATTAACTCTCCTAATGACCTTATGAGGTCCTGTACGAGGGGGAGTTAATGGAGGTTTGACTGCTGTTACGAGCTTGAAAACATGAGAGCATTTTTGTTAGCTTTTTGTCTGGAGAGTCAGCAAAACGCTCAATGATGCGAGTTTTGAGAGCTTTATAAGCATCTGCTTCTGGAGGCGTTTCGAGAATGTCTGCAATTTCTGGCAGAACAGTTGGGTCGAGCGCTGTAATTGTTAAGTGAAATTTAGACGTATCTGACGTAACTCGGTGAACTTGAAATGCCGATTCGATCTGGTTAAACCACAATTGAGGACGTTCGCGCCAGAAAGGAGGCAATTTGACTTGTGACATGGCGTTTACTGTGTCTGGCATGTTGCTTAGTGAGTTAAGCTGTTCGTTTTCACTGTCAGTAGCGACGAGGTGAGAGCTTTGTGTGCTATTTATGGAAACGTTGTCGTTGTCGAAGAGATTTGGTGACGCTTTGATAGTAGCGTTTAAGTCTGATGTGTCATCTAATTCAGTTAAATTCGCCGATGTGCCTGACTGTTTTTCGCTTGACGCTCTTAATGGCGTAGAAGTAATCGGGCCATGTGGCGGGAGAGACTCTGCCATTTTGTGCACACCATGCTTGCGATTCACTGCGCGCTTTTTTTGTTAAAATGTTTTTTTTTTTTTTTTTTTTTACGAATATGCGTACACGATTGTCTCTTTGTTTTTTTTTATTGTTTCTTACTTTACACTTTTTCTTTGTGAGTTTTTTTTGTTGTAGTCACTTCGAAGCACAAAATTCACTTGAACGACGGTGGTCACCATTTTAAAGGTTAATGCAGAAGGTTGCGTGGTTAGATTGCGTGTTCTAAGATAATTGCTTAAACAAGTGAATTTGGTCGAATGGAATTTAACACACGCGTTTTGTTAGCTAGGCACTCAAACGCGTGGCCTCGTGTAAAGTGCAGATTAAGGTTAACACAATGAAATAACACTGTAAATATTACGATTCACAAAAGTGAAAAGCTTTGAGCTTTATTTAACTTAAATGTTCACAAATGATTCGCCACTAGTGTGGGCGTAATTAATGGATTGGAATTTCACTTATGTTAGATAGAATTGAAGTCACAAAATGGCTGTTCGCACGGTGTTCCGTGATCGATGTTGATAGCTTGAGCGCTTGACCAAGAAGAAGGAAGGAGCGTTCAAGCTCTTGTTACTCGAAGAAGGTGCGGGGCGCTAGCGTCTGTTTCCTTCGATGGTGAGGCTCTGCGCGCGTCGGCGCTGTTGCTGGTTCTGATGATGGCGCGCTGAACAGAGGCGCCACAAAATCAAATAGCATTATAAGAAATCAATTATATTAAAAATTGATCGATTTTAAAAATTGTAATTACGGTATTAGTCATCATACACTGTACTAAAAGCACACGAACATCCTTATCTTATCTGATGATTCATACACAAATTACAAATTTTAAAATTCACGAATTTTGGAAAATTAAAAAATTTTATGATGCCATTCGATTTTTTGCTGTTCAAATAACATATGTACCAAAAATCATCTTGATATCTTTATTAGATCAATAGATAATCGATCATGTATCGATTCTTGATCTATTGATCCTAGAAAGCTGATTTTTAGAAATTATACTAATCTGAACATAATAAATCAAATGGCATCATAAGAAATCATTTATATTAAAAATTGATCGTTTTTAAAAATTGTAATTACGGTATTAGTCATCATACACTGTACTAAAAGCATACGAACATCCTTATCTTATCTGATGATTCATACACAAATTACAAATTTTAAAATTCACGAATTTTGGAAAATTAAAAAATTTTATGGTACCATTCGATTTTTTGCTGTTCAAATAACATATCTACCAAAAACCACCTTGATATCTTTATTAGATCAATAGATAATCGATCATGTATCGATTCTTGATCTATTGATCCTAGAAAGCTGACTTTTAGAAATTATACTAATTTTAATATAAGAAATGCAATTGCATCATTAAAATTGTAATTACAGGTTAGTTATATTACCCGCATCATTTACTCTTAAAGATTTTATTTTTTATTTTAATACTGCTTAATTAGAAAATGATTTAAATGAAAGTACCATGTGTAGCTTGCAATTTTCAGAATTCTTACTATTGATATTTTATAGTTTCTTGGTATAACACGTGTGCTTGCAATTCTCAGAATGCTTACTATTATTCTTTCATTGTTTCTTAGTATAACACGTGTTCATCACATATCATCATCACACGTGTGCTTGCATTTCTCAGAATGCTTACTATTGCTATTTTATTATTTCTTGGTATAACACGTGTTCATCATCACACGTGTGGCTATATTTTTTAGAATGCTTACTATTGGTATTTTATAGTTTCTTAGTATAACTCGTGTTCGCTACATATCATCATCACACGTGTGCTTGCAATTTTTAGAATGCTCACTATTGGTATCTCATTGTTTCTTGGTATATAAAATTGTATTGTCTCTTTATTTGCGCCACAGCTGCTCCTCATTTCTTTTATCCTGACAGCTATAAAATGCGCTCGAAACAGTGCTTGCTCCATAGTTGTACTTGAAGGCTTGATAGATAATCATGGAAAACGTATCTAGATTTCACGCTTTTAGTGTGCCCAATTGTGTGCTACATTTCGCTATTGCACACGAACCGATGATACGCACAATTTGTCAAAATATACAGCGTGGCAATTTAAGAAATTTACCGACAGAAGCGTTATTAAGTAGATTACGTTTTATTCTATTACATTGTACCGTACGAACAATAATTTATTTACAACGACGAGGATTATTTTCCAATAGATTTATACTTGATATGGTGGACAGTGTCATACGACAAAGAAATCTTTCAGACCCAGATTCGAACGAGGTGCTGCGACAAAATGGTAATTAATTAATTTAAATGCTTTAATCTATATCTACACATAATTAATATATTAATCATTTTAGCACTAAGACGGATGGCAGACGATATTGAAGGTGACGAGGTTATCGCTGGTTGTGAATACGTGTTTGGTGAGTGCGAGAGATTTTTAAAAGCTAGAAGTTTTTTACAGAAGAATATTTTTTAACTTTTTATAATTTATTTTTCTCGTATTTCTAGAACCTACAAGTGCAAGTGTTGTGGAAGAAGAAGATGATGATAACCCCGTCATTCCATCATAATCATCAAGAAGAGTGTTATCCAGAAGTTTATCATCATCATCATCATCGTCATCATCTTCATCTTCATCGTCATCACCAACTACTGATAACTCTTTATCGTCTTCCAATGATGTTGAAATGGAGCGTAAGTATAATCGATATATATTATTACTTCTATGTTTTTAGTAATACATATAGATATATATTAAGATTAAAAGAAAAATATAGTTGATCTGTTACAGAGCGGTAAAGGTATGGAGCGAGAAGTGGAGAGACCACAAGAAAGACCAATATTCTTAATTGAAAATCAAACTTCCAGATTTTACCAAAGGTTTAATGCAGAAGGTGTAGAGATTTCGGGAAGAATATCATCACCACCAGCAGGAGCAAACATTTTTGAGTGGTTAAATGGATCTTTAGATGATCTGCGTAATCAATTAGTGAATGGGCGTAGTCCTTCCGATTTTATAGGTGTAACGATACTATCTGATCATTTTGTTCATGGACCATTATGGCTATCTTTCAGACCTATTAGAAATTTCACTACTCAAGATTTGTGGGAAATGATATTTAGTGTTGCACAGAGTTCTCAAGACTTCGACATAGATGAAAACTTTGTGATCAAGTGTGTTATAGTGCCGGACATGAGGGGAAACGGCCGTGTTCGATTAAGTGATGATCACGTGTAAAAAAAATCAATTTTAACTATACGCAACGACGATAATCTTTGCTTTCTGAGATCATTAGTTACGGCACTCGCCTATGCTGTAAGAGGACAAATTCGCTCTGGTACACTACACGATTACTGGAATAGTATTAGACAGCACAATAGTAGGGAGCAAAAAAGAGCAGCTCTTGATCTCATTGATCAAGCACAGGTTACTATACCATCAACAGGGTGTGGTTTACAAGAAATTCATCAGTTTCAAATTTTTCTTGCCACAAAAAGCACAGCTATTGTGGTTTACTCTTTCCGGAATTTTGGGCGTGGGGATATATCTCTTGATGGTACAAAAGTTGTAATTGATGCATACCAAAACGTATCTTATACACTACGTATAATGTATTATGAAAACCAAGGACATTATCAACCTATTCTAAACTTGACTGGTGCAGCCGGTAGTAGAGGATATTGCATACCGTGTAATAAAAGTTACAAGTTCGCTATAGATCATAGATGTTCTAATAGATGTTTTAAGTGCATGCAATCACCAGTTTGTGACAACAGTGCGGATATAAAAAAGTGCTTAAATTGCTTTAGAGAGTTTTTTGGTAATACATGTTTCGAGAACCATTTGAAATCAGGATCGTTTAAAAGCAACGTAAGTGTTTGTAAAGCGGTGAAAATTTGTCAAATTTGTTGTAAAACTATCCGTGTAAAAAACCGTGGTGAAAAACATGAATGTGGAGTTGTATTTTGTGACATTTGTAACAAACGGCTACCGACATTCCACTTTTGCTATATTCAACCTATAGAGCAAGGTAAGGAAAGATCTAAAATATTATATTTATTTTATGATTTTGAAACACAACAAACTCTTTCTGTGTTAGGTGATGAAAATGAAAAAATACATGTACCTAACCTGTGTGTTGTACAACAAGTTTGTGGTTTTTGTCTAGAGGATACTAATATATCAAATATGTGTGAAGAGTGTGGTATTCGTGAATTTGTATTTCAAAAAGATTCAGTAAAACAATTTGTCGGGTTAGCTCTATCACGACGTGAAAAGTTTAAAAAAGTTATTTGTATAGCACACAATTCGCAAGGGTTTGATTGTCAATTTGTATTCAAGTATATCGTAGAAAACCATTGTTCACGGGAGAAACCAACGGTGATTTTAAACGGTTCCAAAATAATTCTGATGCAAATTTCAAGCGTTAAATTTATCGATAGTCTAAATTATTTTCATATGCCACTATGTAATTTACCGAAAGCTTATGGGTTGTCAGATATAGAAAAAGGAACTTTTCCACATTTATTTAACACAGAAGAAAACCAATTATGTATCGGTCCTTTACCGTGCCTAGATGTGTACGGTGTCGATGGTATGAACAGTAAAGAAAGAGAAAAATTTATAGAATGGTATACTCGACAGACAGATACAGGATACATACTTAATTTCCAAGAAGAAATCGTAAAATATTGTAAACAAGATGTTAAAATACTGAGAGAGGCCTGTTTAGAATTTCGAAAAAATTTCATGAAGTTTAATGTAGACCCATTCGAAGAGTGCACAACCATAGCTTCATCGTGTATGCGTGTTTACAGGAAAAAGTTTTAAAAAAAAAATCAAATAGGTGTTATGCCTGTGAGAGGGTACAGAATGGCTGATGATCAATCCATTAAAGCTATACAATGGCTTTATTGGATGGAACAAAAGGTTCTACAGTGTCGAATCGAGCATGCAGGGCATGGACGCGAGAAGAGACTTATTGAAGGTATTCTTGTTGATGGATACGCTCTACCACGGACAAATGAGGATCATAATGGTACAGTTCTTCAATTTTACGGGTGCTACTGGCATGGATGTCCACGATGTTACAGAATAAATAGAAATGAAGCATTATCATCAGGCGAATCGCTTGACGACAGATATGAAAGAACATGTGCTATATCCTTAAAAATTAAAACAGGCAATTATACACTCATTGAAATATGGGGTTGCGAATTTGAGCGGGAAATTTCACGTAACCAGGAATTGAGAGAATATATTGATGCGAATATCGATATTGTTTATCGTAAACCGCTGGACCCCCGTGATGCATTTTTCGGTGGTAGAACTGGTAACACGATGAAATTATACGAGTGTGAGGGTGATGAAAAAATTAAATACGTTGATATATGTTCATTATATCCATACATTTGTAAACGAGGTAAATATCCTGTGGGTCATCCAACGTTATATGTGGGTAATGAAACTCAAACTCTCATAGGGGTTAACAACGACATCAGTAACGTTGAAGGTCTTATCATGTGTGATGTACTCCCGCCCAGAAATTTGTATCACCCTGTTTTACCAGTTAAAATGCATGGAAAATTAATTTTTCCTCTTTGCCGTACGTGCTGTGAACAAATGATTCAAATGGATTGTATGCACGATAATACGATAGATCGGGTATTACACGGAACATGGGTGTCGGAAGAGCTTAAAAAAGCTGTAGAAATAGGATACGTGATTCAAAACGTTTACGAAATATGGCAATATGAGATGGCACAATATAATCTTGTCACGCGAACAGGTGGTATTTTTACCGAGTACATCGATGAATTCTTTAAACAAAAAACCGAGGCTTCTGGTTACCCGTCAGAGTGTATTACCGAAGATCATAAGGACCGATATATAGAGAACTTTGAACGTGAAGAGGGTATTCGTCTAAGTAAAACTGATATAAATTTTAATGCGGGTTTGAGATCGGTTGCTAAACTATGTTTAAACCCGTTATGGGGGAAGCTCGCGCAACGAGAGAATATGGCTAAAACAGAGGTTGTTACAGAGCCCGCAAGATTGACAGAACTACTTACCAATGCTGAAGTGGTTGTAAACAGTATCATCCCAGTCAACGATCAGGTATTGTACGTGAACTGGCAGTGTCAGGATGAAGCTCTCTTGCAGTCACGCACGACAAGTGTTGTAATTGCAGCTTTCACAACAGCACAAGCCCGGCTTAAACTTTTTGATTATTTGAACAAACTAGGATCGCGTGCACTGTACTACGACACAGACTCCGTTTTCTATGTCAGTAAGAACGACGAACACGATTTGCCGATCGGTACACTGCTTGGTGAACTTACTGATGAATTAGCGGAGAAAGGTGTTGGTACATACATATCATCTTTTGCCTCTGGTGGGCCGAAATTTTACGCGTACAAGTGTAAACTTCCAGATGATTCCGAACAAACAGTATGTAAAATTAAAGGTATAAGACTAAATCATTCAAATAGTCAAAAAATTAATTATGAAAGTATACGCGAGTTAATATCGGGTAACACGGACGAAATTATTATATCTTCATCGGCAATAAGAAGGACAGATTTTCACGAAGTATTATCACTTACAGAGACAAAAACTTGTAAAACCGTATATGGTAAAAGAAGATTTGTTGGGTTGAAAAAAAGCTACCCGTACGGATACAGACACAGTTAACGACTGAACTCTACATCGTCTGAGCAGGTATACAATGATAAGAACGCATGCGCCGAACAATTTCCAATCCTAAACGCTCGTGAGACCGTGAGTGGTAGGGGGAGAGAGGTAATATTGCAGTGGTGGGGGGGACCAGCTCGTCTCTAACGCGCTCACGGTTGTGGGAGCCAATCGCGCATGCACTAAAAAGCTAGCTGTTCTGTAGCGCTCGCAAGCGGCGTGCGTTAATAATACGACAGTGGGAGGACGAGCTCTTCTTCAACGCTCTTGCAGATACGCGAGCGACCGCGCGGGGGCCCCACCGCGATCACAAGATTGTCGTAGACTCCAGAAAAACTTTAGCTTTGTCAGCAGACAGCTCTGGTAATATGGAGAAAAAAAGTGTGAGATTTGATCCCAACTCACCAAGTATTCGTATATTACACGTGTGGAATTACGCCAGTCGTGCTGCACGGCGTGGCGAGTGGGAACAAGCGGCACGAGATCGGGTACAGTTTAGATGGAGGATCGAGAGAATTGGTAAAATTATTGAAGCTGTGTTGGTGAAAAAGTACATGGATTTTACAAAGTCATAAACTATAACTATCAGTGTTTTTTGTTGGAACGTTTAGTGTGCTAACAGTTCCAAAGAAGAATAGTAGTTGGTATAGCAGTAAGTCATGGATATTAGATGGAAACACCCGTGGACATCTATGCTTTGCGGACCTACCGGTTGTGGCAAAACAGTGTTTGTAAAAAAATTTCTAAAATACATCGATCGTATGAGTGACACACGTTTTGACCGCGTGATCGTTTACTATGCTGAATGGCAGGCAGGTTACAAAGAGCTTGGGAGACATATAGAATTTCGCGAGGGGCTTCCTCAAAGTACGGACTACGCTGGTGACTCACGCCCAAATTTATTAATATTGGATGATCTGATGCGTGAATCATCCTCAAGTAACGCCATTGTCAACTCATTCACAAAGGGGAGTCATCACAATAACCTAAGCGTCATATTTATTACACAGAATATATTTCATCAAGGAAAAGGCCAACGAGACATTTCGCTCAACGCACAATACATGATCGTGTTTAGAAATTTACGCGATCGTACACAAATACAACATCTTTCGCGCCAGCTCTGTCCTGAAGATCCACGATTCTTACAAGAGGCGTACTGGGACGCCACCTCACGGCCATTTGGATACCTTTTTCTAGATTTAAAACAAAATACTCCAGATAATTGTCGTTTTCGTGCTTGCATCTTCCCCGATGACGAATATCAGTACGTTTACGTACCTCGAAAGCAGTTTGAAGGCGTTGATTTGAGTAATCACCTTCCAGTCGTATCTTCGTGATGGAGCGGAAAACTAGAGGTCCTATCGGGCAAAAGTATACAGATATTTTAAGAGCGCTTTACCATTTTAACAGGGAACAACGCGCTGCCGTGCTCCGTAAGGCCGATCCCAAATTGGTCAGATCTATTTGTGAGTGTGCTCTCAACGTGTTGCGCGGTAACGTTTCTTTCAACAGAACGCACAAAACTCGATTACGTAAACACGCAGGCATTCTTAGACGATTGGCAAGTCCTCAAAAGAATCTAGCTACGAAAAAGAAAATTATCGTGCAGCACGGCGGATTCTTGCCAATATTGTTGGCACCACTCATTGGTACAGTATTGTCAAGTCTTATATCAAAATAAAAAAATTAAAAAAAATGAAACACACCAAAAAAATGATTTTGTTACCACAAGAGAGTGTGGAACGCTTACAATAAAAACTTTTCACCAACTCTGGGTTAAAGTCGGTGCAAACACCAGGAACTGCTGTTAGCAGGCTGGATGCAGAGATGAGTGATATTTTGAATTCTACGGACGTTTTGAGCGAGCGGGATAAATGGCAACGACATTCTCAAGCATTACAACGTTATCTACATTTTAAAGATATTAGTAACAAGAAGACAGAAACTACAAAGAAAAACGATGATGTGCAAGATGCTGATATTATCAACGATGATAATAATGATGATGCTGAGGCAGAGTCAAAACGAGTCGTCAAAGAATTAGAAGATCTTGTGGATGCACGAATTGTGGAAAGTGTACCTTTAAAATACCGGTCCAATGCAGCGGGTCTTTTACAACATTTACGTGGCACAGGTATCGTTTTTGGGATGGTAATGGTGCAACATGTATAGATGGCATTCCTATCCGTGGCGCAAATATTATCGACTTGGTTAACGACGCTATGAGAAAAAGACAACACGTGAATCCGGCAGGTGCTCGTCAGTTTGCTCTGGCACTTCGACGTGTCGTGACGCTTCGGCTTTTTATTGGGAACGATCGTGTGTTACAGATAATCGATGAGGCTTCTCCTTTCGCTTCTCCAGAGTCTGGTAGTAGCAAATCAAAATCCGGTGGTAGTAACAAACTCAGCGAGGAAGAACAAGGGTGTAGAAAGAGAAAGAGAAGAAAGAAAGTCGCCAGATCACCGAAATCAGGGGAAACATGGAGTCGTCTGGGCACGAAATTCTGAAATTAGAGAAAGACGATGAAGGGGAAAAGTCTGTTCTAGATTCTATAATTGATTTAATGCCTTTTGAGATGCACGTACCAGGATACAAATTTTGCGGACCCGGAACAAAACTGGCTGATCGTCTTAAACGTGGTGATGTTGGAAGTAACCCGCTTGATGAAGCGTGTCGTGAACATGACATAGCCTATGCCAATAAGAAGTCGACAGATCGTCGTCGAGCTGACCAAATACTAGCAGAGAAAGCTTTTTCTCGGATGCTGGGTAGTGAAACCCCACCCGATGAACGTACAGTTGCAATGATGACTGCTTGTTGTATGGTTAGTAAAATTACTTTTGAAAAATTTTTTTCGCGTATTAAGAAGGCTATAAAATGCAGGGATAAGAAAATAAAGAAGACAAAAACGTGTATGATTCCGACGAAGAAGCAAGCAAAAGGAAAAAAACAAGAATAATGCAGAAATAATTAAGTAAGCTTTATTTTGGTCCATCAAGACCAGAAGCATATGCGGGGGCTAATAAAATTATAACCTCTGTACGAAAGAAATACCCAGCTCGAAAAGTAATCGACTGGCTCGAGAGTCAGGATGTTTACAATCTGCACAGACCTGTACGACACAGGTTTCCTAGACGCCATTACAATGTTCGAAATCGTGATGACGTCTGGGAGGCAGATTTGATGGATATGAGAGCGGTCAAAACTTATAACGATAATTACACTTATATCCTCGTTGTCATCGACGTTTTGAGTAAATACGCATGGGCTTTACCACTCATGGATAAAACTTCGAAAAATGTTGCCAAAGCATTTGAAAACATTTTGAAAAACAGTGCCAATCGAAAGCCTGTGATTTTTCAAACGGACAAGGGGAAAGAATTTCTAGGAAAGGAACTGCAAGAAGTGTTGAAGAAAAATAAAATTTCATTTGGAATAGTGCGAAGTCCTGATATTAAAGCAGCTGTAGCCGAAAGGTTTATAAGAACTATAAAGGAACGGATGCGGCGATATTTTACGCATAAAAACACTCGTCGATACGTTGATATTCTAGAAAAAATATTAGAGTCTTACAATCATAGCAAACACTCATCCATCAAGATGGAGCCAGCATCTGTTACGATTTACAACGCCCACAATGCTCGAAAAAATTTAGAATCTCGATATGGTTGCTCCAAGTACCGAAAACCTAAATACACCATCGGTGACCTAGTACGGGTCAGTCGAGCAAGAAACGTGTTTGCAAAAGGATACGAGGGTGGATGGACTTTGGAACTGTTTAAAATTACTCGTATTTCAGTAGCGCGCCCGCCACCGGTATACTTTCTAAAAGATTTAGCTGATGAGGATATTAAAGGGTGTTTCTTCGAGCCCGAGTTGAGTAGAGTAAAAAAGGATTTAAATAACGCGAGTTTCGAGGTTGAAAAAATTTAAAAAAGTACTGGAAGTGGCCGGAATAAAAAATATTTTGTTAAATGGAAAGGTTACCCCGATAAATTTAATTCCTGGGTTGCAGCCAGCCAAATCGAAAAAACATCATGAAGGATCAATTTTACATTATACTACCTAGTAATAGTAGTATGCATTATTTCCCTGACAATACTACAACACGGTTCGTTACTCATCTACCACAACAAATACGACTGCAAGGATATTGGAGCGTTGCACTTTCGGAGATCCAAATTCCTATGACATTTCAACATGTTCCACCAAACGAGGACGAAAGATTTGTCTGTGTAAAAAATATACCACCATCGTCGCTGGGGACTAATAAAATTGCACCGGTCGTTTCATCCATTAATTTTATACGTCCAGGTGTTTACAAACATTTAGAAAGTCTCGTGGAGGAAATGAACAATCTGAGCTGTGTAAGAAACCATCTACGTTTCCAGATAGAGCGTGGTGGATACGTATAAATCAGACGCGTTTGTTTAACAGAGGAATGTACGCCAATTGATCACGTTTTAGAATTGTCAAGGAATTTGAGAAAAATTCTCGGGTTTGAAACTGGAAAAAATGAAGCTATCAAGGTCGATAAAGAAGAACCTACTTTAGCTAATTACCCTGCTAATCTTTCTAATGGGTTACCAACAACTCTAATGGTGTACAGTGACATCTGTGAACCTTATGTAATCGGAGATGTGCAAGGTAAATTATTAAGAGCGGTTTCCTTACATACCGAGGATTGCAAATATGGTGGTGTAAAAATAAAAAACTTTTCACCATCTATGTACATACCGCTATTGTTTAACTCTTTTCAAACTATTGAAATAGATATAAGAGATCAACGAGTTCAGCCAATACCACTTGATTTTGGCACCTTGACAGTGACGTTGCACTTTCATCGTATTGATTAATAAGAAAAAAGATGAATTATTACGAGGCATACTTTGACATGCAGATCGGTGGTGGTGGTAAAAATGGTAGAGGTATCGGACGTATTTACGTTGGAGCCCCCTATCAAAGAGGGCATGGTGGTGTAGGAAGTTTTCTAGCTGGGTTGTTTCGTCGTGTACTACCGCTACTCACCCGTGGTGCTAAAGCTGTGGGAAAGGAGGCATTGCGTACCGGTGTGAACGTTTTATCTGACGTTGCAACACAGAATACTCCAATCAAAGAATCTCTACGAAATCGTATAAAAGAGTCTGGCACAAATCTTAAAAGAAAGGCTGAAGAGAAACTGGATAAATTGATGGAAGGATCTGGATATAAGAAACAGCGTTATCTGTCTGCTTTGCAGTTGGATGACTGCCGTGTCAGTGTTAAGAGCACTCGAAGAAAGATTAAACGGCGCAGCACAAAAAATAAAAGGAATAAAGTAGTAAAGAAGAAAATAAATAGAACCAGAAAAAAAAGAAAAATTCTCGAAAAAGTAAAAAAGCACGAACGACAAGAGATATTTTCGATTAAAAAATGGCGTTTTTACACACACAGTCCTGTGAGTGCATGAAATCGGAATTGCTCCTATTCGACATTCCTCCGACACAGACCACTATTGAGAGCTCTCATTGGGTCCAGTATAAGCCTATCTCCTCGTTGACTGATGACGCACCTATAGAATTTGTAATATCTGGAAATAATGAAGATTATTTAGATTTAGCACATACTATGCTTAGCTTGCGCGTTAGCTTATACACCACTGTCGATGAGTATCCTGGAAATGTGACTGCAGAACTACTCAATAAAGTGGCACCGGTGAATAATTTTATGCACTCACTATTCAGCCAATTAGATGTACTACTTAACCAGAAACCTGTGACAGCTCCAAATAATGCTTACGCATACAGAGCATACATCGAGACACTGCTCAACTATGGCCCTGCTGCTAAAAATTCTCATTTATCAACCGTTTTGTGGTGTGACGATACAGCTGGGAAAATGGACGATGTGGGTAGTGACAACCAAGGACTTGTTAAGCGGCGTGAATATTTGGGCGCAAAAAAAACTGTAGATCTTGTCGGGCATTTACATGCCGATGTGTTTAATCAAGAAAAGTTATTACTAAACGGCGTTGAAGTAAGAGTTCGGTCAGTGCGCTCTCGAGATGGATTTTGCCTCATGGATTCTTCAGGATACTTTGCCGTACATATAGAAGAAGCTAATCTTTTAGTTAGACGGGTAAAAATTAACCCAGGTGTGCTATTAGCACACGCAAAAGCACTTTCTAAAGCTACAGCTAAATACCTTCTCACAAGAGTTGAAGTCAAAGCTGTAACAATGCATAGCGGTATACATGGTGAAACTCTGGATAATATTATTTTAGGACAGTTACCTAAAAGAATAATTATAGGGTTTGTTCAAAACAAGGCGTTTAACGGAGACCGAATGCTCAATCCGTTCAATTTTGATCATTTTAACATCAATTTTCTATGTTTGTTTGTTGATGGTGTTCAAATACCTTCAAAACCATTACAACCTGATTTCAAAGTAAAAAAGTTATACGTTGATGCATATCATACTTTATTCAGCGGTACAGGTGTCCATTTTCTCAATGAGGGAAATAAAATTACTCGTCAGTCGTATCCAAACGGTTTCTGTCTGTTTGCGTTTGATATATCACCTGATTTATCGGCAAATGAATGTACTCATTGGAATTTAATAAAACATGGAAGTGTTAGACTCGATGTCAGATTTAGCGAACCTCTGACAGACACCGTCAATTGTATAATTTATGCAGAATACGATAACATTTTAGAGATTGACGCATCAGGACAAACAATTGTAGATATTAATGGGTAAAGCTATCAATAGATGGCGCTTACAAATTTTATCGGATGAAAAGACATCACCGTTACTCCTCAGTATAGCTTTAATCGTTGCATTGGTCAGACAAAAAGTTAAATCATGGATGTAGTCGTGGATATTCAGTGCTTAAAAGATAGCAATAACAGAGTTGTTCCAAAAGAAGTCGCCATCGTAGCTTTGAACGATGATTTTAGCGGTCATTGGATTATCGCATCGAAAAATCGTATAAACGCTTTTAGCAGAGGCATAAAAGAGAAAATAATTGGCTTGCAGAACATCATCATGGTCTTGACTATTTTGACGGTGATGTCACGGAGAAAGCTCTCTACCAAACGTTGCGTGATCTTACTCGGAAAGTTAGAAAAATTTACGTGAGAGGTAAACAAAAGTGGTCAATTTTATACGGTATTACAGCGCGAGAAATTATAAATTTAGAATCAAATAAAGAGTGCCCGTCATTTAATCAGCTACCCTGGTTAAATAAGTATTGTCTCAATCACGCTGTAAAGACACCTCATCTAAAATATACGTGCGCTTTAAACAATGCGTACCGCTTAAAAAAATGGTTATCTTTACGAGATTTGGAGCGTGATTCTGAATTTGTGTTTCAACCACCGACACTTCTTTGCGATGAACAGCCTGGAGATAATGGAAATTTTGAAGGTTATACCGTCCCACTCTGTAGAAGTGTACCCAGCAGATCAAATTCCGAAGGTGTGGACGAAACCGACAGCAATTGTAGTGAACACTGATGGCCATACGAAACCCGGAACGCATTGGGTGTGTATGTATGTTAACCGTAGTGGTACAGCTTGGTATTTTGATAGTTATGGAATGCCGCCTTTGATACCAGATTATATTAACCGTCTACGTCGTAATTGTAATAGATTCCGTTGGAATACGGTACAATTACAGAGTGAAACATCTGATGTGTGCGGCCAATTTTGTATTATGTTCTTGGATTACATGACATCTGGATTGGGTTTCGAGAAATTTCTTAAAAATTTTTCTACTGATTTAGTAAAAAACGATGCTGTAGCCAGAAATTATGTACCGTTCAAACATGCTGACGACAACTTTTCTGGAAATGGTTGTTGTATGATAAGATGTTTTCAAAAGTGTTGTGGTAAGCTGTCGTTATTGTAACCTGATACTTTCTTGTCACAAAGTCATGTTCGTTACCAAGAATATAGTGAGATCAGTGTTCGTGGAATTTAATAATTCTATTGTTGGTTTCTTAGAAAACAATACTGCAGCTGCAAGCCACGTGTCGATCAGACATGTTGATGATAACTTTTCTAGGAATGATTGTTACTTTCTCCTCGTAAAGTAACGCTCACCAAAGAAATAATGAGGTCAGAGTTCGAGGAATTCAATAACAATTTTTTTTGCTGATTCGGTAGAAAATAATACTGCAGCTGCAAGATATGTGTTCATTAATAATGCTGACGATAGCTATTCTGGGAATCATTGTTACTTTCTTGCCGTAAAAGCACGTTCGTTACAAAGAAGTAGCGAGAGTGTATTTTCTTAGTCATCACCTTATCCCCTCCACTGTCTCTTGTGTTAAGCCTTTATATAACGAGATTATATTCATCAAGATGACAGTCATTCAGTCGACGTTCGTATCGTAGAAAGCTATTAGGAAAAAAGGAAAAAAATGGCGCATCAGAAGAAGAACTTTACACAGCCCATCTTTAATTCTTTCTACGGTTTGAACAAGTCATTTACGAAAAAAATTTTAGTTGGTCTTGAATATAATAAACTACGAGATGGCGAATTTTATCCAATGGTACGTTTACTCTCACACGATTTTCAAGGAATAGCTTTCACTACAGCTACGTGGAACGAGTTTAAGCTTACGTTTGGTGATACTGAAAAATATTTTGATGGTAATGCTGATGATTTGATGAAGCAAAAAGTGTACGGAACTGGTTGGATTCTGAGGTATACTAGAAGCCATACTGATAGAGCCATTGAAATTGAAGAAAATTTCACCCCTACTTCTGGTCTGGTCAAAAGGTATCGACAAAGCATTGTTATGAAAAAGGTGACTTTCGAGAATTTACAAGGCGTTGCATCCTGCGTAGATGATAGGATTAAATATTTAACCACGCTTGTTAAAGGTGTTAGTGTGTGTGCAGGAGAGATTGTTGATCTTGTAGAAAAATTGTGCGGTGTTCGATATGGATCTCAAATAGATGAATATTGTGCGGGCTTTGTGAAACGAGCTGTACTAGAGTGTGATGATGATATAATTGCGTCGTTAATTACAAGTGTGGAAAATAAAATAAAAGAACCTGAAAATTGTATTTTTAAAACCGAAATTATTCGTGTATTTCACGAAATCACAGCGCTTTATCTTGATTCATTTGTAGCTGCGTTAAATTATCTTTTAGTTGTAAAATAATTATAAGCGTATATTCACTATATTTATAAAATAATATTTTACACTATATTTATAAAATAATATTTTACACTATACTTATAAAATAAGTTTTGTTCACTATACATATACTATAATTGTATCCACTATATATTTTATAAAACAATAAACGAAAAAATATAAAGTATACTCACCATCTTCTTCTTTCTTGACCAATATTACACCTCATCCTAATAAAGTCGTTTTTTTTTTAAATTTGCAAAATATTTTATTGTTCAATTAAATTAATTCTAATTTTTTCTTGATTAATTTGAATAGTTTAATAAAATTTTATTAATAAATTTTTTATAAATATTATTGAAAAAGTTTGTCATCTCTAGATTAAATTATATGTATATATATCCACGTGACGTCATAATGACTCACTCAAATAATATATATATATGTATATTACGGTGTCATAGTGGGTCATCCCGCTCCTGATGTCGCTCGGAGGTCATTCACCTCTGCGGAGGGTCAGGAGTGGGGGTTTGTTGTGATGCGTCATAGTGGTACCTATACTACTCCTGTGTATCCACAATACTCCCCCCTAAATAACCATCCATGGTTATTTACATCAAAAGGAATTAATTTTTATTTTACATAAACAGCGCGTACTTTTATTTTACATATGATCTCTTTTACATTTTTGTATATAATTACTCGCTCAATTACATTTGTTCTTATGCGCTTATTCTCGCCCATACAATTCACACCTGCGGTCATTCCATACCTACATTTCTACATGCATTTACATGCTCGTTTTTACTTTACAATTTATATGCGTTTATTCTCACACATGCGCTCGTATGATTGTATTCATTCCACAATTAAATTATGCAATTATTTTTACACATACACTCGCGTGCTTATGTTATTTTACATTTGTGTAATTACTCACACAATTACTCATACTTTTCGCTTACGCAATTACTCATGCTACACTTTTACCTAATTGTATTTATACATACGTAGTTCTAGTTGCGTTGACATCAGCATACATTATTTACGTATGTGTTCTTGCGCGTTCTTCATCGCGTTCCTCTCACCGGCTCTGCTGGCAGCATTAATCTTACCCAAACATTGCTGTGTATATGGATCTATGAACTCATACAGATAAACCTCCGCTAATCTATACTCAGCTTTCTTTATGAAATCATGCGTCTCATTGATTTTGCACAATAGGCCTCTGGCCAATTCTTCCGAAAAAAACATTCTGGCTTGGCTGACGGTACTCTTTAGCGATATAAATATCAGAGGAAAGCCCAATCAGCTTCACCTATATATAACAAAAAAACAAACATTATTAATATAACGCATTACAATATTGCCTAAAATTAATTACATTTCTCTTTAAAGTGAGACACTGTTGTACAAAATCTAACTTTCTTAATACCCTTCTCATTCTTTTTACAATTATTTTTTTTATTTAACATTATGCTATCTATTTTTCTACGCCTCAAAATGTTGGGTATAAACCTCTCTCTCTTTTTACTATTTCCCTTATCTTTTCCGCTACCTATCGTTTCGTGCTCTACCCTGTTAACGGTTTCTATTTTTTTGTCATTTGTTACGTTACCTGTTTCATTACACGTATCCGTAATGTCTACTTGCTCATTATTAAGCTCGTCGAATTCGCTATAATTTGCCTCGTTACGGTTATATTCTGGTACCTCCTGTGTCGGTTTACCTTCGTCCAATGCTTCATATTCCTCACCACTTGCGGGTGGAACTTCGTCATGAATCTGAGCTTCCGTTACTATGACGTTTTCTTTCTCTATTCTATTATTATTCTCGCTCAGTTCTCCGTTGCTACTATTCGTTTGGCTACTACTCTGAGGTGCCACTCCCCTGCCTACTTCGCTTTCTTGTGGCTCAATTTCATTAGCTAGAAAATAGGCTGGTTTCAACCTTTCTACATTCACCGTTATGTCTTTATCTCCTTTTCTTATGACGTAATTACGGTCATTTTCATGCCAAGAGATGACCTTATATGGCCCTGAATACGGTTGCACAAGAGGTGGTTTAACTGCTTTTATCTTTTCTAACACTTCTTATATATTTCATCCGCGTTTTTTACCACGGTTCCTTAGTTTCTTAAATTTATTTTTCCGACCAGGTGCGATTTAATGCTGGGTGGAAGATTATATTTCCATACCCTTAAGATAATCTCGCGTTCTATTATACCGTCTGCCACGTCAAGCAATTCTCTTAAATATTCCGATGGCTTTTCTCTGTGTGCCCGACACATTCTGAATAATTTATTAAACCTCTCTTCTTGTGACTGTCCATAAGTCTCCATGAGGTATTTCTTCAACCCGTTATATCTATTTCCCGGCTTTAAAGTTTTTACTAAATTCGATGTTTCGCGAATTACGTCACTATCTAAATTATTTATGAGTAATACAAACGCTACGCTCTCGTCCGTAACATTTTGCATTTTAGCCTGGGCTTCAAATAAGTCAAACCATGTTTCCTGATTATGCTTCCAGAAGGGAAAATTAATTTGACGGTTTTGCATGAGGTTACTGGGTACTACTATGTTAGCGCATTGTCCTAACCTAAATTTGTTTTGCGCGTCGTCAATATTCTTTTTATTTGCGTGCGTCGGTATTTGCTCATTGTTATGCACATCGTGTGCTTCTAACCTTTCTCCCGGTTTATTTCGGTCCAGCTCGAGCATTTCTATTCTTTTTATTAAAAATCCCATATTCGTTTCATAATGTTTCTTTATTTCTAATAACTGTTTTTTATAATATTCTTCTACTTTTCTCGTACCGCTCGCTCTTTGTATACTACTACCATTCAATATCTCTTGATCCGCAAGAGCTCTGTTATTATCTACCTGATTCCTAAACGCGTCTCGTTACCTATTATTAGGCGTGCTATTATATACACTAGCTACGGCGTCGTCAGTTCCGCCATTTAACATTTCGTTCTGTAGCGTATTCTCGGTAGCCATTTTGTGATTCGAGGTTTTATACAATACAAAACAATCCTCGCTATAAATTTTAACCGACCTTGATCGATATTACTCAGTCTTACGTTGACTAGATTCAATAAATACAACACGCAATGAATAAATAAATAAATAAATAAGACATTAAAATAAATAAATAAATAGCTTACACGAACGATCGAATAAATGTTCACGATATTACAAACATTTAAAATAAATAAATAAATAAACAAACAATACACGTTACACGACCGTTAAAATAAATAATCACAAAACACAATGTTTAGATACGTTAATAAACAATTGCTTAAAATTATCGACCAAGGTTGATTGCGATAGGTGTAAAAGGCCTTCGCAAAATACAACACCAATGAAATCACAGAAAACTATTTACAATTTTAAAATCGTCGTTAATTCGTCTCGTGTGCGCGGGCAATACAATTCTTATTTACTTTTCGCGTCTTACCGGCATGCGCGACCTCCGCATGGCCCCTTGAGAACACCTAAGAGCTACACAAATGTATGGGTTAGAATGTATTTCTCAAGGTCATACATCGGCCCATAACATGCCAGCAATTATACTTTTAACTCTTTGTTCGTTATACTTACGAAAATTTTTGTCCCCCACGCGCACACGCGACTCACCCACGAATCACCTCTATCTAACCTCAAAATAACCGTCGCGTCTCGACTTTTCTACGTGTTTCTCGCTAACCGCTTTACTTTACCCGCACAACCGAATCACTTTTTTCCTTTTGCACTTTTATTTTTTTCTTACTCTGTTTTTTTTTTCGCTATTAACAGTTTTACCCTTTTCTAATATTTTGTTGTACTTATATTCGCGTCTTTGCACAGATTTTCTTATTTCTTATTTCTTTACGTATAACTCTCCCCTTTTTTTTCTATGAAGGAAGAGAGAGAGAGATTTCCTATACTCCCCCTAGTCTGCACGTTCTATCTCTTATTACAAAAAAAGAAAAAGAAAAATTTATAAAAGGCATATGACTGCCGGCAACCGACGCAGCCACGACTCGTGGACAAAGAGACGAACAAATTCGATGGTTTGCACCACGTGCCGAGTCTACACCGGCACCAACCGTCCCCTTAAGAACATTAAAACCCTCAAAAGAAAAAAAATCCACTATTCTCTCTCCCACGTGCAGCTGGAGAAAGCCAGTCTCTCACTTACTGTGCTATATCTATTCTGTTAGTACATGTTATATATATATATATATATATATATATATATATATATATCTTTCCGAGCGAACAATTACTTTACTTTACGTTAGTACTATATGTGTAGAGAAAAGAAAAATAATCTCTGTTGTAATTTTCAAGACAAATTTTTGTTAGTTAAGATTCAATATATGTTATAAAATTTTTGTTTTTACTTTAAGATAAGTATTTACAACGCGCTCGCGAAATTATAATTCTAACCTTTAAAATGTATTTCCGGCGAGACGATAGCAACCTTTGCTCGGACCCTTGCTGGCCAACGACTTTTGCTCAGGCGTCCTGCTAGCTGCTGCGTTGCCCTGTCTCCCCTAACGGTTGTCGGGGTCACCAATGTTAGCCTCTACGCCTTGTAGAAGCTACGCTGTCGAGTTGATATTCGAGAAAGGAGCAGGTTAATGGTAGGTGCTCGAAAGAAAGGAAGAGATTTCTTTTATTATAATAAAATGTGCGTTTATTACCTGAGGATGACAGGCTACTTATCTTATGAGAAGTCTTGAACGCTCTGATGACTCTCTCCACTCTCGCGTAACACATAGCTTACGCTTTTAGTCGCTTGCTTGCGCACCGTAGGTTGTGCGTGACACTTACATGCCTACCTACTCATACACACACACTCTCTATGCCTGTGTACCCACAATAGTATTTCAATATAGAATATGTATTTAATTTTTTTTTCGAACTTTAAAAATTGAAATCATAAATATGTTGTTCGTTGTACTAAATTTAACAATCATTTGTTAATCACTGATAAAATGATATTATCTCTATGTATATAAAATAAGTTTCCTATTATCGAATCATATTGTATACAAGAATATTAAATATTATATTTAATAGGAAATTTTGTTATGAGTTAACACTTAAAAAACTGGTATTGAATTATAATTTATGATAATTATTCTTATTTAAATTTATTTTCCATTCATTTTTAAAAATGTATATTCCTATCGAGAAGGATCTGCAAAATTATAGCTAAATGTATGAATATGAAAAAAAATTGAAGCGAATTATGAACATTTCAGAAAACTGAAATGAAACCATTTATTGAATATATATTTTTTACTTCACACACACACACACGCGCGCGTGCACACACACACACACACACACACGCGCGCGCAGACGCACACGCACACGCACACGCACAGTCACACACACAGCCATATACAGACACATATATGAACAAACACACATACATACATAAATATACATACACCGACAATTGCACTGAAAATCTCACTAAAGCACAGAGAAATATACTGATACACACAGACATATACAAAAGACTTATGATAAAATTCACACAGCTATCGTAATTTACATACTTATCAACACACACACACACACACACACACACACACACACACACACACACACACACACACACACACACACACACACACACACACACACACACACACACACACACACACACACACACACACACATACACACACACACACACACATACCGATATATACGCTACCACCAAAACCTAAAAGAACACACATGCATACTAACTTATAAACGGTCACTTAACAAACATTAACTTTTATTTTGCTACATAAACATATTAACGGATATTGAGGAATCTACTTACACACACAAAAACATACACCTGGAGCTAAAAATACTATACAAGACACTTTTCAACCAAGATGAACACTTTATCGATACACACTTTTACACCATACAAACACATACATGAACACACATACACATACATATACGCACACGCAAACATACTTGTACTCCACACTTACATACACTCACACGCCGGCGCTTAAACACACACATACACACACATACACATACACACATACACACATACACACACCAATTTATACGCAGTTAACTAACATAAACTTCTGTACTGCTATAGAAATATACTAACGGACACCGACAAACCTACAACACACATAAAAGCATACACATACGTAACAATAATACAACATACGACTCACTTTTTAGCTGACACAGACGTTTTCTCGAGTATACTATCATACAGGCGTACTACACATAGTGCCCTTATTAACTTATATACTTATAGACAAAGACGAACCAACTGATACGCACACAGAAACATACACAGTGGCACGAATACAAAATGACACATTTTTTTACTGACGTGAACACTTTTGCTAATACACATACGCGTTTGTAAACAGAGCACATGTAACGTACAATGGTGCTCGTATCATTCAGCCGAGAGCGGGAATCGAACTTGGAGCCTCCAGATTACAAATCCATCGCTCTACCGTAGGAGCCACTGACGACCTCTAATTCTTTTTCTAAATTATTATTTACGTTATTTCAAACAAAAAGGCCCCCCTTTGCCCCTCTCCCTGAAACCTCACACCCACCCCCTTTGATTTATGTGCCCCCTTAGGCTTCATCTTACACTTTTTTCTTACTTTAATATTCTGTTGTAACAATAAAGATTGATCATTTTCATTTACATTTTATTATTGTGATTATAATTATAACTAATTAATACTGCATGATTATAATTTTAACTAATAGATAATACAAAACTTCTTTTCTCAACTACATGTAAGTCTGATATTGCATTACAATAATAAAAAAATAATATCTCTATTAATATTTTATTAATATAATTACAATTACGATTAATTGATAATATCAAGCTTTCTCTCTACATTCAATAAACTAATATAAATATAGTACTATTCATATCTTTTACATCAACATTTGTCTTAACATTTATCTTATTTACATTTATATAATTTATTTGCATTTAATTCGCATAAAATTAAATTTTTAGCAAAATGTTGATTTGATTGTTCTGTGATATACAAGTATGCTTTTGCGCTAAAGATTACTATTCCAATGAATTAATTGCTGGTTACCAGAGACAACGAATTCATTGTTGTATGAGATGAATTATCATTTTTAACACAGTCTAATTATCCTTTATTGATTTGAGATGAGAAAAAAAATCCATTTTTTGTCCTCAGGCCGCAAAATGAATTTTTGTGTCCTGTATACGGAGCACAAAATAGTTTATTCTTGTCCTAGGTCGCAAAAGAAAGATGTGTATATCCAATGTCTTCTTTTAATAAAAGTTCACAGAAAAATGTTCTCGACGTCGCGATTCTTGGAATTGAACTTAATGAACTGCTCGCTTTCCTTAATATCGTTATCCTTTTCTCACATATACTATACTGGGTATACGTTAACGAATAACTTAGACTCAATATATGTGTATTATGAAAGAAAAGGAAAGAGCGAGAGAAAGACATAGTTACCAGTTTCGCGTGTTAAAACTTTTTTTTCTTTTTTAAATATTTTTGAATTATAATTTTTATAGTTTAGCTTTGTTTTATTTTTGTTTAATTTTAATATTATATTTTAACAATTGTTAGTTGTTTTTATAATCGATTTTTTTTTATTCTATTTTTTTAAAACTTTTTCTTTCTTTTCTTAAATATTTTTTAGTTATAATATTTATAGTTTAGCTTTATTTTATATTTTATTGTATTTTTGTTTAATTTTAATTTAATATTTTAACAATTATTAGTGGTTTTTATAATCGAATTTTTTTTTATTATATTTTTTTATTGTGTTTTAAGAATTATTAGTTATTTATTATTTATAATTGAATTTTTTATTAAATACATAATAAAAAAAATTCATATTATACATATAAAATTCTTTTATATTTTAAGAATTATGAATTATTTTTTTTATAGGCGGGGGGCTCCGCCCCAGCTTCCGCTTAGCGGCCTTTGGACAAAAAAAAGTATATGCAGTCACGGCCACAAACATATCATTCTTGCTCATGCAGCTGGAGCGGCCTCGCTTTCGCTCGGCCCCTCAGCATGCACTCGCCAAGAATGATACGTTTTGCGGCCTTGACGCATAATATACTATTTTTTAAAAACGCTGTAGATTTACATAGAAAAATATCGTTACGATATTGATTGAACCTAGCAAACTCTATATTCAAGAAACTACGTAATTATTTACGGCGTAATTCAAATACTTTTATAATATGTTTTTATGATTAGCTTGACTGCAGTTCTAAAGAATAAATAAAAAAAAATTACTACTATTATATGAAAGTAAAAAATCAGGACTTTTTTTTCTTACGTGAATATCTTTTGCATTATTGTCACATACATAAATACACATATACACGTGCACCCTTAACATACACATACACACATACACACATATACAAGTATCCATACACATGCACTTACTTATATACACATACACACATACAGAATATCGGTCAGTCTATCCCCGTCTCTCCACCTCCATATTTCCTTCCCGTCTCTCCGTCTCCGTCTTTCCGTCTCGGTCCTCGTTTTTCTGTCTCACTGTCTGGGTCTCTCCGTCTCCGTCTCTCCATCTCCGTCTGCCCGTCTCCGTCTCCGTCTTTCCGTCTCTGTCTCTTTATCTCCGACTCTCCATCTCTGCCCCTTCATCTCCGTTATTATTTTATTATATTATTTATATATGATCTTATATTATATTACTACTATCATATTAATGTGAATGATTAAGCCTTTTTTTCTCCCGGGAATATAGTTTGCATAATTGTTACGTATATATATACACTGCTGCCGAGATACTTTTGCCCCCCTTCGTCTAAAATCGACTTATCTAAAAAGTTTTATAATTCTGGAAAAAATGGTCGTAACCTGAAAATTCCAACGAGATCCGAAAGATTGTTCAAAATTCTTTCAAAAACTATTGGTTTGATATGAAAAAAAACATTTTTTTCGTATCTCTTATCCTTGTTTAAAAATAAATTTTTTTCACTTTGTTTCGACTTTGTAAAATAGTGTTCAATTTTAGTAGAAATTGTTACATTAATACAAAAGCAAATAGATTTTTAAGCTTATATTTCGACGATAGAAATGCAATGTCGAACGTCTAGATTCGACCTTTTAAACCAGAGTTATAAGATTTTTTATTTAAAAATAAGGTTTTTTTCGATATATGAATATCTTTGAATTTAAGAGGAATAGAAAAATTTGTCAGAGAAAAAATGTTCCCTTTTGGTCGAATAATAATAATATATAATAAATGGATTTCGGAAAAAAGATTTTTTTTTTGCCTTTTTTACTCACGTTGTTCAATATTTTAAAGATATCAAAAATTCATAATATTCCAACAAAAAAAAAAATTGTTTTTCGAAATCAATTTTTTATTATATATTATTATAATTTGACCAAAAAGGAACATTTTTTCTCTCTGACAAATTTTTCTATTCCTCTTAAAAGGAGGTCACGTACCTCTGTCCTTTTCTAATCATAGAAATGATTTTTTTACAAAAACTAATACCTTTATCAAAAAATGAAGAGAAAGCCGCATCTTGTATCAAAAAGAAGAATATTTTCTTTGATAAGAAAAAATTAATTTTATTGCTTCGTTCTCAAGGAAACCTTGAAAAACCAAATTGTCCACCCTAACCTCTATGATTTAAGTTTTTCAAGATTTTCTTGAAAACGAAGCAATAAAATTAATTCTTTCTTATCAAAGAAAATATTGCTTTTTTATTACGAGATGCGGTTTTCTCTTCATTTTTTGCTAAAGTTGTTAGTTTGTGTAAAAAACTCAATTCTTTGATTAGAAAAGGACAGAGATACGTGACCTCCTCTTAAATTCAAAGATATTCATATATCGAAAAAAACCTTATTTTTAAATATAAAATCTTATAACTTTGGTTTAAAAGGTCGAATCTAGACGTTCAACATTGCATTTTCACCGTCGAAATATAAGCTTTGAAATCTATTTGGTTTTGTATTAATGTAACGATTCCTACTGAAATTGAACACAATTTTACAAAGTCAAAACAAAGTTAAAAAAAAATTTCTTTTTAAACAAGGATAAGAGATATAAAAAAAAATTTTTTTATATATCAAACCAATAGTTTTTGAAAGAATTTTCAACAATCTTTCCAATCCCGTTGGAATTTTTAAGCTACGACCATTTTTTCCAGAGTTATAAAACTTTTTAGATAAGTCGATTTTAGACGAAGGGGGGCAAAAGTATCTCGGCGGCAGCGTTGTTACAGAAAAAGTTTTGACACGGCACCCCCCACTTTTTTCCATTAGCTATAGTAGAGTGCCAAAGTGATCTAGGGAATTTTAGTAACTTTTATATTTTGCGCCTTCTGCTGTAGTAGCGGGAGTTTTATACGCAACATATGCTAATTTAGGTTAGGTGATATTGTTATGAAAATAAGTTAACTCTAAGTGTTTATCTCTTAGAAGTAAAAATTAATTAAAAAATATAGATATTGAATTTTAATGCAGTGAAATTGAAAATATTTTTATTAAAACTATGATGATTAATAATATTTATAGATATAATAGTTAATAATAGCATATAATGTTTTTCTTATTATTTTGTATAAAGAAATATTTTTTTCCTATTCATATTTAATATTTAGTATTATCTAATTAAAATTTAAAAATAATTATCATACTGAGATAACTAGACTTATTGAATATAATACAATATAAATGTTAAACTACTTTGTTATCATTGAATTTTAATTTTGAATGGCTAGTTGTTTTAAATTGTTTATAAATTTATGTGCAAAAGTGAAAAGGAACTTGCAGATAAAAATTTAATTATAAATTAACCTACAAAATTAATTTTATTTGATTTAAAAATTAATTAATTTTATCAACAAAAAAAGAATTAATGTGTGAAAGCGTATTAACATAATGTTCAAATACAAGTTATTTTATTTTATTCGATTAGACTAAAGAGGGTTTCACCTTAGTCTCAGATTTGGACCAAATTATAGATGAAATTTTCTTTTGACAAATAGTATATATGCAAATATAAAATACTCATAATGTGTTAAATAAATATTTGATAGTAAATAATTACTTAATTATTTTGAATTTTGATACATTTTATATAGTGTAAAATGTATGTATTTCTTTTTTTAGTTATCCGTACAGTCAGTTGAATTCATCAAAACATTTAAAATGATTGGGTAATGAATATTAATTCATTCGATTAAGTATTTATTTTCTAACACATATTATGTGTATTTTAAGTGTACATATTTATAATTTCCTCAGAATTATATTTCAAATTTACAAACTCAGACCCTACATTGAAACATTCTTTTCGTAAGGTTTGATGAAATTGGAAACAAGTAAATGATATTTTTTATACAGTTATTGTTACAAGTTATCAAACTGAGAATGACAAATTTGATATCAGAATTCTGTATAATGATAATGTCAATTGTAATATCGACTGTGGTGTAACAAAATTTATTTATCATAATGTAAAATTTGTACTCTGCATGATATTCACAATTTAATATTGAGTTAACTTGATTAATTATTTTTCAAAAAATTAGATTTTTGAGCTGAATAAAATAGCTAAAAAATATAGAAATATAACTACATATACAGTCGTATAGCTATTTTTGCAGTTATTGTTTCAGATATTTGTACAGCTAATTTAATTAGATATCTTTTTTGACGGGGGTTATGTTCTAGTGATGAAAATAAATTAATGAAACAATTTAGATAATGTTTATGATTCTTATTTTGGCTTTGAATATTGTAAGAGGGTATAAACATATGGGAACCTGAAGAATAAAATACAGGTTTTTAATTAATGTTCAAATTAATTTTAAAATATTTAAAATACTGCTTAAAGTAGACATAAATACCTTTATTTCAAGCTGTATTGGACTTATTTTACTCCAGTCATACTCTCATGATCACTCGATGAACCTTCAATTCCATAATTCCTGAACCGTAAGGTTTTTGATGACCTAATTTTTACCTTAATTTTGGATTTTTTTATATTCATGCAAGAATTAAATTAATACTGAAGCCAAATCCATTTGGTGAAGTCATATTAGTTCATTAGGTCATCAGAAATCTTACGGTCTAGGAATTATGGATTTGAAGGTTCATCGAGTGATCATGGGAGTATGACTGGAATAAACTAAGTTCAATAGGACTTTAAATAAAGGTATTTATGTCTACTTTAAGCAGTATTTTAAATATTTTAAAATTAACTTAAACATTAATTAAAAACTGTATTTTATTTCTCAGGTTGAAGTATGTATATACCCTCTTAAAGGTGAAATGGCCAATAGTTTTAATTAAAAAACTGTATTTTATTTCTCAGGTTGAAGTATGTATATATCCCCTTTAAGGCGAAATGGCCAATAGTTTTACATTTTTATAGTTTCATATCTAACAATGGAAAGAACCATATAGACTATAGAGAAGAAGCTAATAGTTAATGTAGTTATGAAATGATTTGTTCTTCAAACATAATTTCATTTATTAATTGACTAATTTCATCGTTAAAAAGAGAATTAATTTATTTTGAAAATTTAATATAATGAGGTTGTAAAGTCGCATATTTCTTCCAAGGATGAAGTTTGTGACCAAAGTTAATGAAGTGAAGTGGGTGTAGTGAATTCTTGAGGAAAAAGTTGATTTTATTCTCGAATCGTATGAGTTTTATTTCAGTGACAGCTTACAAACTTACAAGCAGGTCCAATCATAAAAAAATTGAAAGTAAAGATTGATAGCTACAATTTTATGAATTTTATAATGTATCAATTTTTATTAAAATTATATATTTTTCTAATCATTTGTATTAGTTTTTTTAATAATAAAATATCAATATTTTATTAATAAAATATTTTTAAAAATTCAAAAATATATTCAATTTTATAAATTTCTAATTTAGCATGAATAAAGTACTTTACTCTCGATAAATTTTGGAAGTCAGTAATATTGTTTCTGCGAATGAATAAAGTGATCATTATTGTAAAGAAAAGAAAAAAAATTAATTTATTCCTTTGTTTATTAAAACAATTATACTCAGATTCTTCATAAGATTAATACGTCAATATTTATTTTATCATTAGTGGCATATCTATATTGCAAAAATCAAAACTAAATTTTTTAGTTGTTACAAAATCTGGATTTCCCAACTATAGTTATTTTTTTGTTCGTGATATGGCTTTAATGAAAAGTACCAAATAAAATATATATCCCCTATAAAAAAATCTCTGATAACATGTTTTTCAGGTATTCTAAACCATTTTCTTTTTATCTATCTATACCCAAATTTATGTAAAATACTTTATTTTTAAAATTCGTAAAGATACATATTATCGTGTTATAGAAAAATCAGAAATAAAGATCTTTCGGCCCGCTTTTCGAGCTAATAAAGTAGCCATTTCTGTTGAGGTAGTAATAAAATTTATTTCTAAACTTAAGAGTCCATTACTTGAAGTAAGTACAAAATTTAAAAATCTATAAATTGTAAAATTTCTCAATTTTTAAAATCTTAAACCTATTTTGTTTTATATTTTACAACAAAATCAAAACAATTTATGTGTTAATTTTTATTTTAAAAAACAATAAAAAGAACAAATTATTTATATTTTTATTTAAATATAATTTGAAATAAAAAAACTAAACTAAAAATCATATTGGATATTGTAACGAAAAAACTTAATTTAAAACCGATTTAGTTTTATTTGCGTTTAAAAACTAAAACAAATTTCGTTATAATTAAGTTTTTGTTTCCGAAAATTAAACTAAAAGAAAATTAAAGAAAAACTATAGGGTTTTTATTCGATTTTCCAAACAGTCTCTGATACAAAATAATGTGAGATAATCATCATACAATTTAAAAATAATCATTATACAATTTTCAACTTTATATATATATATTTATGTAATTTTCAATTACTACTTTATTGTTTAGGAGGATACTTAACGTTGTATCCTCCTAAACATAATCATTTAAAGAAGGTAAAGTACAGTACCGGGCAATAATTCTAAGCAGGTTATCAAATTTTTGCTCCGACTTTGAAAAAGCGTATCTTCTTCAATTTTCATCCTAGAAAAAATTTAAAAAAAGCATTTTAAAGTATTCTTTAAATGCTTTCTTTTTAGCTTACTTACATTTTTTAAACGATATTTTAAAAAAAATAATCGCTTTAGCAATTTAAAAATTTTTTTCATTTTTGCATTTTTCTTCAATCAGCTGTAGTTTTTAAATAATTGAGCTAGAAAAAATTTGTAAAAAGATTTCGAAAGGGCTTAAAAAATGCTATTTGCAGCTATTTTTACAAAAAATTTTTAATTATTTTTTGTCAAGTTTTAAGCATATAAAGTTATCGATCTAATACTTTTGCAGTTGTAAAAAACACTTCAATAGCAAGTAGAAAATAATCGCTGGTGCAAAACTTTTGATTTCTATGATATACTTTTTGCAAAATAAATCTTTTTGTTGTGTCATACTTTCTTATGTTTTATTATTAATAATGAATAGTTATAATTTCCTACTAAAATGAAATCACTACTTCACCAGCGATTATTTTCTACTTGCTATTGAACTGTTTTTTACAACTCGAAAAGCGGGCCGAAAGATCTTTATTTCTGATTTTTCTATAACACGATAATATGTATCTTTACGAATTTTAAAAATAAAGTATTTTGCATAAATTTGGGTATAGATAGATAAAAAGCAAGTATATACAAAAAAACTTCAAAATAAAATCGTATAAAAATTTAGTTTATATTTTTTGAATTTTAGTTTTTTCAAAATGAATTTTGTTTAGTTTTTATTTTAAAAATAATAATAAATAATTTAATTATTATGTTAAAAAAAAAATAAAAACTGTTTTTATTTTTTATTTTCTATTATGTTATTTTATAACAAAATAAAATATTTTTGTAAAAAAATATTAATACAAATAAAAATTAAACTTGTAAGCAAATATTAAAATAAAAAGTAAACGTTAATTTGACTTTCTAAACGGTCCCTATTTTGGATATAAGATGACAGGATAAAAATTTTTGGAAGGTTACGATACACTAATACACAGAAAAGTTATTAAAGATTTAATAATTTAAAATATAGTTTTACTCAGAACCTCACTTTTACAGCATTCTCTTAAGAAATGCAAATTAATTAACAAACAAATATTGTTTAAATTATTTACATAGCATAAAAAAATTTTTTAAATGTATACATATTGCAAAGATCATTGATTACCTGTGAGAGTCACAATAAATTATTGTGTAAAAGTGTTTTATGCATTTCGTTTGTTAGACGCCATAATCTAACACTTCTAGCAACACTATGAAAGTGAGATAGATACGTTTACGTTTGCGCTTTATTTGAATTTGATAATTAAATTATTTATTATTATTTTTAAAATAAAAACTAAACAAAATTCATTTTGAAAAAACTAAAATTCAAAAAATATAAACTAAATTTTTATACGATTTTATTTTGAAGTTTTTTTGTATATACTTGCTTTTTATCTATCTATACCCAAATTTATGCAAAATACTTTATTTTTAAAATTCGTAAAGATACATATTATCGTGTTATAGAAAAATCAGAAATAAAGATCTTTCGGCCCGCTTTTCGAGTTGTAAAAAACAGTTCAATAGCAAGTAGAAAATAATCGCTGGTGAAGTAGTGATTTCATTTTAGTAGGAAATTATAACTATTCATTATTAATAATAAAACATAAGAAAGTATGACACAACAAAAGATTTATTTTGCAAAAAGTATATCATAGAAATCAAAAGTTTTGCACCAGCGATTATTTTCTACTTGCTATTGAAGTGTTTTTTACAACTGCAAAAGTATTAGATCGATAACTTTATATGCTTAAAACTTGACAAAAAATAATTAAAAATTTTTGTAAAAATAGCTGCAAATAGCATTTTTAAGCCCTTTCGAAATCTTTTACAAATTTTTTCTAGCTCAATTATTTAAAAACTACAGCTGATTGAAGAAAAATGCAAAAATGAAAAAAATTTTTAAATTGCTAAAGCGATTATTTTTTTTAAAATATCGTTTAAAAAATGTAAGTAAGCTAAAAAGAAAGCATTTAAAGAATACTTTAAAATGCTTTTTTTAAATTTTTTCTAGGATGAAAATTGAAGAAGATACGCTTTTTCAAAGTCGGAGCAAAAATTTGATAACCTGCTTAGAATTATTGCCCGGTACTGTACTTTACCTTCTTTAAATGATTATGTTTAGGAGGATACAACGTTAAGTATCCTCCTAAACAATAAAGTAGTAATTGAAAATTACATAAATATATATATATAAAGTTGAAAATTGTATAATGATTATTTTTAAATTGTATGATGATTATCTCACATTATTTTGTATCAGAGACTGTTTGGAAAATCGAATAAAAACCCTATAGTTTTTCTTTAATTTTCTTTTAGTTTAATTTTCGGAAACAAAAACTTAATTATAACGAAATTTGTTTTAGTTTTTTAAACGCAAATAAAACTAAATCGGTTTTAAATTAAGTTTTTTCGTTACAATATCCAATATGATTTTTAGTTTAGTTTTTTTATTTCAAATTATATTTAAATAAAAATATAAATAATTTGTTCTTTTTATTGTTTTTTAAAATAAAAATTAACACATAAATTGTTTTGATTTTGTTGTAAAATATAAAACAAAATAGGTTTAAGATTTTAAAAATTGAGAAATTTTACAATTTATAGATTTTTAAATTTTGTACTTACTTCAAGTAATGGACTCTTAAGTTTAGAAATAAATTTTATTACTACCTCAACAGAAATGGCTACTTTATTAGCTCGAAAAGCGGGCCGAAAGATCTTTATTTCTGATTTTTCTATAACACGATAATATGTATCTTTACGAATTTTAAAAATAAAGTATTTTACATAAATTTGGGTATAGATAGATAAAAAGAAAATGGTTTAGAATACCTGAAAAACATGTTATCAGAGATTTTTTTATAGGGGATATATATTTTATTTGGTACTTTTCATTAAAGCCATATCACGAACAAAAAAATAACTATAGTTGGGAAATCCAGATTTTGTAACAACTAAAAAATTTAGTTTTGATTTTTGCAATATAGATATGCCACTAATGATAAAATAAATATTGACGTATTAATCTTATGAAGAATCTGAGTATAATTGTTTTAATAAACAAAGGAATAAATTAATTTTTTTTTTTCTTTACAATAATGATCACTTTATTCATTCGCAGAAACAATATTACTGACTTCCAAAATTTATCGAGAGTAAAGTACTTTATTCATGCTAAATTAGAAATTTATAAAATTGAATATATTTTTGAATTTTTAAAAATATTTTATTAATAAAATATTGATATTTTATTATTAAAAAACTAATACAAATGATTAGAAAAATATATAATTTTAATAAAAATTGATACATTATAAAATTCATAAAATTGTAGCTATCAATCTTTACTTTCAATTTTTTTATGATTGGACCTGCTTGTAAGTTTGTAAGCTGTCACTGAAATAAAACTCATACGATTCGAGAATAAAATCAACTTTTTCCTCAAGAATTCACTACACCCACTTCACTTCATTAACTTTGGTCACAAACTTCATCCTTGGAAGAAATATGCGACTTTACAACCTCATTATATTAAATTTTCAAAATAAATTAATTCTCTTTTTAACGATGAAATTAGTCAATTAATAAATGAAATTATGTTTGAAGAACAAATCATTTCATAACTACATTAACTATTAGCTTCTTCTCTATAGTCTATATGGTTCTTTCCATTGTTAGATATGAAACTATAAAAATGTAAAACTATTGGCCATTTCGCCTTAAAGGGATATATACATACTTCAACCTGAGAAATAAAATACAGTTTTTTAATTAAAACTATTGGCCATTTCACCTTTAAGAGGGTATATACATACTTCAACCTGAGAAATAAAATACAGTTTTTTAATTAATGTTTAAGTTAATTTTAAAATATTTAAAATACTGCTTAAAGTAGACATAAATACCTTTATTTAAAGTCCTATTGAACTTAGTTTATTCCAGTCATACTCCCATGATCACTCGATGAACCTTCAAATCCATAATTCCTAGACCGTAAGATTTCTGATGACCTAATGAACTAATATGACTTCACCAAATGGATTTGGCTTCAGTATTAATTTAATTCTTGCATGAATATAAAAAAATCCAAAATTAAGGTAAAAATTAGGTCATCAAAAACCTTACGGTTCAGGAATTATGGAATTGAAGGTTCATCGAGTGATCATGAGAGTATGACTGGAGTAAAATAAGTCCAATACAGCTTGAAATAAAGGTATTTATGTCTACTTTAAGCAGTATTTTAAATATTTTAAAATTAATTTGAACATTAATTAAAAAACCTGTATTTTATTCTTCAGGTTCCCATATGTTTATACCCTCTTACAATATTCAAAGCCAAAATAAGAATCATAAACATTATCTAAATTGTTTCATTAATTTATTTTCATCACTAGAACATAACCCCCGTCAAAAAAAGATATCTAATTAAATTAGCTGTACAAATATCTGAAACAATAACTGCAAAAATAGCTATACGACTGTATATGTAGTTATATTTCTATATTTTTTAGCTATTTTATTCAGCTCAAAAATCTAATTTTTTGAAAAATAATTAATCAAGTTAACTCAATATTAAATTGTGAATATCATGCAGAGTACAAATTTTACATTATGATAAATAAATTTTGTTACACCACAGTCGATATTACAATTGACATTATCATTATACAGAATTCTGATATCAAATTTGTCATTCTCAGTTTGATAACTTGTAACAATAACTGTATAAAAAATATCATTTACTTGTTTCCAATTTCATCAAACCTTACAAAAAGAATGTTTCAATGTAGGGTCTGAGTTTGTAAATTTGAAATATAATTCTGAGGAAATTATAAATATGTACACTTAAAATACACATAATATGTGTTAGAAAATAAATACTTAATCGAATGAATTAATATTCATTACCCAATCATTTTAAATGTTTTGATGAATTCAACTGACTGTACGGATAACTAAAAAAAAGAAATACATACATTTTACACTATATAAAATGTATCAAAAATTCAAAATAATTAAGTAATTATTTACTATCAAATATTTATTTAACACATTATGAGTATTTTATATTTGCATATATACTATTTGTCAAAAGAAAATTTCATCTATAATTTGGTCCAAATCTGAGACTAAGGTGAAACCCTCTTTAGTCTAATCGAATAAAATAAAATAACTTGTATTTGAACATTATGTTAATACGCTTTCACACATTAATTCTTTTTTTGTTGATAAAATTAATTAATTTTTAAATCAAATAAAATTAATTTTGTAGGTTAATTTATAATTAAATTTTTATCTGCAAGTTCCTTTTCACTTTTGCACATAAATTTATAAACAATTTAAAACAACTAGCCATTCAAAATTAAAATTCAATGATAACAAAGTAGTTTAACATTTATATTGTATTATATTCAATAAGTCTAGTTATCTCAGTATGATAATTATTTTTAAATTTTAATTAGATAATACTAAATATTAAATATGAATAGGAAAAAAATATTTCTTTATACAAAATAATAAGAAAAACATTATATGCTATTATTAACTATTATATCTATAAATATTATTAATCATCATAGTTTTAATAAAAATATTTTCAATTTCACTGCATTAAAATTCAATATCTATATTTTTTAATTAATTTTTACTTCTAAGAGATAAACACTTAGAGTTAACTTATTTTCATAACAATATCACCTAACCTAAATTAGCATATGTTGCGTATAAAACTCCCGCTACTACAGCAGAAGGCGCAAAATATAAAAGTTACTAAAATTCCCTAGATCACTTTGGCACTCTACTATAGCTAATGGAAAAAAGTGGGGGGTGCCGTGTCAAAACTTTTTCTGTAACAACGCTGATTTTCACATATACATGTTATATAAACACATACACTCATACACATAAACACATACACACATACACATATACACATATGCACATACACATACAGAACATTTGCCTATCCATCTCCATCTTTTGGTCTCTGTCTCTCCGTCTCTTCATCTCCGTTACTCCGTCTCTCTTTCTTTCTCTCCGTCTCTCTGTCTCCGTTTCTCCATCCCCGTCTCTTTGTCTCCGTCTTTTCGTTTTTATATCTCCGTCCCTATGTCTATGTCTATGTCTCTCCGTACCTGCCTCTCCGCCTCTGTCTCTCCGTCTCCATCCCTCTATCTATGTCTCTTCGTCTCCCTCTCTTCGTTTTTGTCTTTCCATCTATGTCTCTCTGTTTCCGTCTCTCTGTCTTCTTCTCTCAGTCTCTCCGTCTCCATCTCTGTGTCTTCGTCTCTACTTCTTCATACGCACGTCTCCGTTTTTTCATCTCTGTCCCTCTGTCTGAAACACATGATCAAAAAGAATGAATTCCTATAATATTTTTTTATTAATTTGAATAAAATTGAGTAAAACAAATGTTTAATTTATCATTATCATATGATTTGTATTTATTAATACTAAAAAATTAAACAATTTTCATGCATATTGGAACTTTAATTATTTCTTTTTTCAAAATATATGAAAACTAAATTTTAAACAGAACTGCAATATAAAAATTTATAAATTTAATCAATTTTTTTTAATTTAAAATTGGATAATTTATACGTATTATTGAAATATATGAAAATTTAACCGAGTGACGTTAGGAGCGAGGTAAATTAAGCTTGTACCGATTAAAATCAGAAAGAAATTTCAGCGAAGAAAAGATTTTGGTCAGAGATTTTATCATTAATTGATTCTATAAACATTAAATTTTATGAAAAATGATTTTTAGAAGAAATGATTATATGAGAACAAAAAAATTAACAAAACAAAATGAACAAACTAACAAAAAAACTCAAGTTTAAAACTTCAAATGTATAATGTTTAATTATGAACATTGAACTTGGTTTTTATGATGTTTATGTTTTTTTTTATGTTTATGTACTTATTAAATGGTAATTTATTAAAATTTTAAAAATATATATCAATTAGAATATTTGATTATCTATATAAATAACATTTAAAATTTTTATTCCAGGATTTTCCATAGTTTTTCATGATTCTTATATTAAATAATTTTCATTTAAAAGTACACATGAATTTATTATTTTCATAGAATGAATTTGACCAAGGAAGAAAAATTAATTATAATAGATGAGGATGGATATGCTGGGCAATTGAGTATGTTAAATGATAAACACATTAGGAAATTTACTCAAATTTCGACTAATCATACAAATTTTTTAATGCAACTAACAATAATTATACAAAAACCCGAGTATATTAATCTAGTTCCATTAAATCAAGATTACACACAAATACTTTTCTCCGGAAATCGGCATTTTGGTCACTGGATAAGTACCAATTATTCACAAAATGTAATTCATGTTTATCATAGTTTAAATAGTAATGGATTAAATAATGAACGAAAAATTTACATTAATAAACTATTTCCGATTCGTGAAAACTTACAAATATGTTTTTTAAAAGTTCAATTTCAGATTAATCCTTTTGATTGTGGCATTTTTTCGATAGCATTTGGAACAGCAATCGTTAATAATATGTGTCCTTGTGGAATGGAATTTGACATCGAAAAAATGCGTGGGCATTTGCTAATTATGTATGAAACAAATTCAATTGTCATGTTTCCATTAGTAAAGGATTATTATACTAATATCAATTATAAAGCGATATCCAGAAATCAGAAAATTGTACATCACAAGGAATTGTCAATGATGAAATTAAATTTTCAAAATATAAATCTTTGATATCTTGAAGAAAAAAAGTTACAAGAATTGGCACTACAACAATTACATTTATTAGATACCATAAAATGTTTAGAGGCAAAAAATTATATACCAAAAACTTATCTACAGAAAATTTATCACAACAGTGATAAAAGAAAATATAAACAAACTAAAGAAAAAATTTTAAAAAGTAATTGTGAAAAATTAAATACAATAACATTGAAGAATCTGAAAATAATATTGAACAAGAACCAATTCTGCAATTTAAAAATGAATTTAATGATAAAGAATTATTAAAATTAACAAAAGTTTCGATTGAGAAATTGAAAAATTTAAATATAACGCAACATGAGAATTAAATTAATTCTCAAAACATTAATGTAATTACGAAACTTGAAAATAATTTCAAGAGGGATGAAAATTTAAAAAAATTTATAATAGTTGCAATTGAAAAATGAAAAATTATTAATATATTGCAACAAAAAAGTCAAATTTCTAGCGAAAATGAATTCATAAAAAACAATTGAGAATTCTTAAATAAAAATAAGAATTTAAAATATCAACAAAATCACAATTATGATAGTCGCATCAATGACGAATCGTTTTATAAATATAATAAAGATAAAGTTTTAGAAAATAGAAAAAAATATCAATGGAGAAACGGAGACAGACAGACGAAGGGACGGAGATGGAAAGACAGAGATAAAAAGACGGAGACAGAGACTGAGAGATGGTGACTGAGAGACGGAGACGGAGATAATGAGACGGACAGACGGAGACGCAGAGACGCAGACGGAGAAACGGAGAAGAAAAGACGGAGAAGGAGAGACGGAGAGACAAAGATGGAGAGGTGAAGGCAGAGAGATGGAGACGTAGAGATGGAGGGATGGGGACGGGGAAATAGAGATGGAGAAGCGGAGACGGAGATAGAGAAACGGAGACAGAGAGATGAAGAGACGGACATGGATAGACAGAGACGAAAAAACGAAGACGGAAACTGAGAGATGATGACGGAGAGACGTAGATAGAGAGACGGAGAGACGAAGGCAGAGAGACGAAGACGGAGAGACGCAGACGGAGAGACGGAAACAGAGAGATAGAGACTGAGGGACGAAAATAGAGAGATGGAGAGACGGGGACGGAGACAAAGAAGTGGAGATGGAGAGACTGATACAGACAAACGGAGACGGAGATACGGAGACAGAGAGACGGAGACAGAGAGACAATGACGGAGAGATAGAGACGGAGAGACAAAGACGGGAAATCGGAGACGGAAACGGAGAGGGAGGGTCAGTGACGGAAAGACGGAGAGAAAGAAACAGACAGACGGAGACGGAGATATGCAGACAAAGAGACGGAGAAAAAGATACGGAGAGACGGAGAAACGGAGACGAAGAGACGGAGAGACGGAGGGAGTGAGACGGAGAAACGGACAAGGAAAGACGGAGAAAGAGAGACGAAGAGACAGAGACGAAGAGGCGGAGGCAGAGAGATGGAGTCGGAGAGATGGAGAGATGGAGTCGGAGAGATGGAGAGATGGGGACGGATAAATAGAGATAGAGAGACGGAGATGGAGAAATGGAGACAGAGAGATGAAGAGACGGAGAAGGAGAGACGGAGACTGAGAGACGAAAACAGAGAGATGGAGAGACGGGGACGGAGAAATAGAGACGAAGAGACAAAAACGGAGACGAAGGAGCGGAGACGGAGAGACTGAGACAGACAGACGGAGACGGAAAAACAGAGCCAGAGAGACGGAGGCTGAGAGGCGGAGACGGAAAGACGGAGACGGAGACATAGAAACGGAGAGACAAGGACAAAAAAACGGGTAGTCGGTTAGGGTGAGACAAAGACGGGGAGGCGGAAACGGAGGGACGAAGAGACTGAGACAAACAGACGGAGCCGAAGAAACGGAGACGAAGATGGAGATTGTGTGTGTGTATATGAGTAAGTGTATGTATATGAATATGTGTATATGTGTGTATGTGTGTATGTGTACGTATGTGTATGTATGATTGTATGTATATGTATGTGTGTGTATGTAGGTACGTGTATGTTAAACATGCACGTGTGTTCTTGTATGTATGTATGTGACAATAATGCAAAAGATATTTACGTAAGAAAAAAAAAACTTTTTACTTCAATATAATAGTAGTAATTTGTCACTACTATCATTGTTCTTAATATTTCTCGAGTGTATCTCCACCTTAGTACATAAAAATTTACTTATTAAAATTAAGATTTTATCATCAAAAACCTAGTCCACTTTATTAATTATAGTACTTTCACGATTAATCAAGTGTCTTAGTTGAAAATCAGCATCGTTAATCTTAAAGTTAAGAATTTTCTGTTATATGGTATAAACAAAATTCAAATTTATATTATGTACATTGCTGTTAGGAAAACCTAAGTGTTCAATATTAATTGTAACATGGTCTAACAAGGAAGGTGCCTGAAGAGTCTGGCGCTGATTTCGTTCAAACTTTAATATATTGTAGAACATCAAAAAATAAGAAACACGTATTTCTGTTTATCTGCGGAAAAAATATTGAGGGGGTGGAAACCACTCTTAAAGTTCACCTCAAAATACCGTTTTTTCTAAATATCTCGGCTGAAGCTCTATATTTTCTTATAAAACAGAATGGAAATTATTTCTCGTGCAAAGGATAAGCAATTTATAATGATTTGAGAAGTTGAGGTTGCACCTCTTAATCCTTAGGGGATGAAATCCCCTTTTTTCGTTATGATTATGTGATAAAACATTATAAAATCACTTAAAGGAAAAAGGTAAAAATTCTTCATAACAAAAAATTGGAAAGTAAAGTTGACGTGTTTTCGCATTTTCATAAATCTCACCCTTATAAGAGGTAAACCACCCCTCTCAAAAAAATTCAAGAAATACAAGTTTCAAGTGGTCTAATTCCGTAAATACTCGTAATAGAAGTTTTTTAGGTCGCTGATTACAAATCCATCATCACATTTTGCGAATTCGGAAACAAATATCTTGAGTCCGATATAAAATATTTTTTGAGAAAGCTAAAAATATATGTTATGTACAAAACTACAGATAAATTTAACAGTATTATAAAATTAGACAAAGACACGTTTAAAAAATAATTTTAAATGTTGTTTAAAAATAAATTATTTGAATTGTAATCGTTGTTACGTTGGTGAGACACGCAGATTTTTAAAAAAGCGTATGCATGAGCCCAAGAAAGCATGTAATAGATATAATAAAAAATACTCTATAGCTGTTTATTGTAAAACTTATAACCATATTTTAGATTTCAGAAAATTAAAAATTTTAGATAGAGAAACTGATTATGACAAAAAAATGATTAATGAAATGCTGTACATAGCAAATAATAATAGTTTTAATAAAATTACAAATACAAATAGTTTAAAAAATTGTTTCAAGTCTACTCTGAAATTATTACAAGAAAATTTTTCTACGGTTTGATATCCAAATTTTAAATTTTAAACATCCATCAAATATTCAAACTACAGTATAGGTTAAGCTATTGTGTTTTTTTTCTCTCTCATTCTATTAACTTGAAGCCTAGTCACATTAGTAAATACAAATAGTCGTTACCATGTTTTTCGACAGTGTCATTTCACAAAAACGTGTACGATTAAAAATTTTCAGTGGCAAGTCTCACATTCTATTCACGCTTCTTTGACGTAAGAAAATTAATTTGTATTTTTTACCGAATTAAATATTTTGTAGTTAACGAGTTCGTGATTTCCTGTATTAAAATTTATGTATCGAATTTCACATACATTGTGTTACAGAGCGTTTCGCCTGATACAGCCTACTACAATAGGCGGAAAATTGCAAAGAAATTTAAATAAATTATGCTAAAGTCATAAAATTCAAGTCATTTATTAATTTAAATTACATCATTAATTCTAACTTTAAGTTAAATAGTATCCAATAACTTAATATTAAAAATCAAGAAACTTTAACAAATGAATAAATGAATCAATGTAAATGGATTATAATTTTTATGTTTTTTTATTATTTTTCGATGTGTAAAGAAGTGAAGTTCTTTTGATTCATTATTTACCACAAAGTCAAAATTCACGGCAAATATGTTGGAAAAACAAGTCTTATCTGTGTGATAAAAAGATTTATAATGTGAATATACTTTTGAAGTTTTGGCGTCAAGTACGGAATGACAGCAGCATCTTTTCATTGATAAGACATATGACTACAAGCCAATCATTCATACTACATTTGGTGCTACAGCCAGTCTTATGTAAGTAATGGCAGCGGAACATTCAATGATCATTAGACATAGAAAACAGATTAATAATATATTATTACTTATAAATATAAAAACGTTTTGAAGTTCTTCATAGACGCTCTTAAGATTTAATTTTTCCAAAAACTTAAACCTAAACAAAATTTTAATATTGAAATTATAAACGTACGTGAATAAAATTTTGAAAAGCTGCTTTCTAAAACAACTGAACATTTATAGTTCTTAAATATTTTTTTATTACAATAAAAATTAATTCACTAAATGTAATTAATTTTTTACTTGCCTATTTTCAAACTTTAAACATAGAGGAAACTCCTTACAATGTACGACAAATAGAAATAGAAGATCATTTTAAAACAATCCTCCTAGATTTAATGGAATCGTATAACACTCTTGATATCATACAAGAAGAATCACTATATTTTCAAAAAGAATTCAAAAATTCATGCTCATATTGTAGAAGACGGAGAGTTACACACTCAAGATCCTGAAGCACCTACGGATGTATGCACAATAGACACTGAACCAGTACATTTTGAATATGAAAAAAATGTGGTGGAATATTGGAGAAGCGGAAAAAAAGGAATTTATCTTTGCAATTAGTTCAACAAAAATTCAGAAAAGTTACTGCTAATCGACAATTACGTCGCTGGGGCCATCAAATAAATCAATATGGCACATACCGTGGAATAATTAAACAAATTTGTGATTTTGCAATAGAAAATTTTAAAACTGCTATAGAGTCAGGAATGATAGTACACGACAATGATTTAAAAAAATGGACCCTATAAGCACAAAAATTAATTGGAAATAAAGACATAAGATTCAAGGCTTTTAAACACTGGCTTTCGAAATTCAAACAAGCTTATAGAATTGTTTCCAGAATAATCAATAAATTTATTACCAAGGAAAGTCTGGAAACAAAACAAGAATTAGAGGCGAAACAAAAGGCATTCGTTGAAACGGTCTAAAGATCAATGGACTCAATAGGAATTGAAAATACATATAATTCTGATCAAAGCGGTTTTCAGTTGGAAATACACTCCAGCCGAACATTATCGACTGAAGGAGAGAAGAACGTACAATGTCTCGTACAGTCTATATCGTCTACTACTCATAGTTATACAGTTCAGCCCACTATTTCAGCCAGGGGTAAATTACTATCACCTTTGTTTATGATTTTAAAGGAGAAAAGTGGAGTTTTCAGGCCAGTAGTTTCATCTTCTCTCTTCAGGCCTACAAATGTGTATGTTACAGCTTCAAAATTAACTTCAAAATTAACTTCAGGTAATATGACATTCATAAAAATAATTATTTTAATTCTGTCCACGTATTTGTATCCAAACTTATGTTAATAGATTATAAAATTTTCAGAACATTTTAAAACGTAATCAAAGGAAATATACTTTCCCAATATTGGACCTAAAAGCCTATTATTAATTGATTCTTGGAGCAGTCTTTGCCTAACAGTTATAGAAGAAGCTACACTACATAATAAGGAAATACATTATCAAATAATACCTACAGGAGGAACTAGAAATATCCAACCTTTAGATGCTTATGGGTTTAGAATATGGAAAAACTTGGCTAGACATTTTTAAGACAGTATAATTTTAATTAATGAAGATTTAAATTTGGACATGAGAAATAATATTATCAAATCACAATCTTTGATTCACAATCAGTTTTTGTCGACAAGATATCAAAATCTTTTCCGATATTCGTGCTATAAGACCCTCTTAAGACTTCAGACTCTCCCCACCCCAGCAGTAGCGACTTGTCCCATCTCAGATTGACGCAGGGGAGCAAAGACTAAGCTGAAGCGAGCTACAAACATAGGGTTGTAAGAGAAATACCCAAAGTCAATCCCATGCTTTGAATGCAGTCTCTTATACTACTACACATTCAAGCACTTGAAGCTTTTAATATTTTATATCTTCAGATGGTTTTTGTGAGTTATATTGCTTTTTCATAGAAAAGGCATTGTATGGATAAGAAAAAACTTTTTCTATTTTTTCATTAATTTGTACATATTTGGACTTAGGGAGTCGAAAAAAGTGGTTTCCGGAAAATGTATGTGTGTGTGTGCGCGCGCGCGCGCGTGTGTGTGTACGTGTGTGTATGTGTGTGTGTGTGTAAATTCAGTACGCCAATTAGATCTCGAAAACTACTTAATGGATTTGCTTCAAATATCACATACAATTTATTTTTTGTCTTACTCGACGGGAAACTATTGGAAATTGATTTTCTTAGCGTACTTTTTTTTAGTCATTTTAAGAATTTTAAAAAAATTTCGATTTTTTATTTTTTGTATTTTGCGTAAACTACTCTAAGAATTTCCTTGAAAATTCGTATGAAACTTATAATTGACTACCAAAAGAAGAAAATTTTTTGAAAACTGATTTTTTTAGTGTAATTTTAATTCCAGATCATTTTTAAAATTTTTTAAAAAATTTTCATTTTTTATTTTTTTTCTATTTTACGAAAAACATTCGATAGATTTGCTCCAAAATTTGTATGCAAATTATTCGCCAGTGTCTGAAAAAAACAAACTTTGGAAAACTAATTTTCTCAATACATTTTTTATGTTAGAGAATTATAAAAATTTTCAAAAAAAGTTTTATTTTTCATTTATCTTCTATTTTGCATAAACGATACGATAAATTTGCTCCAAAATTTTTATACAATTAATTCGCTATTGTTTAAAGAGAATGAGCTTTTGAAAACTAATTTTCTCACAGTGGTTACAATTTTAGAGAATTTTAAAGGTTTAGTTTTAAAGCTAGTCCATGATAGCGAAGCTCGAGCCAGAGATTTTCACGCTTGTATTTCGTAGTTAACTTTTTCCAAGGAAAAGGTGGTTTAAAAAGATGCACCGTTGGTACAGATGATTCAACGAGAGAAACAGCAGCCAACTCTTTTAAAACAAACTCTTTACCTGGCTTCTTAAAACCTTGTAAGTCCACTGCGTACCTTATCTTGTTAAAGAATGAGATCCCAGCTTGCTTTCGCTTTCTTATATCTATACTATTCCCATGTACTAAACTCCATTGCAACTCAAATTATTCTCACTCCTTTTGACTAATTTTCTTACATCACCACTTATGGTGTTGTATTCTATAATTCTATCGTGTAAGATTAGACAGTAAGCTCAAGTTCCTGCTAGGAAGTTTATTTTAGTCTCGAATTCGAGACGAACATCAACTGGAACACTCTTCAAAGAATCATTTTGTTTTGAGCAATCGATGAATATCAGTGACATGTGATTGATATAATCTGATTTTTTCAGCATTGGCTCGGACTCCTTTAGTATGCTTTTTGGAAATTAGCATACATAACGTATAATATTGCATGCTGATCATTAGCAATGTCAGGATTCATATTTTTGTAAGAATAATATTGAGAATTAAGAAATAGTTTTACATTGCTCAAATTGCAGTGATCAAACTGACCAGCTTTAGCAGTTTTTTGTCCTTTCCGATTCGTCTGGAAACCAAGAATGATGAAACGAAGCTTATCCAGCTGCTTAGATGTTTTGAGAATAAGTTTATGTTTAACATTGACTATGATTTTGCAATAATCTTTGGCAAACCCTAAAATCATACTGAGAGGTATGAAAATATCAAAATAGCCATTGTTATTAATGATCTTTTGAGTTTCCGCTATATCAATCCATCCAGTATTTTCTATCATCAAGCTTTGACTAGGGTTAAGTGATACCCAACCCTTTATAACAGTGGTCAATCACACATTCTTACAGCGATTGATCTCTATAGCATTAATTTCATTGCGAACTTCCTTGAATACATGACAGATGCCGTTATTAACTAAGAAGGAGAGCACCCCACCTCCAGGAAACGGATTTGGCTGACACTTTAGGATATAATTTTTAGATGAAATAAAATAAACCCGTGTTTTTTCTTTTCGTCGAATAGGTCTTCTAGACAAAAATATGCACATATTTTCGAAAATATAGTGGAAAGGAGCCTTTATAAGAACTTAAATATCTAAACAACTAAGACTCTTACAAAAAAATACATAAAAGATGAAAAAAGTGCAAATCAAATGATTTGATTTAAACTTTGTTGCATTAAAAAATCTTTAGTGGTTCAAAAGTTACAGGCGATTAAAATATGTTAATGAAATAACGTGAAAAATTGATCATGTTTTATATGCTAAGAATATTGAGTAAATACGTAGTAATAATTAATTAAGAATAACTTTTGAACAGAAAAAGCTCTTCTAATGCAGCAAAGCTTAAATTGAAACATTTAATTCGTGCTTCATTTTATCCTTAATGCATTTTTTTGTAAGAGTCTTAGTTCTTTGGTTATTTCAACTCTTATAATTCACGATATTTTTTTTAATATGTCTATATCCTTGTCTGGGGGGCCTATTCGACGAAAAGAAAAAACACGGGTTCATTTTTTTTCATCAAAAAATCATATCCCGCAGTTTCAGCCAAATCCGTTTCCCGGAAGTAGGGTACTCTCCTTGTAAGTTAGTTCTTGCTACAGCAGTGGCATCTTGTTGAGTCAATTTACCTATTTTATGCAGAGAACTTTGCGAAGGCAAAAGATTTAAATCTTGATGTTAAATTGATATGCGAATTTCATCACTATTATCAAAATTTGACGAGGTGTAAGGTTGGTACGCGTGCACCTAACAGTAAGCTATTGACTCATCCAATGTTACTTCTGACCTTATGTTTAGTATTCCCTACATTCCTTTGAAAACAGCAAAAAATCAAACATGTAATTTTCTACCCAGAATTCTTATTTTTAAGCCTTGGCTTTTCAAGAACTGAATGTCCTGCCGTTTTAATACTTCGACTTGTCGGTGACGTCTGATGTTCGAATGCCATCTTGATTAACTTATATACCCTTTGTTATTTTGACTGTTATAAACTTCTCCCATTTTTTATACTGATTTAATATGTAATCTGACTGCAATAGTTTCTCCACGACAGTTAATTAAATTCCCGTCTTGATCGATTATACGCACTTGTAAATGATCTATGCTCTTGACGATGGCTGAAAGGTAAGCGACTTGTGATGACACTTTAATGATCTTATATCCTGGTGGGACTGCAGGAAAGAATTTATGTATCATGTGCACTTGTCGACTGTTTATATAGGCACGAGAGACGATATTGCACTCGACTCGAAGAGCGTTGACCTTTAGGTTAATCTGAATGATTCGTCACATCAGCAGAAAGAACACGTTTTGCGAAGACTAATAAAGGTCCTATCGAATGTTCTGATCAAAAATCAATCAGATAATTGCATTATTATTTCACTGCGAAGGGTATACATGTTTGGTCAATGTTTCACTGAAATTGTTCTTTATATTCTCAATTTCATAACTACCAGGTGGCAAAACAATTCCTTCCTGTCCAACGTAAAATAGATTACTACCCTTGTCGATATTAGGTATGGAATTGAATGTCATGAAAGCAACTAATCCGAAAACATAATTCTTGTCAGGTGAGAGTTCAATTGGTGGAAAATACTGTTCTACCAGTACTGATGATGTACCCAAAAGACTCAAAGTCAATGAATCTGTCATGATTGTTGAACACATAATAAACAAATACTCATCATTCTTTTCTTTATGAATCAAGAGTGTTACTCAAAAATCTTGGACAAAGATGACCGCAGTTTAAAGTATTAAATTCTTGATATCTCTCAGGATCGTACTTGATGTTGCCTACTTCCAAATATGTTACTAAATCCAAGGGAGGTTGAAGGTCACTGAAGCTATCGAAATACACAACATTGTTTTCTCCTTTGCGATGTGCTACCCAATGCGTTTCAGGTTCATTTGCATTATCTAGATTAACGATTGCTAATTCTCTATTGTGCGATCCATTAATAGGCATAGCATTCCTTATGAATACTCCTCGAAAATTTAAGATTTTTAGGATTTTTGCATATGGATGAGATCAGCGTTGGTGAGTGCTCTTAGATGTAATTTTACTTTGAAGATCTTTTTTTTTAAATTCTTTGGTTTAATGCGAAGAGCGAGACCTTTTTTATATGGTTTCACGTAAAGACCTTTACCAAGAGCCATTTCTTCCATCTTTTTATTATGTCTCTTATTTTCTTCTAATTGTTGTTTAGCAGCTTTGGAATAGTTGACGGCCTTAGCGATTCCAGTAGCACCTCCAGCTATACGAACGACAGCACTCAAACCTGCAAAGATTGGTATAAGGAATGGTAAGAAACCTACTACTCTCTTTGGAACTGGTAAAGTATGTGGAATTTTTACATTCTTCTTAGCACCTGCTTTTTTAACAGCATTACGTTGCTGGACTGATGATAAATACGGATTTTTCATGATCGACAAAGATAGATCTATCAATCCCGATAGATATAGAAAAGGCTTTGATTGTTTTACTATAAATATAGCGCGCATATAGTCTTGAGAAAACAATTTATCAATGTACGCCGAAGCGTCAACATGGCTGACATTCAACGAAAAAAAGATGTCTACATCAAATTGTGCAAGCACGCAATGCAGTTAAACGAAAATATAACTTGCTGAAGTTTGGACAAGAGAATATTGAAAAAGCATTTGGCGAGATATTCAAACCTATCGTTGATCCTCTTTAGAAACTCGTTGCTACTACTGAGAAAAACAGTGATTTTATATGTGAGGTAGCAAATAAAAATAAAAAAGTAATCAAAAACTATAATACTTATTCCTCCTCCTTGCAGTCTTCTTCTCCTTCCTCTTCATCCATTGATGATGATGATGCTATGGATGCGATATTAAACGATACTATTCAACAAGTTGATACGGAATTGGAATCAGCAACAAGCAAACAGGAATTAGAAAAAGAAGACGATGGTTTATTGCTTGATAATAATAAGTACATTCATATGCTCAATGAGAAACAATCAAAACAATTGGATTAAGTTTATGGAGTGCACAAGAAAGGTAATAGTTTATTTATCGGTGACTCACCTCTATTTTTAACCGACTTCAAAAAGGAGAAGGTTCTCAATTCGACTGAATTTTTTTTTTTTATGTCTGTTACCTCATAACTCCGTCATTTCTTAACCGATTCGAAAAAACTTTTTCTTATCTGATAGAGAATGTCTGCAGGAAGATCCCATACGTGTCCTATAATTATTGGGCCGATATTCGGTTTGTATGACCCAATTATCAAATTAAGAAAACTGGGAGTTTTGTTTTTTCTCTCTTTCTCTCTCTCTCTCTCTCTCCCTCTCTCTCTCTCTCTTACATGAGCTTGAATATGTATACATGCACACATAACGACAATGTGCTGTTGAGCCCTCTTTCTTTCCTGCTATATGGGTAAATCTTTCATAATGTTCAAATTTCACCTGCAACAAATTAAAAAAAAAAAAATACAGGCACACGTATAAAACTAATTTTCTCTGAATGTTGACGTATTATAATGAAAAAAAAAATCGTGTTACTCACTTTTAAGGGTAGTCTTTTTAACAAACATCAAAAGACAGATTTTCGAGTAAATTTTTCATAGTGTTAAAATTTACTTTCAATAAATTAAAAAAAATTGAAGACACATGTATCAAATTTATTTTTTTTAAATGTTGATATATTAAAATGATAATAAAAGAAAAAATCGCATTACTCACTTTTGAAGATAGCTTTTTTTAATATAAGACATTTAAATATATTCATTATTATCACACCCAGGTATAATATTTTACATATCTCAGATCAGTTTTTTAAGTATTTTGGGCTATAATAGATCATTTTCCATTGAGCTTTTTCATTTTTACATGTTTAATATGTTACAGAAAATATTTAAATACGCAATTTACATTAATAATTACAAAATTTTTTGTAATAAATAAAATATGCCAGAAATGCCAATTTTTTGGAAAATTCATTTTTGGCGATTCGGGTATTAAAATTGAGTGATATTAGTTACCCAATGGCTTTTGGGATTCCTGATTACAAATCATAAGTGAGTGGAATATCAATTTATTTTTGCTAAAATTGTCAATCTTAGGGTATGAAATTTGACATAGATTTGTGTAGTTTATGTTTTCGAATAAAAATACTTATATTCCTTTTAACCAAATATTTTAGTTTATTTAATAAACATTAAATCTAAAAATTTTAAATTTAAAATCTAGAAACTTCAGTGATGATTCAACTCAACGTTCTAGGTGTAAGCTATTAAATACATACTAAAACTGAGCTTTTTAAAGTTTAAACTCTTTAGAATTAAAACATTGATAGAAACTAGGTAATCGATGTAAATTTGGAAAATTTAATAGCCGGGAAAAATTCAATGATTTCCAGAATACTCGAAATAATACTTCAAAAGCAACTTAAAGATTACATTGAGTATTATAAAATAGTAAATTACAAAGTTCACAACAGAGAAAAGGTGAATCAAAGCTTAGGTTTTCATATTAGTGGATAAGAACCTATTTTCAAAAGTGAGTCACGTTTTTTAAGTATAATTTCAAACGAACAAAGAACTTTATCTACACTAAGCACACGTTCCTAATAAAAAAATTTCTCTTTGTGATTCTAAATATTACCTTTTGATGTAGTTTAAAATGTCACCGCTGAATAGTCTTTTTTACAGCATCGTATTTTCCAGAAAAAAGTAAAATATATAAATTTTTGGTAACATTTTAATAACCTTTCAGAAAGTACTTTTGTTAACAGGCACACACCCATGCTCTTGATTTTCCAAAAGTATGTGTATAGATAAAGCTTTGGTGTGAATTTCAAATCAAAAAAGCAGTAGTCATTTTTTTTATAGCGGTAATTTATCATTTTACATGGCCTGGTAACATTTAAATTTCAAAAAAAAAACCTCTTTTCCCCATCCGCCATAAAATGACACGTCTAATTATCATTAAAAATATAACAAAATTAGTTTCTAATAACTCAATAAATCAGTGAACATTTGCTAACAAGATGTGCTATCTCATATTTAGGAGAAATGACGCAGTAACATGATTTTTAAAAGTATGAAAGAATTACCCATATATTGCTTGGTGGTGTACTAATGCATGCGTTATGAATTAATAATGAAAGTTTAATGTAATTAGTAGGTCTACCTATATTTGCGTTTTTAGTAAGGAGATTCACTAGAAGATAGAAAATAAAAATTTTTCAACAAAAAAAATTTTTTAACAAAAAACAAAACCAACTTCAAAAAAATGCACTAAAAAGTTACAAATAATTTTTGATCTTCAATAATTATACGCATACTACGCATCTAACTCAACACATGTGTAGCAAACCTTTTATAGATTATCTAATCATTTGAAAACAGCACCAACAAATTATATTTTTTTTTAATTCACAAAAAAATATTTTCGAAGTCGGCGTCAAATTCTACATCTGTGCAGAACAATTCAACAACTTGACGCCGACTTCGAAAATATTTTTTTGTGAATTAAAAAAAAATATAATTTGTTGGTGCTGTTTACAAATGATAAGATAATCTATAAAAGGTTTGCTACACATGTGTTGAGTTAGATGCGTAGTATGCGTATAATTATTGAAGATCAAAAATTATTTGTAACTTTTTAGTGCATTTTTTCGAAGTCGGTTTTGTTTTTTGTTGAAAAATTTTTTTTTGAAATCGGTTTTGTTTTTTATTAAAAAATTTTTTTTCGAAGATAAAAACATTCATATAAAAGATAAAAAATATCCAAAAACTAAAGGATTCTTAGAATTGTTTATTACGAAAATCCCGTTAGAGGTCACATAAACAATAATTACAAGAAGATTCTTGAAACTACTAATTCTTACAAAAGACGCTACAGAAGTGATGAGTCTATTCGTATGCACAAAAGTAAGAAATTCAACAGCATTGTTAGTCCTTTGTTTTCACTGAAAAAAGGGAGAGGATCATTACCTCGATATGAAATTGCAAAACGAGATACGAGAATAGATTACATATACTGGAATGATGCAAACGAACTCGTTGATAAACTTCGATTATTCATTACTGAAAGAGAAGCTGGTAAACCTAGTCGTACAAATGAAATTGATTCAATCATCGAATAATTACGTGAAGGTGGTTATATATATTAAGATGTAAACACCTACACCATACATTATCAAAATGAGCGTCGATGTATTCGGACGTAATCTTAAACGAAGCGAGGGTAGTCGAGGACCTCCAGGCATCAGCTATAAACTGACAAAAGATGGACAATCCGATATAGAAAATAAAAGATTATGTAATGTTGCCACACCACAACAGTCGAGTGACGCAGTTAACTTTAATACTCTGCAAAGCATGGTTGTATCCGAAGTCCGAAGTATATACACGGTCACTGGTAGATTAAAAGATAGTCTTGACACATCCGAATTAGAAATGCGAAAGTTAAAGGATGAATCCGATGAGAAAATAAAAAAAATTAATGCCGATGTTGAAGATTGACATGAGTTAATTCATTATTGGATCAAACAAATCCAAGATGCTAAAATTATAACAAATATTGCGTATATAAAAGTCAAATTGCGAGAATTAAGCAAATATTAAGTCTATGACCATGGAACGCGAAAGACTTCTAAAAGAGCTGCATAAGCCGGCCAGGCGTCGCTATCTTCTTCGAAAGTTTTATGTGCGAGGTGTAGATGAGACTTGGCAAGCTGATCTTGTAGAGATGCAACCTTATTCTCGAGAGAAAAAAGGCTACAAATACATGCTTACAGTTATAGATGTTTTTTCCAAATACGCTTGGACTGTTCCTCTGAAACAAAAAAACTGGTGTAAATGTTTCTGCTACTATGAAGTCAATATTGACAAAAGTCAGAGTGCCTAGGAATCTTTTTACCTACAGAAGCAAGGAGTTTTAAAAATTAAATACGAATTTCCAAAACCTAACGCAACAATATAAAATTAATCTCTACTCGACTTATAGCAATCTTTAAGCGTATGTTTGCGAACGCTTCAATCGCACTCTCAAAAACAAAATGTGGAAACAGTTTTCGTTTACGTGGTAACTACAAGTGGATCGATATTCTTTCCAATTTGATTGATGAGTACAATAATGGGAAGCATCGAACTATTGGCATGAAACCAAAAGATGTTACAGCTGAAAACGAAGCAGAAGTTCTTCGAAGATTTAAACGTAATATTAATTTGTCAGAAAAGAAGCCAAAGTTCAAAGTTGGTAACAAAGTACGAGTAAGCAAGTTAAAACAAGTATTCGAGAAAGGATACACACCCAACTGGTAAACTACAGTATTTACTGTGCGCCAGGTCTGCAGAACAAAACCAGTTACTTTTCTCTTGTAGGATTACAAAGATCAACCTATAACTGGAGGTTCTTACAAAAAAGAATTATAAAGAATCGAATATCCAGATTACTATCTTGTAGAGAAGATTCTCAGATGACGTGGAATAAAGTATTCGTGAAATGGCTTGGTTTTGACAATTCTCAAAACACGCTGCCAAGTGCTTTGGCGCAATGCTTTCTCATAGAGTTCATTGAGTTGGAGTAATTTGATTTTATTTTTTCAAATGTGATTTCAATGTAAAATACAATTTCTATTCAAGAAAAATTAGTGAATGTGAGAGAGTGATTAGGAAATAGGAAGAGAGAGGCAATCAATCTGAGATAGAAGGACAGAGAGAAAGTGAGTAAGTAAAAAAAGAGTTAATGAAAGCGTTAAATCAGAAATCTAAAGAAGTGATAAAAAAACTACTCTAAGAAAATTATTTTCTTAAAACTTGTTTTATAAAGAAAATATCAAATAACTTGTATACAAATTTTAGAGCAAATCTAACGAGTACTTCACGTGGAATGAAAAAAACTAAATAATGAAAATTTTTTAAGAAAATTTTTAAAATTTTCTAAAACTAAAACTACGCTAAGGAGATCGATTTTTAAAAGTTATCCTTCTTTTGACAGTTGCAAATAATTCCCATGGAAATCTCAAAGCAAATTCATCAAGTAATTTACGTAAAAAACAAAAAAATATAAAAATAGAAAATTAAAAAAAATTTTTTTAAATAACTCTATAAAAAAACTACTTCATGAATACCAATTTTCAATAGTTTCCCGTCGAGTTATGCAAAAACATAGATAGTATGCAAAATTTGAAGCAAATCTATCGAGTAATTTTTGAGATCTAATTGGCTAAATAAATAACATTTTCTTTTCAAAATTTCTTTTACAAAATTTTAAAAATGCTGTAAAATTAAAACTACACCATAAAAATCAATTTTTAAAAATTTTCGTTCTTTTGGCAGTCGCAAATTATTCCCCTGCTGATTTTAGAACAAATGTATCGAGTACTTTACGTAAAATAAAAAGAAAATAAGAAAAGAAAAATCAAATTTTTTTAAAAAAATCTTTAAAATTCTCTAAAATTGTAGTCACCCTAAAAAAATTAGTTTTCAAAAGCTTATTTTCTCCAAACAATAGCAAATTAATTGTATAAAAATTTTGGAGGAAATTTATAGTATGGTTTACGCAAAATAAAAAAAAAATAAAAAATAAAAATGTTTTTGAAAATTTTCAAAATGCTCTAAAATTAAAACTGCTCTGAAAAAATTAGTTTTCCAAAGCTTGTTTTCTTTAGACAGTAGCGAATAACTTGCATACAAATTTTGAAGCAAATCTATCAAATGGTTTTTATGAAATAGAAAAAAAATTAAAAATAAAAATAATTTAAAAAATGCTTTAAAATTAAAAGTGCACTAAGAAAATCAGTTTTCAAAAGTTTTTCTTTTTTTCGCAGTCGAAAATAAATTTCATACAAATTTTCAAGTAAATTCTTTGAGTAGTTTACGTAAAATACAAAAAAAATTAAAAATCGAAATTTTTTTAAAATTACTAAAATGGCTTCAAAATTAAAACTACGCTAAGAAAGCAAATTTTTAATAGCCTCCCCACCAGTTGATCAAAAAATTGAATTGTATGGAAAATTTGAAGTAAATCCATCGAGTAGTCTTTAAGATTTTATTGGCTTAATAAATATAAATAATTTTTAAAAATTTCAAAATGCTCTAAAATTAAAACTAAACTAAGAAAATCAGTTTTTAAAAATTTATTCTATTTGGGCAATTGCAAATAATTTCCATGCAAATTTTGAAGAAAATTCATTGAGTAAACGAAAAAAACCATAAAAATAAAAAATCTATTTTTTTTTTTTTTTATAAACGACTCTAAAATTAAAACTACGCTTGAAGAACCAATTATCAATAGCTTCCCAGCAAGTTAAACAAAAAACTTAATTTTATGCAAAATTAGAGGCAAATTTATCGAGTAGTTTTTGAGATACAATTTACTAACTAACATCATACACACACACACACAGACATTTTCTGGAAACCACTTTTTTCGACTCCCTGAGTTCAAATATGTACAAATTAATGAAAAAATAGAAAAAAATTATTTTTATTGATACAATGCTTTCTCTATGAGAAAGCAATAGTTAGATTAATAAAGCAAATACCCAATAAATATTTTGTTGGAATGTGATTGTTAATTTATGAAGGATAAATACTTACAAATAATCTAACGTGATTTTAAATAGATATCATGTATCAAATACAGCAAAACCGTCTTGAAAATTTAAAAAATTGGCCTTTGAGTTTTTCAAAATCTGAAGATTTAGCTAAAGCGGAAATTTACTACACTGGTGAAATAGATAAAATCCGTTGCTTCGAATGTTCTACAGAAATTTGTTGATGGGAAATCGGTGAAAACCCATTATTGGAGCACAAAAGGTGGAATCATCGTTGCCGTTTTATCGGAGATATACCTTGTCAAAATAATTCTGTTGAAGCAAATCCCAACACATGTAAAATTTGTCTTGATGATAAAGTCGCATTTATACCTTACGGACACTGTTGTGGTTGTTGTTGAAAATGTGTAATTTCTAGAAAAATTACTAACCAAAAAATACGATTCAACATATCATAATTTTTTTTTTGAATTTGAGAAAAATATATTTAATAATGTATATTAATAATTTGAAATAAAATAAACACTTTTTAAAGTTAAAAATTAAATTTATTGTAATACTGTATGTTTATTCATATATATGCACAATTTTGTACTTATTTTAAACACTTATTTATATATATATATATATATATATATATATATATATATATATATATATATATATATATATTATGACCTCTCGAAAACCCTAATCCTGGAAAAAGATAGCACAAAGTGCTCATATACAAGGAAAAGGATAAAAAGAAAAGGTTCTTTTTAAGCTAGACCCGTTTTTGGTGTAGACGCCATGCTACAACCAGTCCGAGGTCTCTATGCTTATATGTTTGTACCAATAAATGCCTCTTATAAGCCACGAGACTCTAACTTTGATTTGTTAAGATTTAACTACTTATTAATGGCCAATAACACTACATACAAATAAATTTCAATAAGTAACACGTGATTTGAATTTAAGTACTTCAACGTACATTTACCAAAAGACACTTAATTGAAAGCAATATTTAATCAAATTCTTACTAATCGTAAGATAAATTAATGTTAATTTAGATTTTACACACTTAATAAATTCACAAAAGAAATATACGTGAATTTATTATTTAATCAATTTTATTAAATTAAGCTTCGATTTTTACTTTAAATATTCTTTTATTATTGCTGCTACCGGTACGGGGCTGGTGTTTATCCAGCCCCTCGCGGACCTGCAGAATAACCGAAAATAAGAACAATAGCCACAAGTATTTATTTTAAGATAAACTTTATTAGAAAAGAGCTGGCCAAAGAATGCCGTACAAAGATTCGGCTTCGATCTGCTTAAGCGTCGATCAAGCCGCCGCGGCCGCAATCCTCTCCTACTACTAAGTAGAAGGGATACATTTACATATCTTACATTATACTATTACAGGTGCGCTTGGATGTGTGCTTGCGTACGTCACTTTATAGGCGTGTATCGGCGCACATCTAAGCGCGTACATATATTCTTATTAATATCCATCTCGCGCGCTGATATACTTTCCAATTGCTACGTCGCGCCGACGCACAAGATAGAGATGGACCTTTAACGTTATGATTCGAATTCAAGAGAGAATAAGATTATTGCTAATTATCTTTTATTTTATTCTTTTTTCTTACTTATTCTCTCTCGAATTCTCTATCAATTCTTTATATTATAAATATAATATAAGTGAGGTCTCAATATATATATATATATATATATATATATATATATATATATATATATACACACAGTCACTTAGCATTTGAAAAGTCAAAGATATGTCTTTCTTTGTATGTTACAAAGAGTTTGAGTTTATTAGAAGCACTCAGCATTTCTTTTAAAAATTTTTCGTTCCTTTCAAAGACTTCGGATATTTTCTTAGGTAACAAAATTTGCATTTCATCACCCAATTCTGCCAAAATCTTTGGTTTACATCGAGTTTACCTGTCTTAATTTTGTGATCATGTCCTTGTTATCTTTAATGAGCTCAGTCAATTTTTGAATTGAAAGAAATCCTCCTCTAGCGATTGACTTCAGTTTAGAGATGTCCATTTTCATTCTGTAACGAAAATAAAAAAATTCTCAGTTAAAACTAATAAAACTTTAAATTTAAGTATCATTGATACTGTATTAAAACTATATTGATACTAAATTGTTATAATATTAATGCTGTATTGATACTATATTAATACGGTATTAATGCTGTATTAATGCTGCATTGAAATAGTATTGATACTGCAATGATACTATATTGATACTATATTAATACTGTATTAATACTGTATCAATACCGTATTAATACTGTATCAATACCGTATTAATACTGTATCAATACTATATTGAAACAGTATTGATATCGTATTGATACTGTATTAATACTATATCGAAACAGTATTAATACTATAATGGTACTCTATTGATACTGCATCGATACTATATTGATACTGTATTAATACTGTATTAATACTATATTAATACTATATTGATAATGTATTATTACGAGGTTGATACTTTATTTAAATATTACTAAATAACTTATACTTACTTTAATTAAAAAAGTGTTTAAACTGCTTGCTTCTTTGTTGGTTGATTGATGAGCTCTCTCAAGAGGCGGCCGTATAGCTCTGTCCTTGTATAATCTGAATCTTCCTTATTATTAATGAATTAAATATTGTTATACAAAAGTAAGGATATAATTTAATAAATTTCAGGACGAGCAATCGATCTATGAAAAAATATAAAATTTTCATTGGTTTCAGACCTTACTCGAAAACTAATGAAAATTTTGTACTTTTTCATAGAATAGGAACGTTTGCTCGTCCTGAAATCTATTGGGCTATGCCCTTACTTTCGGATAACAATATTTAATTTACTAATAATAACGGAAATTTATATTAAACAAGGACAGAACTATACGGCCTCCTCTCAAGTATTTTTTTTCTTGAGGAGGTGAAGTAAATAACGCTCCGGCAGTTGCTCATATAGAGCTCTCCCTACCTTAGCAGAAGTGACTTCACCTACTTCAGGCCTCAGTGGTTTGGTAGCGACTACCTCACTACAAGTTTCGGTGGCTCAGCAGCAGCTTCCCATTCTTCAATTTTCGACTATGCTCAAGAACTTCAAGATTCAGTGGTCTTGCAAGGTAGTGACCCCATAAAAGCTGTTGTTTCTTCCAGAAAATACCTCATTTGTCAAGCGCATTAAGAGCGATTTTATTCTCTTTCTCAGTGCACAGTTGGTGATTATGAGACCTGATTTTTCACTACTCGCAAACTAAAGGTTCTTTAGTTTCCAGACAATCATCAAAGTAATGGTTGTCTAAAACACCGAATTCTTTATTCCTTTCGTTTCCATTATTGCCTTTTTATTTAGGATTCTAAAGCAGTACATCTTACTCTTGAGTATAACAAATTTCAATATGATGTTTCCATCACATTCGTCCTTCATCAGGCTAACAATTTTCTTTTTAGCTAAAGAAATATTGAACAGCTGCGGGTAGTTAGGGTATCGAATTTATAGAGGTCCCGTTTTGTGATCTTATACATGGATATTAATGACCTCGTTTACCAAGCTATTAGTATACAATCGCTTACAACTATATCTGCTGTTTAATATATTATCCAGCATATTGTCGTAATAGAAGAGATATGCATGAACAAAGGATTGAGTAAAATGGAGGGGGTATGCGCACGTGAAGAAGGGAGAAAGCCGCTGAGGTTTCACCTCCACCTTCAACTCAATCTAAGCAACACTCTACATTCTATTCTTTTTAATATTGAACATTTACATCAAAGGAGTCGAAAAAACAAAATGGTTACAGAGATTTCTATTCGATAAGCAAGTATTTATAAATATATAATGAGATAAACTCGTAAGTTAATCTTAAATTATTAGCAGGTTAATGCATAATGTAGAACAATTAGGGTCAGGAACCTTTCACCGCCTGAAAATTTTGTTCAATGTTCACATCATTTTGCTATTTTAAGAAATGTGTGTGCATATAATAATGTTCTGAGGCTAAGAGACTGGCTCTTGCTGAATCAAAGATTCGGAAAGATTTTTTATACAATGTCTGATTTTCTATCAATAAATTTGTTAAACATACATATTGAGAAGGTAAAGAATCATGTGAATGACCGATTGTGACTTGCAGAGCGTTTGTGTGAGATGTCATCATACATACACAATGAAATCAAAATTATTGTAATTTATATTTTTTCATTCAAATAGATTAAATTCAATATTAATAAACATGATTCAAATATCACTTTTCTTTTTTTTCCTTTTAATATTTATATTTTACTAGTTTAAGAGCTTTAATAATTTGAGACTTAAAAGACGAGGACAGTTTCTTTGTTCAAGATAAATTGCAAGAATTTAGAATCTTTATTGAGACCAAACAATAATTTTCAATTATTTCAATAAATATACTTAAAAATTGAATCGTTAAATGCGATAGAATTCAAGTTTTTATTCTTAAATATACTATAGAATCTATTTAAATTAAATTTTTAACTTCTTATATTAATTAATAAACATGACAAAGTTATATATCAAGTTTTAGATCTTTATCTCTTTTAGTTTTTGAGATATGAAAAATGGATAATAGTAATTCTTATCGATTGAGTTAAAAATTCTGAAACAGACATTAGACTGAAAATAATGTTTTGATTATTTTCATCAATATATTCGATTATAAAATAGCTTTATGCCATGAGATTTAATTGTTCTTTCATTCTTAAGAGCAGGTCGTATATCTCTATCCTTTTTTAATTAAAAATAAAATTTTATACAGAAACTAATAATTGTAGCAAAAAATAAGAAGAAAGCCCCATCTCGTATTATAAAAAGCAATATTTTCTTTTATAAGGAAAGGTTATTTTTATTGCTTCGTTTTCAAGAAAACTTTGAGAAACCAAACTGTCTACCCTAACCTCTATTTTTTAAGTTTTTCAAGGTTTTCTTGAAAACAAATTGATTAAAATAATTTTTCCTAATCAAAGAAAATGTAGCTTTATGTGATACGAGATGGGGCTTTCTTTTTATTTTTTGCAACAATTATTGGTTTTTGCAAAAACATTAATTCTTCGATTAGAAAAAGACAGAGATATACGACCTGCTCTTAACGGGATGTCGGAGCTGCAGCAATCGAGTTTTCCTTTTTTTATTTTATCAATATCTTTTTAAATTTATAAATTAAATAAATATAATGACTTGTCCGCACTAAAGCTATATTAATACAATAATTTTTTTTAAAATAAAAAATCATTTAGACTTGTTATTTTTTTATGAGCTTGGATTGAAAATTAGATATCAAACTCGACAAACCTAATCTTAAAATACGATACATCGAAAGTTTTTATTATAACTTTGTATGTATAATATTTTGGTAGATTTCTTGAGTTGTCCGCACTAGAGTTTAATCTTACAAATTTTTTCTTTCTACACTGAAAAAAATAGAATCTAGAACCAATGAGAATCCGCTTGGTGGTAGAAGATTTTCGTTTTGTTTTAAGCCATAGTAGAATTCCGCTTGACTCTAGAGGAAAATCTGCTTCAATGATATCGACTTCCTTCTAATAGATATTCTGCTACCACTTAGCAGAAATATTTTTGAAGCAACTAAATTTTAATATGATGAATATTCATCTTGATTATAGTTATTAGGTACAGCTAGATTTCTATTTGATTCAAGAACTAAGAATCAAATAGATTTTTCCTCTTACTCCTTGATTCTATTTTTTTCAGTGTAGCAAAAAAACTCGATTAAACGCATCGTTTATTCATAAGTTAGGATTGGAAATATCATTAGAAGGAGGGTAGCTTCGTCATGCTCTTGAGAACATATTACAACTACTCAATTTTATGAATCATTAATTATAGTATTTATGAAATATACAAGTGTAAGTGTATGTATCATTATAAGAGCATGAAGTATGTAGAATAGAAATAAGGTACTTAGAGTTTTGGAATACCTTTCTTTTTTACCAATTAAGTACAACAAACCATCATGATAATTTCTAAATCTCTATCTCTTTTAGTTTCAGAGATAAGACATGTGGCTCATAGCTCTCTGCGTAGCTACATTTTCAAATATATGCATTAATAAATTGAAATAAAATTTTTGCTTTCATTACTTCAAAAGATATTCTTATTGTTCTTATAAATATATTTAAAAAATAGAATAGTTAAATGTATTAGAATTCAACTTTTTATGCTTATTTTAATGTAATATAAATTAGTTTGATAAATGACTTTTAAAGAAATTAGGTCTTCCGACTATTCTAATATATTCTTTTGCATTAAGTTAATAAAGAAACAAATAATTTCGAATTTTGGGATAGCTTTCTATATTATTTATTAAACATAACAAAATTATGTATAAATTTTCAGATCTCTATCTCTTTTAGTTTCTGAGATATGGAAGAATTGAAAATAGTGATTTTCATCTATTGAGTTAGAAATTCTAAAACAGATATTAATACACTAAAAATGATGTTTTAATTGTTCCTGTCAATATATTTGATTATAAAACAGTAATGAGCAGTAACATTTGATTATTCTTTTATTTTTAAGAACATATTAAAACTACTCAATCTTATAAACTATTGGTTAAAATAGTTATGAAATATATAAGTATGAGTGTATCCTTACAATACAGTCATTAAAAATTTAAAGTACCATTATGAAGTATGCAGAATAGAAATACATGATAAATAATCAATGAGATACTTTCTTTTTAATAAATTAAATATAACAAATAATCGTGCTGAACTCTGGATCTCTATCTCTTTTAGTTCCAGAGATCATACATATGGCTGATAGCTCTCCGCATAGCTTCATTTTCAAATATTTACATTAATAAATTAAAACTAATTTTTTATACTTTAAAACATATAACTACTGTTCTTATGAATATATTTGAATATAAAATTACTAAAAGCAACCGAATTGAACTATTTTAAATTTAAAAAAAAGTAGACAAAGTTTCTTGTGGTATGTGAATCTTTCATGCGAACTTATATGCATGCATTAGAATGGTGTAAATCAAGTAGATCACTATTATTTTTTTCAAGTTATTTTAACTTTTACAATTATATTATGTGCTTAGATAATGCTAATAAATCATAGTTAATGTTTTGTGTAATCATCATTATATTTAACCTTTAGAGGATGGGGATTTTGGAATTTTCAATTTCTCAGTATTTTCTATAAAAAACACATAATATGTGTTTCTAATATTGGGAAATACTTATATGTAAAGTGTCTATCCATGGTCGAGCTACTATATTGATTTTCCTAGTATATACATATATATTGATTTGCAATTAATAATTATTAATGTCTAAATAATTTATAAAAATTGTAATACATTCTATAAACTCCTATTATACAAGCCTTAAAATTATACGAGTAAGGTGGCTCGGTGACGTCATGGTATCGTGCTTGCCCTGCGTCGAAAGGATCCTGGGTTCGATATCGACCAAAGTCAAAAGATTTTTTTTAATGCTTAAATAATTTTTATTCGATTTATAATAATTAAAAAATATATAAAAGTATTTAAAAATAAAAATTATAAAACTTTCGAAATTTTACAGCAGCTTCATCATAGCCGTGAGCCAGAAATGTAGTGAGCTAGAAGCAACATAGCATATCTACACTGAACAATAAGTGGTAGTCCACGAGTCCTTCAAAGTACTTCTGCTCAACGAAACCGTAAGAATTCTTTCTCTCGTGGGGAACGTGACGCCCCACTGTCGAAGCTAACAGCTTTTTTTGTCGTGCATGTGTATTCCCACTATTTTTCAGTAGCTTTTGGTTTTAATCTATCCTTGCGTGTTAATCAATCCTATCGTTGGCTCTCTTTTTGCCGTGTTGCTTATTATAAATCCCTGTTAAAAATATATACGTATCTCAGATACGTAACAAAATTACTCAATCCATACGTAACGAAGCGTTCGAATTTGTTACGTATTATGGAATACGTATTTGATATTGATGATACGTAGTTTCAATACGTATTCCAAGGGAGTGAGAAATAACGTATTTCATACCAAAAATACGTAATTATTCGCACAATGTACGTAACAAAGATACGTATTTATGATAAATATGTGTTCATATTTTTCAAAGATATGAACACATCCTTCTATTGGAATACGTAATTTTTATAAACACTTATGCCAGATATAACTATTTTTGATACGTATCTCATGTGCATCATACGTAATTTTCGATTTAAATTTCGGGTTTGAATACATATCGCCTTTAGAATACGCAATTTCGAGCACGAGATACGTATCTCTGAGGCAGGATTCGTATTCAGAATACGTAATTTTACCACAAATTAACCTTCAGGGGACGGGAAAACCACTATAGTGGCTCGACCATGGATAGACACTTTACATGTAAGTATTTCCAAATATTAGAGACACATATTATGTGTTTTTTATAAAAAATACTGAGAAATTGAAAATTCTAAATTCCCCGTCCTTCAAAGTTTAAATACGCATTTTGTGGTAAAATACGTATTATGAATCCTGCCTCACAGATACGTATGTTGTACTGAAAATTACATGATTGTACTAGCAATACGCATCCAAGCACGAAACTGCGATTAAAATTAGGTAATTTTCACATGAACTACGTATAAAAAAAGCATATATATGGCTCATATTTAAATGAAAATTACGTAATTTAATCACAAGATGTTTTCAAATACGTATTTTGTGCTAAAATTACGTATTCTGACTAGAAAACCTGCCTTATAGATACGTATCTTTGACTCTAAATTACGTAATTGTCCTGGCAATAGGTATTGAAGCCAAAAACTGCGATTCAAAATTACGTAATTCTCGCATGAAATACGTATCAAAGATACATAGATAAGGCACAAATAAAATGAAAATGACGTATTTTTAATCACAAAATGTTTTCAAATACGTATTTTGTGCCAAAAGTACGTATTCTGAATACGCATCCTGCCTCAGAGATCCATATCTCGTGCTCGAAATTACGTATTCTAAAGGCAATACGTATTCGAACCCGAAATTCAAATAAGAAATTACGTATAATGCGCATGAGATATGTATGAAAAATACATATTTCTGGCATAAGTGTTTACAAAAATTACGTATTCCAATGGGAGGATGTGTTTAGGATACGTATCATGTGAAAAAATACATATTTTTGCGAGGTATATTGTGCAAATATTTCCTTTTTTCTGGTATGAAATACGTAATTTCTCACTCCCTTGGAACACGTATTGAAACTACGTATCATCAATATCAAATACGTATTCCATAATACGTAACAAATTCGAACGCTTCGTTACGTATGGATTACGTAATTTTGTTACGTATCTGAGATACGTATATATTTTTAACAGGGATGCGATTAAGATACCGCACGGAGTCCGTATCATGCGACTGGCGCCCTTTTTTACGTATAGCTAGTGTTTGTTATTTAAATGAAATCCATAAGTTTTGTAAGTTTTAGCTTATTTCTTTACTTTATTTTGTGTGTAGTTTATAGTGTAATAACTAAGTATATTTCTAGCTATACATTTAGCTACATTTGTTCGGCCATCTGATCCCCAAGGCCGTTACTTATGAATTTATGAATTATTAAAGTTTTGCCGCTTTGTTATGTAATAAAATTGTTAAAAGATTTTAAAATATTATTTTACAATTAACAAATATTAATTAAAATGTTTAAATGTGTTTTTTGATATAAAATAATTATTGAAATTTATTAATTTATTTTTAATTTTACTATCTTTTCATTAGTTTCTTTCAATATTTATATGAATTCACTATAAGATTTTCAAATTTCATGCAGTACTTATTGTTTATCAGTAGTTTATTTTCAAATGCTGTAGAAAATGACGACAGAAAATTGACAGATAGAGAAAAAAAGAGAGCGCGCGAGTTACAACGTTGTAAACACAAGACGAATCGAAACCATTCACAAAAAATATGTATCTTCCCAGCCACTTTTCTCACAAACTAAACACAACAACAAAAATTTTAAAGTATCGAAAATTTCGTCAGATAATCTTTTTTTAATAAATGAAAAATTAAATAATTCTAAAATACGGTTATAAAAGAGTCGTCATAAATAACTTCAAAAAGATCGCATAGCGAATGGTGCCCTATCTCTCCCATGTTAAAAACCGAGACTTTAAAGTGCGATAAAAATCAAACTAAACACAAGAAATGACTGAAATTTTTACAGAAGATGAACAAAGACATTATAAAACCTTGGGCCCAATTTGAAACAAAACTAACATAAACTGTTTGCGCGATAAAAATACCTTAAGAGGAGGTCACGTATCTCTGTCCTTTTCTAATCAAAGAAATGATTTTTTCACAAAAACTAATAACTTTATCATAAAATGAAAAGAAAGCCGCATCTTGTATCAAAAAAAGCAATATTTTCTTTGATAAGAAAAAATTAATTTTATTGCTTCGTTCTCAAGAAAACCTTGAAAAACCAAATTGTCCACCCTAACCTCTATTATTTAAGTTTTTCAAGATTTTCTTGAAAACGAAGCAATAAAATTAATTCTTTCTTATCAGAGAAAATATTGCTTTTTTTGATACAAGATGCGGCTTTCTCTTCATTTTTTGCTAAAGTTATTAGTTTTTGTAAAAAAATAATTTCTTTGATTAGAAAAGGACAGAGATACGTGACCTCCTGTTAATGATTAACTTATATATATATATATATATATATTGTAACGGGCGCGTTTTGCTGGATGCGCGGTCGCCAGGTAATTTTAATAATAAATTACCAAAATATAGATTAAAGTTACGTTTATAAGTTCTTGACATGCATTAGTCACATAATCCATACAGCACACGGAAAAAGGTAAATACCATTAAAATCAATACTACACGTATTATGTATTATTTCTGTGATAAAGTATTGAAAAAAAAATGTAATAGTATAATTTTAATCAATACTATACTTCAAATTTTAACTACTAATGCTGGCATAACTATATTACGAACTGAGTGCATGAATTTCCGCTACGTAATACCTATTTTTTCGGTACTAGGACTGATATTTCACCTATCCGATCCAGGGGTAAAATTTTGCAGATAATATAATTGCTATATATAGAACTGATTTTCCCATACTAGAATTAAAAATTGATGATTCTAAAATCATTTTTATAATATATAACCCTTTTAAATTACTAATAATTAATTTTCAACTTAACAGGATGTCAGAGCTATTAGAATCGATTTTTGCTTTTTTTTATTTTGTTGACATCTTTTTAAATTCATTAATCAAACAAATATTCTAACTTATCCGCGCTATAGCTATGTTAGTACAATCATTTTTGTTAAAATAAAAAGTCATTTGAATTTATTTCTTTTATAAACTTGGATTGAAAGTTAGATCAAGCTTGACAAACCTAACCTCGAAATACTATACATCGTAAGTTTGTATATAACTTTTTATGTATAGCATCCCGGTGGATTTCATGAGTTGTCCGCACTCAAGCTTAATCTTACAAATTTCTTTATTGTAGCAAAAAAATTCATCTGCTTTTTCCCGTTTATAATAATCAACTCAAGTTTAAAATTAATAATTAGTAATTTGAAATTTTTACATATTATATGATCGATATTATATTTATTGATTGCTAAAAATTTTTATGCAATTTAATGGTTTTTACATTATGATAAATTAGCTGTATTGAAGTTTCATATTCGACAGCGCCGCAGTAAATATTGTATAGGTACTATGTTAGTAAAAGATAATTTAGTCCCGTAGTACGGAAAAATTCGGTACTATACCACACAATTCTTGGGACGAGTCGCGTTAAAAAATGTACTTATATAGGTCGTTTTAAAATATATATTGAGTATCAATTAAAAAACGACTGGTAATATTCTTTCTAGTACTGACTCAAATTAGTACATTCCCTATTGAAAAAGATCACGTGAATAATTTACGTAAATTTTTCATGTGATTTTTGTTTCATTTCATCACGTGAATTATTCACGTGAATTATTCACGTAAATTATTCACGTGAATTTTATATTTTTTATATAAGAAGTATTTCAATAAATGTAATCTCTCAAATCAAAAGTATTTCAATTAGATTGACAGATATGTGTTTATTTGTAAAAGTTTACAAAAAGTGATACAATTAATATGATTTTTCAAATAAAATATGAATCACTAGAAAAAAATTTGTGTTTCATTTCATTACGTAAATTATTCACGTGAATAATTCACGCAAATAATTTACGTGAATAATTTACGTAAATAATTCACGTAATGAAATGAAACACAAATTTTTTTCTAGTGACTCATATTTTATTTGAAAAATCATATTAATTTGAATACTTTTAATTTACAAAATCATATTAATTGAAATGCTTTTGATTTGAGAGATTATATTTATTGAAATACTTCTTATATTAAAAATATAAAATTCATGTGAATAATTGACGTGAATAATTCACGTGATGAAATGAAACAAAAATCACGTGAAAAATTTACGTAAATTATTCACGTGATCTTTTTCAATAGGGTTCTTTTCAGGTATTTTCCTTTTTCCGTGCAGACAGAATTAAAACACCAGAATCGACGATCTCTTCTAGATGCTTTACTATTAGAGATGCGATAATTGATATTTTAATTATTATGTACGGCTATATAATCGACGACTTCCGCTAGATGCTTTACTATTGGAAGTGCGATATTATATCCTTATTTTAGATGCAAATTATGTTGGTACAATAATCGACGACATTCACTGGATGCTTTACCATTGAATGTGCGATAATGTGTACTTTCACAATAAAATGCTTTTTTGATTGTTATTATCTGAAAATAAGTTTAAATTAATAAATTTAAAATCATTTTATATCTTTTAATTTTTTAACTTTATTTAATAAAATATATCTTTTTATAAAAATTACAAATGAAATGAGAACGTTAAATTTATCTAATTTCTACATGTTCTCGTGTAGAGAGTCGGATCAAGAATGCCTAAAATACATCTTAGATGTTACATGATCGAACATCTAAGAGAGAATGAGAGAGCTTGGATGAATTAACGCTCTTTTATATTATTTCATAAACCTTCTATGAAGTTCTATTTCTCACTAAAGAATTATACATTAGGAAATAGAATGTTCGATAAAATTCATTTAATATATTTGCAAAAGAAACCTTTAATTATGATAAATATATTTGCAAAAGAAACATTCTATTTCCTTTACATTTCAAAAAACTATTTTTAATAATCTATTTTATTATTTATCATCTAGAAAAGCTAATTTTTTATATTTTAATTCCTATCTTCAAATTTTAACTTATACATATTATAGAAATTGGATGTTCTATTTATGTATAAACAATTATTTTATAAAATTACATCTAATATATTTTATTATTAATAATCAAATATTGATAATACTTTTTCATTAACAGAAATAGAACATTCCATTTCTATATTCATTTTACTATCTCTGTATATATACATTTTGACTTATCTTCGTTATCGGCCTCAGTAGGTAACTATGAAGTCCTACTTATACCTTTAACGTAATTTAGACTTATTATTACAGAAAATCATTCTGTGTCTTAAATAATGTTCATTTATTTATAAAACATTCATATTCAATTTAATAATTCTAAATAGAATTGATATGAGCCGTTTCATCGCCCCCCAGATAGAATTGAAAATTTTTTGCATGCAACATATCATTTGATTAAAAGAGAGAAATTTTCCATTCTATCTCTGAATGGTTTTCTAATACTAAAAGATACTATATGATTTACTACTTATATTTATTGTTATAATAAATATTAAGTTTTAATAATGAATTTAATTTGCAAATATAAACAGTTAATCATATTTACAAATAAATATGATTTTAATTCTCAATTATCATTTCATTATTTTGATCAATTTTATTAATCTAAAATTTGAATTTTTTATAATTGAAACACTCATTTAATTTTATAAAGTTACATTCTTTTCAGGAAATTTTACTTTTTTCAAATTTAAATATAATTAAAACTATCTTGTATCTCAACAAATGAGCAAATAAGTGTTTCAATTACCTAATTCTATCACTCTTAAAACTACTCCAGAATGTTTTATAGCCCCCCACTAAAATAGAATTAAAAAAAAAAATTTATATATAATATATTCAAAAAACAATAATTTTTTAATTGCTAACTTTGTAGGTTTAACAACAAACAATTTTTTATCTTCGATGCGTTTTAAGTAAAGTCTTATCGATACAAATATATATATTAACTGTAGTTTTTACTAACAAAATTTTTTAATTTTCTTTAACAAGAAATAAATATATAAATAAAATCTATTTGAATTACTGATATATGAAAAAAGAAAACTACTATTTTTTATTCAAATAATAAAATTGAATAATAGAATTAAATTAATACTAATATTAATTATCTAAAATTATAAGAGATCTTCTTTCTTCTCTCTTCTTTCTTCTATATTATAATTTTCATTAAAGCTATTTTATTTCTTCCTTACTTTTCTATATGCTAGGAGAAGCTTCTTTATTAGGGGTCTTGGTCCCTCTAAGGATAGCACATGACTTGAAAATTGTACTTCCTTTAATACAAAACTAGATTTTCTAAAATTTAATCTTAAATTGTTCTTTTCTAATCGTTTGAACAATTCTTCTAGATTCTCTAAGTATTTTTCAAAACTTTGAGATATACACAATAGATTATCAACAAAGGCTATTACTGAGTTATGCAGATCTTCTATGGCTACCTTTTCCTCATAATTAATGGGAATAGACAGTTGTTTGTCGTCCTTGAGCTGCGATTCGTGCTCATAAACGTCTAGCAAACCTGGTTTTTTATTAAATATTTCATAATATTGAAATATTAACATAATTAACTTTTGTTTTTGTTCATCTGTAAGGCTTTCATTTGGCAGTATTTTTTCTTCGATCTCTTCATACATTAAATCGTATTGAGGATCATTAGAATTTTTATTGTTTAGTTTTGAGACACTTTCACTGTACTCAATACTCAAACTTTGATATTCATTCTGTCCAAGAATGATATCAATGTAAGGAATAATTTCCTTTTTATTTTGATTACTGATACATATTTTTTCATGTACAGTATCTAAAATCATTTTTAAGCCTTTTTGTACATCGTAGCCCATTATGCACTCTCTCACAAGCTTTGGAACTACGATAAAAATGGCATTAAATTCAATACTAGCCACCTTAACAGTTAACATAACTTGCTTCGTTATTTTTGTGGATTTTAAACCAGTTGCACCCTTAATAACTTTTCCTGCTATAGGTAAAGTTGGACGATCTTTAAGGATATAAGAATTATTTTTATAAAACTATTCTGAAATACAGGTCACCTCACTGCCTGAATCTATTAATGCTTGAACTTTGATGCCTTCCACCTCTAATGGTATCTGAGGACATTTCTTTTTTATGATGTTGACACCGTCAGGTTCAATATCATATAAGAGTTCACTATGAGGATCACTATATATAGTGTTAACCTCAAAACTTTCTTTTTTATCAGTTGCATTTTGCTGATTTATTTTGCTTTCTTTAGGATCCGAGTTACAAAATGCAACTACTGTCCGTTTCCCAATATTGATGTACCTGCTTCTGGAAATAAGCTTGTAACATCTACATCTTCTTCAAATCTTTCATAAGCTTTATTAACAAAATCTTGTTGCTTTTTTAGCTTTTTCATTGCATTTATATCTTTTGATTTATTTCCTCGTTGCGTTCTCATTTCATTTACTTCATATTCATTACGAGGTTTATTATTATTATTTTTATTCCTATTATAATAATTATTATAATAAGTTGGATTTTTATTTGGATAGTTTTTATTCTTTTCTATAGAATCCTGCTTATCATCTTGATTTTCATTATCAAAATCAAATTCAGACAAAAGGGCAAAGAATACACTTTTGTCTTTAATACGTTGGGCACGTATTCCACTTCTAATTTCTCTATCAAAATGACTACTTAATTGATTGATAATTTCACAATCATCTCGGTGTTCATCGAGTTCTTGTGCTAAATTGAATAACTCCATTGCATAGGCTGATCGAGTCATATCTTTTTTAGGATTATATTTCCCAAACTCAACTCTTCGTTTGATAGCCCTCTGGGTATTATCATTCCAGAACTGTAATTTAAATTCTTTTTCAAAATCTTCTACTGAAAATATTTCTTTTTCGTTTAGATTGAACCAGTTCTGAGCTATTCCTTCTAAACTTTGAGAAAATATATATTTTATTTCCTTATCATCAAGCTTTGTTACTTCAATATATCGTTTTAGATCATTTAAAAACTTGATGGGTCTTTCTTCCAGAGTCCCTTTAAACCTCGGAATTCTCAAATTCAATTTTTTAGTTGCATCACCTAATGCTACTGTATTACTATTACAAGTATGACTTCTTGTTGTATTAGCTACTTGCTCTTGCAAGCTTCGCGTAGCATCCTCATTATTTTTTATTACCACATCTAATTAAGCTATCTCTTGATGTCTTATATTGGACATAATATCTTCATTTTCTTTAATGAGATCATTTAGATTTTTGTTTACTGATTTCAAGCTTTCTATCTCATTCTTTAGAGATTGATTTTCTTTTTGCCATTCAGCTTTAGCATCATCTAATCTTTTATTCATTAAATCTTCTAAAAGTTTTAATGATTCCTTCAGAGAATCTTGGCTTATTTGCATGTTATTTTGCAATGTACTCTGATTTGTAACATCTATTTCAATGTTTATTATTCTAGCTTCTAAGCCATCTTGATTTTCATCGAGGCATTTTAATTCCTCTGCTACTGCTCTTCTCCATGAGCCAGATTTTCTTACTGCTTCAGGAGAACTTGCATCTGAGAGCTGATCTATTTCATTTAGAAGCTCTTCAGATGTCTTCTCATGCAATTTCAGAATTGATCTTCTTTTAGACATCTTTAAATTATTTTTTTTTATTTATCAAAAAAGAAAAAACGCTGCCAAGTGCTTTGGCGGAATGCTTTCTCATAGAGCTCTTTAAGTTTCATTATTTTTTTATATTTATTTAAATGTGATTTTAATATAAAAAAATTGTCCATCATAAATATTTATTCATTTTGTACTTTATAAATTTTGAATATATATGCTAGTTGATTGCATTTTCAACATTTTGTTTGGGTTAAATGTTAGCTTTTAAAGTGTTTAATTTTGTTGACTTTAGCTAGCCTTATACATAGGTTCGAATTTATTATTTTTGTTATCTTGTGGATATCTTTTTATCACGACTAAGCTTGGTAAATCCAAGTAGGCAATTTTAGTAACGGTAATTAAATTCAGTAGTACTATTATAAATTTTCAAGAGTAACTCAGAAAACAAAAGAAGTGATCAAAAAGCTACGCTAATAAAATTATTTATTTAAAACTTGGTTTATAAAGACAGTAGCAAATAACTTGTATACAAATTTTAGAGTAATTCTATCAAGTACTTTACGTAAAATGGAAAAATACTGAAATATGAAAATTTTTTAAGAAAATTTTTAAAATTTTCTAAAAAGAAAACTACGCTAAAAAGATCGGTTTATAAAAGTTATCCTTTTTTTGGCAGATGCAAATTATTCCCATGGAAATCTCAAAGCAAACTCATCAATTAATTTACGTAAAATACAAAAAAAAAAATTAAAAATCGAAAATTTTTTCAAATTCTTAAAATGGCTCTATAATAAAAAAAATACACTATGAATACAAATTTTCTATAGCTTCCCACCTAGTTATACAAAAATATAGATGGTATACAAAATTTGAAGCAAATCCATCGAGTAATTTTCGAGATCTAACTGGTTAAATAAATAACATTTTCTTTTCAAAATTTCTTTTTAAAAATTTTAAAAATGCTCTAAAATTAAAACTACTCTATGAAAATCAATTTTTGAAAATTTCCCTTCTTTTGGCAGTCGCAAATAATTTCCCTGTAATTTTTAGAACAAATCTATCGAGTACTTTACGAAGAATAAAAAAAATAAGAAAAGAAGAATCAAAATTTTTTTTAAATCTTTAAAATTCTCTAAAATTGTAACCACTCTAAGAAAATTAGTTTCCAAAAGCTAATTTTTTTCAGACAATAGCGAATTAATTGTATGAAAATTTTGGAGAAAATTTATAGTATGGTTAACGCAAAAAAGAAAATAAATGAAAAATAAAAATTTTTTGAAAATTTTCAAAGTGTTCTAAAATTAAAACTGCGCTGAGAAAATTAGTATTCCAAAGCTTGTTTTCTTCAGATAGTAGCAAATTAATTGCATACAAATTTTGGAGCAAATCAATCGAATGGTTTTCGTAAAATAAAAAAAAATTAAAAATAAAAATTTTTAAAAAATTTTAAAAATGCTCTAAAATTAAAAGTGCGCTAAGAAAATTAGTTTACAAAATTTTTAATAATTTTGGCAGTCGAAATAAAGTTCCATACAAATTTTCGAACAAATTCTTCGAGTAGTTTACGTAAAATACAAAAAAAAATGAAAAATCGAAATTTTTTAAAAATTCTTAAAATGATTCTAAAAAAAAACTGCGCTAAGAAAACCAATTCCCAATAGCTTCCGCACCAGTTCATCAAAAAATTGAATTGTATGGAAAATTTGAAGTAAATCCATCGAGTAGTTTTTAAGATTTTATTGGCTTAATAAATAGAAACATTTTTTTCAAAAATTTCAAAATGCTCTAAAATTAAAACTGAGCTAAGAAAATCAGTTTTTAAAAATTTATTTTATCCGGGCAATCAGAAATAAATTCCATGCAAATTTTGAAGCAAATTCATCGAGTAGTAAACAAAAAAAAACCAAAAAACGAAAAATCGAATTTTTTTTTTATTTTTTAAAAAAACTTTAAAATGAAAACTACGGTGGAAGAACCAAATTATCAATAGCTTCCCAGCAAGTTAATCACAAAACTAAATTCCATGCAAAATTAGAAGCAAATCCTTCGAGTAGTTCTCGAGATACAGCTTACTAACTGAATTCATACATCCACACACACACACACACACACACACACACATACATACAGACATTTTCTGGAAACCACTTTTTTCGACTCACTGAGTTCAAATATGTACAAATTAATGAAAAAATAGAAAAAAATTTTTTTTACCGATACAATGCTTTCTCTATGAGAAAGCAAAAGATTTTATGATTTTTTAAATTTACAGAATTTAATTTCTTTTAAATGTGAATGAATATTTATTTTATCGTGCATAGAATGTTCTTTATTCTGTATTAATTTCTTTTTTAAATTTAGATGTAATTTAAATTAACTGTTAAAGTATTTAAATTTCAATGGAGATTTCCTAAGTGGAAAACAACCTTTATTTTGTATTTTAAACTAATACACGTATCTGTCTGTATGCTAACACACTAAGATTTGCTTTACTTTGCGGTCTTTTTAAAATTCATATTTTTTAATTATTAATAACTAATTTAATTATTGATTTATTGTAAATTTATAAATGCCAATTTATTTATTTTATTTTAATATATTATTTTAACATAATAAATGCAGAAAAATAATTAAAAAAATTTTTATGCTTTGAGGTGGATTTTAACCGCCGACCACTGCGTGCCAGGCAATAGCTGTGCCGTTAAGCTAACGTGGCTTATGATACACTTCGTTTAGTACAAGTAATATATGAATACCCGTGTATTAGTTTTATTTTTTAAATAATATTATTTTTATTATCATTTAAACACATTTAATACAAATATTTAATTAATTTTTAAATTTTTCATGAGGGCAGTAATTTCATCAGTTTTTTTTTCTAAGGCTGATACTCTTTTATCTAAATAAGAGTTTTGTTTATTCATACATGAAAAAATATCATGTATCTCTCTTTGCATTTTTGCATTTCCTTGACCTATTCTCATTAGATCAATGCTATAAATGCCAATAGCTTCTTCAGACTCTAGAATTTTTTCTGACTGATTAAAACTCTTCTCTTCGAGTTTTTCTATTTTCTTCTAGAGTTTTTTAACAACTTTTTCTAATTGTTTTCTTTGATTATATTCAAATTCCATATAATCAGTCAAATTCCTTTCTAATGAAATTACTCTATCATAATCAGTGCCCTCAAAGAGCCCTCCTCTATATAAAGGTATCATTTAACAAAGGCCTTTTATTTAATGTTTAATTTTAATTTATTAATTGAATTAAATATTTTTATTGCTGTATGATTATGAGTGCATGTCCTGTCACGGTCGCCAGCTGTAACGGACGCGTTTTGCTGGATGCACGGTCGCCAGGTAATTTTAATAATAAATTACCAAAATATAGATTAAAGTTACGTTTATAAGTTCTTGACATGCATTAGTCACATAATCCATACAGCAGGCAGAATTAAAACACCAGAATCGACGATCTCTTCTAGATGCTTTACTATTAGAGATGCGATAATTGATATTTTAATTATTATGTAAGGCTATATAATCGACGACTTCCGCTAGATGCTTTACTATTGGAAGTGCGATATTATATCCTTATTTTAGATGCAAATTATGTTGGTACAATAATCGACGACATTCACTGGATGCTTTACCATTGAATGTGCGATAATGTGTACTTTCACAATAAAATGCTTTTTTGATTGTTATTATCTGAAAATAAGTTTAAATTAATAAATTTAAAATCATTTTATATCTTTTAATTTTTTAACTTTATTTAATAAAATATATCTTTTTATAAAAATTACAAATGAAATGAGAACGTTAAATTTATCTAATTTCTACATGTTCTCGTGTAGAGAGTCGGATCAAGAATGCCTAAAATACATCTTAGATGTTACATGATCGAACATCTAAGAGAGAATGAGAGAGCTTGGATGAATTCACGCTCTTTTATATTATTTCATAAACCTTCTATGAAGTTCTATTTCTCACTAAAGAATTATACATTAGGAAATAGAATGTTCGATAAAATTCATTTAATATATTTGCAAAAGAAACCTTTAATTATGATAAATATATTTGCAAAAGAAACATTCTATTTCCTTCACATTTCAAAAAACTATTTTTAATAATCTATTTTATTATTTATCATCTAGAAAAGCTAATTTTTTATATTTTAATTCCTATCTTCAAATTTTAACTTATACATATTATAGAAATTGGATGTTCTATTTATGTATAAACAATTATTTTAACCCTTTCAGAACGGAATTATTATTTCATCATGAAAAGTTCTGATAACCATTTAGCGATGATAAGTGTTCATTTATTAAGCAATTTTTGCGATAAAAAATTTTTTTTTTTTTTTTTAAGTTTTCTCAGTTTTTATCAAAGATATAATAACTTAGGCCCTCAGTTTGAGATCGGAAATAGTCCACTTCAATCTAATACACATATTTTTTTTACAAAATTTGAAGCCACTTTTGCACAATTTCAAAAAAACCAAAAAATGTCAATGTACATTGTAATGTACATTGGTTCTGAAAGGGTTAAAAAATTACATCTAGTATATTTTATTATTAATAATCAAATATTGATAATACTTTTTCATTAACAGAAATAGAACATTCCATTTCTATATTCATTTTACTATCTCTGTATATATACATTTTGACTTATCTTCGTTATCGGCCTCAGTAGGTAACTATGAAGTCCTACTTATTCCTTTAACGTAATTTAGACTTATTATTACAGAAAATCATTCTGTGTCTTAAATAATGTTCATTTATTTATAAAACATTCATATTTAATTTAATAATTCTAAATAGAATTGATATGAGCCGTTTCAATATATTCCTCGCACCTTGTTTTGCCTGATGAGGGTCATGAAAAATATGACTGAAATTTTGCTAAATTAACACAAATTAAATAATTTGACAAATAAAGTTATTGAACTGGTTTTAATAACAATTTATAATATTTTTTTGTACTATTACCTTTGTGCGTATTTATATTATGGTTAAATAATAATAATAATTAATTTTAAAACTTTGTATGGGAATATTCCCCCTGATTTTAATATTTTTTTTTATTTACTTATCAACACAGAAATGTTATAGTTTATTATTATTCCCCTTCTTTTTTTCTATTTATAATATTTTAGGAGAAAAAGCTTAAAATAAAAGATAGAGGATATTTTCTTGGCTATTCGACGGTGATAATGACCATGACCTTGACCATAACCTTGAATGTCATTTCAAGGTCAAGTTAATTTCATTAAATGGGAACCCATAATTTTCACCTCAGAAATGAAAAGAGCGGAAAATTTTACGTAAATGCATATCCGGACGTAAAATTTTCCGTATTTGTCCTGTATTTCTTTGATCTTTCTTTTTTGGGTTTGTCCGTGCCTTCGGTATTTTTATCTAATGTTTCTGAATTTGAATTTGGATCATCTGAACGTTCTTCTGGTTCTCTGGCGTTAGTTTCTTCACTCTCCTTTACAACTGAAATTCGAACCTTTTTAGTCCTATGGTGTTCGCTTCAACACATCTTTGTATGCTAATTTCTCGTTAAATGAAAAGATGCCATAAGATGTAACATGTTGGGGTATATACTGCCATAACAGCTTTCACTGCTCTCTCTGAAAACTTTGACTTTGTATTTGGAAGCTTCGCATAGCATATAATTCAAATCTTTTGATTTTGTTTCTTGATAGTGTTTCTTGTTTGAAGTTTTTCTTAACTATATGCTCTGTCGCTCCTGAATCAGCTAAAAATATTATTTTATGGTTATTAGTCTTTAATATGTTGTTATTTCCTGTTAAAAAAACTTTAGCAGTTCTCTTTTTCTGTAGTCTTTCTAGAGCGGTGCTACTTTTAGTATTTTTAAAAACCCCACTTCTGAATTCATTAGAGTTTTCTGCTCTACTCTTCTTGTTAGTATTATTACTTTTAATACCTTGTCTACGGTTATGATAATTACTATGTACATATCCTCCGCTGGATGGTTTAGCACTTGAGGCTGATATACTGCTACCCCTCTGAAAACATTTAGTACCTTTGTGATCTGTTACTTTATTACAATATCAACCTCTGTTAAAAAAAAATCAGGTGATAAATCACCTGATTTATCAGGTGATTTATCATGCCAAAACATCATGTAACGATTTTTTTGGTTTTTACACGTTTTAAACCATGCTTAGTCAATTCAAAACGTTCTTTAAAAATTTTTTAAAATTTCGAACTAAGAAAATTTTTTAAATAATTTGGTCTTAGAAAAAATTTTGACTAATTTTACAAAAAAATTTCCAAGTTCAAAAATTTTCAAAAATTGTTTTAAATTGACTAAGCATTGTTTGGAACGTGTAAAAACAAAAAATATTAGATGATGTTTTGGCATAATATTCTAATATTCCTTAATGTATACACAATGATACAACAAGTTATTCCGTTGCATCAAACACCAAGTCCGACATTAAAGTTGAGTAAAAACCTTCATCTCCTGAAGAAGCGAGAACAATTTGAATAAGGACATTCAACTTCTGGTAATATTTATTCAGTTAAGTTCTGAAAGAACATTTTCTTTTATTAACTTGCATAACAGTACAACAAGTCAATGCATTTTAAATAATAGATTCAAGATTAAGAGAAAATTTTATTTTCTACAAAAAAAAATTTTTAATGAAACCATTCTTTAAAAAAAAATATTCATTTAATCAACTTCTGAAAAAAAATTCATTTCCTGTACAAATAATTTTAAGTTTTGAAAAAAAATTTTACTTCTGAAAAAAATTTTATTTCATCCTCTTAACCTTCTGACAGCCGGGATGACGCCATATGGCGTCAACCCATGATCGGCCCATATATACTATTACTTAAGAAACATTTATATGGAAAATTTCGAGAAAGTTACACTTTTTTAGTGGGAAAAATGCCGGCTGTCAGAAGGTTACTTTAGTGAAAGAAAAAATATTCCAGTATATGCAAAACCGTACGACAAGTCAACGCATTATTTGAATAGAATATTTCGTCTGCGTGTTCGTGGTGTTATATATATATATATATATATGCGCTCTCTTGGCGTAAGTGTGATGAACCCAATTACACTATTGATGCGAGAGAGGTGATCACTCACACATGCACAACACCGTTAAACACACAAGACTGTATGGTACCAACACTGTTGATAAAATCATTACAAGTATACCACACGCAATGGTACACTAAAAAAAGGTTGGCGCAAAAGATGCCCTCTTGCGGATATATAATGCTCTAACGGCGGGCTGCCATGTGCGCTTTCCATTTAGAACGTATGCTGTCCGCTTTTGGAAAGCACTCGCGCAACTTTAGCTCATATGTAACGCAAACGTTGAGTATAAGCCTCGTCCTTCGATTTAGGACGACGGTTTAGGACGTGTGTTGCACGGATTAGGACGTATGCTGCACGGAATTAGGAAAACATACATTCAAAACTCGAGCGCTGTTGTTTACCGACACGCGGCGCTAGTAGAGTACCAACCTTTTTTCAGTGTACTTGCACGTCTAATTTCAAAGAAATTGTTCCCCTGAAGAATATCCAACACTAGTCACAGCTCCGTGGATATATATCCGTTATCTGAATTTAGTATCGCTCGCATAAATTGAAGAAAAAAGATTTCTTCAAGCATGCGAAGTTTCTTTCCAGCAGGCTGGGAGCATATCGTAGAAACACCAAACCCACAAAAAATGGCGAAAAGTCGCGCGTTGCATGTCCTCAGTGAACACGCTTCTCTCTCTTTCTCTCTCTCTTTACGCTTTCTCATAATGTACGTTCGTGATCAATTTCACTTTCCCTTTTTTTCTTTTTTTCCCTTTATTTATAGTTTTTACATCTGAAAGGAAACGAGAAAAAAAGAAATAAAATCAAACTCGCTTCTGCATGTCGAACGCGACTCTAAACAACGGGAGAAGAAGAGAAAAAAAAATGATGGTCAATCACATAGCGCGCGTCCTTCCTTTCTTATTTTACTTTTTGTTTTTTAATACACCGAAAAGACATCAGCTCTCATCCCGCCACATAGGTATGGCTGTTGTGGCGCTCGTTCTTCAGCATACTATAAGAGCCAATTGGCACCTTAGCGGCGCCGGTTCGAGCACACTTAGTAAGCCGTAATGGCGGCACTATATACTATGTGCTAACTGATACCGCAAGAGGACCGCGCGGCACGCTCATGATACGGGCTCGCGCTCGTGCGATGCCGGTCACACATGTAAGCTATGGCATTTGGCGCCACTATAGACAGGTGGGCGCCTGTATTTACGCCGGTATCTCTTCAGTGTACATTTTGTCAATACAAAACACCTATGAATGAAAAAAATGCGACAAAACAAATTACCTCTGGACTTTTATTGCACAAAACCTCGCATCTGAATAAAAGGTTTTTATCTGAAAAAAAACTGTATTCGCTATAATAACTATTCTAAACTATTTTTAGGTTAGATTAACCTTTTGGTGAAATCTAAAAAATGCTGATACGTTTTAATACTTTTCTCATATAAAATGCAGGTTTATACCTGCACTTATAAAGGAACTGTATCTACACTGAAAGAAATTTTCGCTTTGGAGATTCCCATACTATGCATTTACTGATTTTAAATGGAAATTAAACATATTTAACACAAAATTTTGAATTGTTTTGATTTCAAGTAGAAGCATGTAACGTTAATAAATATCCGAATAAATATAATCCATAACTTAAAATTAATAAATACCAAAATTGAAATAACTTAATTCGAAGACTGATCGAAGAATCGTAACTCAACGCTTAACGTTACTTATTCTAGCGTTGGGAGTCTAAAAGACCCAACCTCAAGCTCTTCGACTTCTATATGTACTATTGAACTACACAAATACTGTGTTTGAACTTTATGACATAACAAATGACTTTAAATACAAGTAAAGACAATTCAAAGGAGCGTCTGTGGCGTAACCGGCTAAGGCGTACGCCTTATACGGTCTCTACACATTCGCTCCGAGTGGTCGGGGGTTCGATTCCCGGTGAAAACACCTGAAATTTTTTTCAGATGTTTTTCATCGGAAAAAGAACTTCTGAGCGCGATGGGTAAATATTCCTGGCGTAGGTTTTCTCCTGGGGGAGTTTTCCCTACGTCACAGGCTTAGGCCTGGGCAAATGCAGGAATCTACCGTAGAAATCTACTTACCGACTGTTCTAGGAACGCTGCAGTCTGTGATTTCTCGGGGATGGCTAGATTAAAAAAATAGGTAGGAAACATAGGTACAGGAAAACATATAGGTATGGTAAAATAAAGGTAGGCAAACATCCTGACACAGAGGTGGTCAAGGATGTCGGTAGCTTGGCCGAGAGGCTGCACCGGGCCAATAGGGCGAACTAGATAAAAAAAAAAAAAAAAAAAAAGTAAAGAAAATTCTTGGAAGATATAATTAATAAAAAAGAATAAATAGTTATTTTTTCTCAATTAAAATAATTTTTCACGTGTTCTTTTAATATTAAGTACTATTAAAAAATTGTATTCTTACAAATGACTCATAAGGTAATAATTATTCTATTCAAATTTTTTCAGAAATACTCATAGTTATAAAAATATTAATACAATCTGTAAAATTTTTAAATCACTAATAATTACTTTCAAACTTTTAAAAGCCATGGCAGGGGGGAGATGAAAATCTAACATTTCGCACCTTACATTCCGCGTATTAGTTTTGGTTGAGCGCGTAATACTCATGTCTTTTATTTCGCTCGAACCACCTTTTTTTTAAACTTTTGTCATTGTTTAAATCTATTCTACAATATTTCTACATTTACATTGTGGATATCTTCTCCCACATAGCATGAAATAAAACAGTGAAATATTTCAAAATCTTTCAGTGAAATTACAGAATATTAGCAATATTACAGAAGTATTTGTTAAATAATTAATAAAAGCAGAGCACAATTTATATTAAAAGAAAAGTATTTATTTAATCAATACAAGAGTAACTTAATTAAATGATCTCTCTACACAATAATGAAATACAAGCTCTGACTTTAACAGACGGACTTGAACTGAACTGAACGACGACGAGACGCAACTTGATTCTCTTCAACTGTCTACTAAAATATTCTCAATAGGTGGCGACACCTAGTATGAGTGTGTATATTTTCAACGCTCCCTCCCACACTCATACATATTTTAATTAAAAGAGTTGTAACATCTCTCTCGTTCTTATTGTTTCTGTTCTGATCGTTCATTTAGTTCCTGTAATATAGAGAAAAAGTTTGTTAATAACTTAACTAAAATACATATCAGAAATATAATCAGTCAATGTTATTAGTCGTTAAATATTTGTTTGGTCAGTCGTTCATGTAATTCAAATGACAAAGGTTTTGTGAATACATCAGTTATCTGACTTTTAGAGGAAATTCAACTGACATTAATTAAACCTCTAGTTACACATTCCTTTACATAATGTTCTTTTATTTCGGTCATATGTCTTAATTTGTTTTCACCTCCAGTATTAACGCTTGCTTCTGCTGCTTTGTTATCACACCATAATAGAATTGGTGCTAATTCTTGTTTTAACAATCTTTTAAAATTTGATATAAGGATATCAATTCTGGAGCGCATTCGTTTATAGAAACATATTTCTGTCTGTGAGTTCTTCAGGATGTTATGTCTTCGAAAAACTTGATCACATAGCTACTGGTCGTAAGAGAATTTTTGCAGTCGTCAAAACTTGCATCTCAAAATCCTTGTAAACAGTCGTTCTGTCCTTTATATCTAAGTTCAAAGTCTTTTGTTCTTTTTAATTATTCAAATACTCTTTCAATCTTCTACCAGTCATTTTTCAGTAAAGTTGATTTGGTGTCTGCATAGAGTATTTACCTTATATGCAATTTCTGGCCTGCTTGCATTGATTTCTCCTTTTTTTTTTCACGCTGTCTTTTCTTCTTATTGGCTACCTGATTGATTACCATAAGTGTTCGTTGGGCGAGTGATTGATCCAAACTAAACTTCTTTAGCATTTTGTTTATTTATTGTTCTTGCTTAATGCTCAGTATCCTTTTTTTTTTTTTTTTTGTCTTATTTTATTTCTGAGCCTAAAGAACTTTTAGTCTCACCAGTTTCTGTCATTAAAATTTTTTTTTCTTTACATTTGTTACAAACTAGCAGAATGTCATCTGCATACTAAATCAAGATAAGAAATCCGTCTTTTTCTTGCTGAGTAAATAGACAAGACTCATTGTTGAATGATCTAAGTTCACATTTCTTTACTGTCTTTTTAAGTCTTTCATTCCAACATTTTAAACTGACTTTCAGATCGTATAAAGCATTTTCCAATACACACATCTTGTTTTGTTTGATCCTTTCATAAGCAGTCATCCCTTCAGGTATTTCCATATATATCTCATTGCTTCAATATCCATTTACATCTTCGCGTCTTCACGTCCATCTGACATATTTTTAAATCCAATTTGTTTGCCATTGCCAGTATAGATCTGATTAAATGTAATCGTGAATCCGGTGCATATGTTTCTTGCATGTCATACTCATTTCTGTCTTTAAAACTACAAATTACTAGTCTGGCTTTATATCTTATTTTACTGTCTTCTTTCTTTTAAATACCCATCTTGAATGTATAATGTTTGATCTTTTTCTGTCATTCATTACTATTGAACTGTCAACTAATTTTCATACATTATTCTTATACATACATTCTAATTCTTCAATAATAGTTTTGGTCCATTTTGTTTTTTTTTGTTTATCTTTTGACTTCATGGCTTCCAAGTTTGTACTCAGGTCATTATTTATTTCTGCTAATAAAACATAAGTTTCTTCATTTATCTTATTTTCTGTACTTGTTTGTGTTTCCATTTATAATTCAATCTGTCGTTTTGTTTTCTCTCCCTCCGATTCTTGCACTTCATATTCACTATTTTTCTTAACTTTTGTCGATTGTCCTACTAATTTTTTTTTTATTTTCTCTCCTCCAATCCTTATTACTTTTTATCAGTCTTATTATTTTCGTTTCTTGGTCGTCTAACTGATCTTTAGACTTTCTCTCTCCTCCGGCTTTTGTATTAGTGTTTCATTTTCATTGTCTTCTAATACAAAATTCACAAACTATGTATCTTTATCTTTTCATCAATTTGTTTCCAGTCTTGTATATCAGTTGCTGCATATCTGTCCTTGTAGACTAATTTTTTGTTGAATCGTACATCTCTGCTTTCGTATAGTTTACATAAAACCCATTGTGTCTGAATTCATTATTTGCAAAGGTTCAATTGTTCTATGCTTGACTGTCTTAAATGGCAATTTGTTAAACTTTGCAATCATACACACTTCACAGTCTTTCAACGTATCATCAAATACAGCCTGTTTTAAAGTTTTGAAATTAGGAAATTTTAATTGTAATTTTCTTAAATAATCAACTGATGCATGACCCATTCGAAAATGCCACAACATAGCGTAGTTGTTTGTATTTATTTTCTCCGTCGCTTTTGTATTTTCAATCTCACATTAAGATTCTTCACTGACTTTAAAATCATGCGATTTATAAATATTTCTATCTGCAGTCTAAATATTTTTCTTCTGTGACTGTCTGATTTTCTTGCTTTTCATTAAATTGATTATTTTCTTCAATATTCTGTTCTTCATTCATTCTACTTGTCGTTACATATACTAGAACCTGTCTTTGTTTTTAATTATTTTCTGTCGCTTCTGATTCAAATTCAATCAACCAATAGGGCTATCATATATTGGTAAGGATGAAAAATTTTCATTTAAGTTTCCCATGCAGATTACTCTGTCTAAAATAATAAATTTTCCATCAGTCGTATTTGTTTGCACGCTTCCTTCTTCCTTAGATTTAAGATTTACGCTGCAGTCTTTATTTGCGCATTGGATTCCGTCTAGTTGTTCAATAAATGTCCTGAAAATCAATTTTGAATTTGTCAAACGTTCTGTCGCACCACTGTCAGCACTCGGTTCATTAGTCTTCTTGTTTCTAGATTCTAATTGGTTAAAACTGCCTCATTTTTTATATTTTCCTCTGTTATATTTTACATAATTTTCTTGTCTCCTTTTATTGACAGATTTTGCTCGTTTTTGATTGACAATATTAATTAGATTAGCTACCTTATTTGTGGATGCTGTCCGACCTGTACTTTCTTTACTTTTATTATTATAATATTTTGATTCATACCTTTTTCTGTCTTTCTGTCTCGAGTGTCCCTGACGCTTTGGACATGTTGAGATCACATGATCACGGGTAAATATCTGACAAAAGTAACACTTCTTTATGCTATTTCCCTGTCGTGGGCAGTCGCTGGCACAGTACCCATAACTGTCGCATTCAAAACATCGCACTTTCTGTATCGCCCTTGATTTGACCGTCATAGCTGTCGTTTGATGTCTTTCAACCTGTATAATAAGTAACTTTAGTTTATCATAAGATAACCCTTTCACCATTACAATTTCTGTCATAAAATATATTCCTTCTACTTGATGTACTTTGCTTATGATAGCATTATAAAAGAGATCTCTTTCGTTTTCTTCAGGCAACGATTTAACTTTTGGCATGTTATTATAACTTCTTACTATTTCTTCAAATCTGTCTATAAAATTAACTGCCTTTTCTTTCGCTGAATTATACTGTATGTTGTATAATTTTCTTTATACTAGATGGAGTTACATTTATCTCACTTAATTTAATTTCTTTAAACTCTATTCAACAATTCAATTGGATCTTTAATTTCCATAAGTCTAACATGATAGTCTTTATCTATACTATTTATTAAAATATCACGAACTTTCATTTGCTACAATAGTACTATCTACAACATACAATAAGTCCAGCGAACTTAATTCAGACAAAATAATCCAAAGTTCTCAAATTTAAATTGAGTCGTTAAAATTAAATAAATATAATTATAAATATAATAGCTTTTTACTGGTCCGTCTTTTTCAGTCAGTCCGGTTTTAATAATTTCTGTCAATTGTTTAAAAACGTCTAAAATACTGTCATTTTCTTTATTAAGTCTTTTATCAACCTTTATTTGTATTAAACGCGATATTTTCAATTTATTTACCAGTCCTAAGTATTCGTCCAAGACTGTCGAGTTCCCGGAACCTTCTACGTTAAGTGTATAATTTTCAAAATCATTGTTTACCTTATATGTCGTTTTGCTGTCTTTGGATTTATCTGTCCTTTCTGCCTCGTTACCTGTAGTGATCCTTCTTTATCTGTTCAAATTCCTCCCTCATCGAATCCAAAGTCTGGCTGCCAAAGACCCGCGTGGCGCTTCTCTCCTTCACCATCAAAGCCATCAAATCGTCATCTCCTTTCTGCTCTATTCTTCTTTTCTTCGCCTCTCTTGCTCTTTGCCATTTCTGCCTTAACTGTATTGAGTTTATCCATTACCTTGTCCAATTTGTCAGATAGGTCTGCCAATTTTGCTTCAGTCATTTCATTGATTCTGTTTTCTGTCTCCATCTTTATTTCTGTCGTTTCAATCGTATTGTAATCCCATACGCTCTTCTCTGTCTTTAGCTCCGTCTTCGTTCTTATTTTCATCTGTATTTTCCGTCGTATACATATTTTTCCAATACATCATTCAATTTTGCTGTCAAACCTTTGATTTGTTTTTATCTTTCCTTATCTGTCGCTATTTGACCTCCTGCAGCTACTTTAACTACAGTTTTCACAGAGCCGTCTTCAAAACCGTCACTTTATTCTACTTTCTGTTCTGTCTCGTTATATAGCCCCTCCCGTCTTCTCAGTCTCATTGCTGTCGTTAATTCTGTCTTTTCTCTCTTTCTTATCAGTCATAGTGTGGCCACCTGTCGTACAATAGGGCATATATAATCTGTCTTCACTCTGTCTTCATCTCTGTGACTGTCCTTATCACCAGGTCAAATTCTTCACTCGTAACGTACTTGTCAACTATATAGGAATAGTAAACCAATATAAATAAAATTCATATAATTTTGCCAAACACAAGCAAAACTAGAAAGTTTACGTTAGAGTTAATTATATATATATGAGCTTAATAGACCGAACACAAGCCCTTCAAGCTCAATATATCTATAACAATAAAGTGAATCAACCTAGTATGCCGAACACAAGCAATATTAGGTCATTCATATTTATGACAATTTAAAAGAATCAATCTAACATGCCGAACACAAGCAATGTTAAATCAATCAAATTTGCCAGTTATTTATGTATATTTTTATATTTATAATTATACATATGTGCTATTATTCCCATACACAATATACTGAACACAAGTATTATTATGTATGTGAAAGCAGCAACTATGATCGATCAATATTATTTTTAAAACCATGGATATATTTATTAAAAAATATTTTTATATACGTACGTTCAAGCTTGATAAAATAAAATTTTTAATTTGAAATAGTCATTATTCATTATCTAATTTGTATTCAATCTGTCATAATTTTGAATACAATGCTGCCTTCAACAACTGTCATATACATATTCTCATGAGGATGTTTTGTGAAGTCGCAATAAACTTCTTTCCTCTGTATAATGATAATTTCAATTAATTAAACATTCTTAAATATATTTTTCTTAAAGTCGTTCTTTTCTGTCTTTTTTTTTTTAATCAGTCTTTTGTATACATTTACGTAAACTTTATTTTTGTCCGCTTTGATTTAGTTCGTTTCGCTTCACTAATTCTGTCTCTTTCTTAATCTGTCATTTTTATCGCGACGACGCGCACATTCCTATACATATACGATCACACTTATATGCTGTCTCTTTTCTTTATGCTATAACCATGTTATACGTACATATGTATATGTATATACCTGCGAGTTTATTCTCGCCTTTTAGCAGTCACCGTCTTTCTGTCTTTTTCTAATTGCGCGCGCACGTCTTCACGGTCTTTTTATTGTACACGGCGTCGATGTCTTTTCATCAACTCGACTTGGGCCTATGACCGCCATGTTTGTGTGCATTATTCTCTTTCAGTTTGCAGAAGTCAGGCCAATGCCTTTCTTCCTTCAAGCAATCATACTTAGTATTTCAACATAAAAACGCGTCCGTTTTTACATTTATTTTTAATTATAGCGAAATCTAACCAAATCTAAGCGGCACTTTTTGCAAATATTAGTTTTTAACCAGTTCTCATTTATTTCCGTCTATACCGTCATAAATATGTTCAGACCCTTCGCGTGCATCCACTATACATACATATATATACACACACATATATATATATATATATATACACACACATAATACGTTCATACGTAAAAAACCTTCTTCACTTCGTGTTGTCGTTTATTTAGTCTATCAATTTTATTTTGTGCGTGCATGGTCTCTTCTCTCATTCTATATACATACATACACACACACACACACACAAAGCATACAAAATTTTCTCATGCACGCATAAATCTGTCATACTGACACACATTGTGTCATTTCACCCAACATGGCGACTTATTTTATTTCTCTCTCACTCTCTCTCTATAGACTAGCGCACGACGCTATCTATTCTCTGTCCTTTTCTTTCTTTCTATAAGCGTGCATGCGACGCCATTACTGTCTTATAGAATTGAGAGAGAATAAAGTAAAATTCTTACCCGGAGTCAACTCCTTTTTCTCCCTCTGCTGTCCTTCGCTCTGTCTTTTTTTCATTTGTTCCTTGACTCGCCATCTCTGACGCTTCCACCAGGAGATAAAGAACAATAAAACAATTCACCAAACAGACTGACGCACGCTCCAAACCACACAAACCTCTTTCTCAATTTTATTAAATAAAACGCGCAGTTAAAAGCACTCTGGGCTCATAACCTGTTAAATAATTAATAAAAGCAGAGCACAATTTATATTAAAAGAAAAGTATTTATTTAATCAATACAAGAGTAACTTAATTAAATGATCTCTCTACACAATAATGAAATACAAGCTCTGACTTTAACAGACGGACTTGAACTGAACTGAACGACGACGAGACGCAACTTGATTCTCTTCAACTGTCTACTAAAATATTCTCAATAGGTGGCGACACCTAGTATGAGTGTGTATATTTTCAACAGTATTATATTAAAATATTTCGTGAAATCTCGATGAAATATTACGAACAATATTTCATAAATCTTTCAACAATATTTCACTGCAAGATTGTTGGTTTACTTAGACTGCAATGAAAGATTGCTGAAAGCTTTCAAAGAAAGTTTTCACACATAGTTGAAGGATTTATGAAAAATTTCTCACAGGCATTCTCCTTGCTGTACCTCGAAACCTTCACGTGAACCTTAAGTGATTATAAACAAAAAAGTATGAAGTATGAAGAATATTTTCCCGAAATATTACTATTGAGATTGCTGAAATCTTACCTAAATCTTTTAAGAAAGATTTTTAAAACTGTGATAATTTTACAATAAAAGATTGTAGAAATCTTCTATTAATATTTTCTTGAAATATAATAGTCAATATTGCTAAAATCTTTTATAAATCTTTCATGAAAGATTTTTGTAACTCTGATAATCTTGCAATGAAAGGTTGCAGATATAATTCATGAATATTTTCTTGAAATATTACTGTAAATATTACTAAATTCTTTCATAAATCTTTCATTAATGATTTTTGCAACTCTGATAATCTTGCAATGAATAATTCGAAAATATTTCATAAATATTTTCTTGAAATATTACTGTAAATATTGCTAAAATCTTTTATATATCTTTCATGAAAGATTTTCAAAACTTTGATAATCTTGCAATGAAAGATTGTCGAAATCTTCAATAAATATTTTCTTGAGATATTACCGCAAATATTGCTAAAATCTTTCATAAATCTTTCATGAAAAATTTTTAAAACTGTGATAATCTTGCAATGAAAGATTGTAGAAATCTTTCATAAATCTTTCATAAATGATTTTTGCAACTCTGATAATCTTGCAATGAACGATTGTAGAAATATTTTAGAAAAATTTTTCTGAAATATTACTGTTGATATTGCCAAAATCGTTTCTTAATCTTCCAAGAAAGATTTCCAAAACTCTGATAATCTTGCAATGAAAGATTGTAGAAATATTTCAGAAATATTTTCCTGAAATATTACTGTTGACATTGCCGAAATCTTTCCTAAATCTTTCAAAAAAGATTTTGAAGACTGTGATAATTTTAGAATGAAAGATTGTAGACATATTCTATTATATTTTGTAGAATCAACTGACAGTTTTAGTATAATATGGTAAAAAAGAAACGTAATGCTATACTGTCAGTAATAATTTATTTAATAAGTCGATGACGACGTTTTGGCTATATTTTTATAGCCCTTTTCAAGTCTAAAATTATTAGTACATACGTGTTGTCAAAACATTTATATTGAAATACAATAAGAATCCAGTCGTTTTGTGTACATTGTGGCATTTGAATATTAATTTATTTTATTTTATTTTATCTTTTTCGACTTATTGTATTTCAATATCAATGTTTTGACAACACATATGTACTAATAATTTTAGACTTGAAAAGGGCTATAAAAATATAACCGAAACGTCGTCATCGACTTATTAAATAAATTATTATTGACAGTATAGCCCGTCGTTTCTTTTTTACTACATATTCTATTAATATTTTCTTGAAATATAACCGTCAATTTTGCTAAAATCTTTCATAAATCTTTCATGAAAGATTTTTTAAACTGTGATAATCTTGCAATGAAAGATTGTAGAAATCTTTCATAAATATTTTCTTGAACTATTACCGCATATATTGCTAAAAATTTTCTCAAATTTTTTATGTAAGATTTTTAAAACTGTGATAATCTTACAATGAAAAATTGTAGAAATCTTTCATAAATATTTTCTTGAAATATTATCATAAATATTGCTTAATCTTTCATAAATCTTTCATAAATTATTTTTGTAGCCCTGATAATCTTGCAATTAAAGATTGCAGAAATATTTTATTAATATTCTCTAGAAATATTACTAAAATCTTTCATAAATCTGTAATACAAGATGTTTATAACTGTAAATATTGCTATAATCTTTTATAAATCTATTATGAAAGAATTTCAAAACTATGATAACTTTGCAATAAAAGATTGTAGAAATATTTCATGAATATTTTCTTGAAATATTACTGTAAATATTGCTTAAATATTTCATAAATCTTTCATGAGTGATTTTTAAAACTGTGATAATCTTGCAATGAAAGATTGTGGAAATCATTGTGTGTGTGTGTGTGTGTGTGTGTGTGTGTGTGTGTGTGTGCGTGTGCGTGTGCGTGCGTGCGTGTGCGTGTGTGTGTATGTGTGTATTTATTTGATTGTTTAAATATTGCTTCAAAAAATTGCATAAATATTTCCTAAATATTTATTCGAAATATTTTAGAAAATCTTGTTGTATTCTTTTGGAAAACTTTCATTGACATATTCATTTGCAGTCCCTCCGGCGGACATAGCGGACTTTTACCAATCTTTCATCGAAATATGTTTGAAATCTTTTATTCTTCCCTTGCAAATATTTCTGAAAGCTTTTATAAATATTTCATGCTATGTCGGCTATTTTTCAAGTATTATAATTATATATATATCAAATTTATATCAATATTCTATTTATATATTTTTTTTGTATAGTTATCTTGTTATCAATATAATCGTAAGGAAAGAAAGGTTAAGGAGATGTAAAACGGACACTACACCTGTACTTATAGATATTAGCTTCCTTCCCATTTCATTGCTGAATTTCCAGAAAAGAAATGCATTAGCTTGTAGTATGCATGATGATTATTTAGATAAATATTCGAATAAATTCATTCATTATTTTTTAAGATATTTGGATTTCTGTACAAAATTGAAAAATATTAATAAATAATTTTGGAACCCAAAATTCTCAATAACTAATGAATGAATTTATTTAAAAATTTAACTGAATAGTCTTCATGGTAGATACTAAAAGTTAATGCACTTTTTTATTGAAAATTTTGCAATAAGATTTAAAGATAGTGAATATTTATGAAAAGTAAGGAACGCGAAAATATTATAAACTTTTATTTTCGCGTTCCTTACTTTTCTCAAAAAAAAATTCATAATAATAATATCTATTGCGCTCAACCTTCAATTTGAAGATACACCGATTAATACTTGAGTAAATAACAAAAACCTCAATTTTTACTCGGTCGGTATTAGATTCTTCTCCGGCCTGCTCTTAATAATTACAGATTTTAATATTGTATAAGAAAAAATCTTTGTATATAATATTTATTAATTCTAATATTATATACAATTATAATTTAAAAAAAATTAGAAATCTAGAAAATTTAAATAATAAGTTAAAAAAAGTCCTAAAAAATTGAGCAATAGAATTAAAACCTCAAATGTAATTTGATAATAGATAAAGAAAAATAAGTTTTCAAAAACTAAATCTTTACAGACTAATACCGGGAATCCTAGGCTGCTAAACCTCTCAATAAATCGGTAGATATTTTTAAAATAAGTTATCATTAATATAACATAAATATTAATAACAAGAATTAGAATTTGAATTTAAATTTGATCTAAAACGTGAATTCTTACCTTCATCGTGATCATCACCGATTGGACTTGGTTCATAAGCTGCTTGAAATGTAATCGGTATAGTAGTAATTAGAAAGTTTTCTCTTTCTTCTCTTTTTTTATCATCTTGCGCTTGTAATGCTTTTTTAATTAGTTCAGTCTGCTGTTTTTTTCTAGTTTTTGTAGCAGTAACTAAAGCTCTCTGTAAATTAAAAATATTTTATAAATTTTCGAATACACCTCCAATAATCACATTGATAATTATTACAGCAGGTCGTATATTTCTGTCCTTTTCTAATCAAAGAATTTATTTTTTTGCAAAAACTAATAATTGTAGCAAAAAATAAGGAGATAGCCCCATCTTGTATCATAAAAAGCAATATTCTCTTAGATGAGGAAAAATTATTTTTATCGATTTGTTTTGAAGAAAACCTTGAAAACTTAAAAAATATTTGTTAGCATGGACAATTTAGTTTTTCAAGGTTTTCTTAAAAATAAAGCGATCAAAATAATTTTTCCTCATAAAAGGAAATCTAGCTTTTCATTATATGAGACGTAGTTTTCTTTTTATTTTTCGCTACAATTATTAATTTTTGTAGAAAAATCAATTCTTTGATTAGAAAAGGACAGATATACTCGACCTCCTCTTAAGAGCATGACGAAGCTGTCTGCCTTCTAATAATATTTCCAATCCTAACTTATGAATAAACGATGCGTTTAATCATATTTTTTTACTACGAAGAAAAAATTTGTAAGATTAAACTCTAGTGCGGACAACCCAAGAAATCCACCAAAATATTATACATACAAAGTTATAATAAAAACTTTCAATGTATCGTATTTTAAGGTTAGGTTTGTCGAGTTTAATATCTAATTTCCAATCAAAGCTCATAAAAAAATAACAAGTCCAAATTATTTTTTATTTTAACTAAAATTATTGTACTAATATAGCTTTAGTGCGGACAAGTCATTATATTTGTTTAATTTATGAATTTAAAAAGATATTGATAAAAAAAAAAAAGAAAAACTCAATTGCTGCAGCTCCGACATGCCGTTAAAGGGGATGAGGGGTTAGGTTTCATTCGGTGAAAAAAATGTACATTAAAAAAATTTTTTTTAATGATACAAATAATGCTATATAATTTAATGAAATTCTATATTGTAGTACAATTTTTAAGGCATATTCCGTTTTATTTTCATTAAAAAATATTGAGAATTGAGCAAGTACCAGTGAATCTCTGGAGGTGCTTCGGGCAAAACTTTTTTTGCGGTATGCACTATAACTGACAACAAAATCATCTAAGACAAAAAAAAATTGAGTGCATTTATTAGAAATTATAGAGAAATGTTTCTCGAAGTAACGCTAGAGAGTTTTTTTTTCGATTCTATATTTTTTCGGACAATTTGGAAACTAAAAAATCAATTTTCGCTGAAAAAATCAGTTAATTTTTTATTGCAAAGTTAACAGTTTTAAAAAAACCCTATTAAAAAAAAACACATATTTTTTACACGTGTTTTTTACATGTAAAATTTGCGTGTTTTTTTATGTATTTTTTTACAGGTTTTTTACATATAAAATTTGCGTGTTTTTTTATGTATTTTTTCACGTTTTTTTTCCATGAGTATTTTTCAGGTGTATTTTTTTACAGCTCTTTGACAATCGAAGAGCTTCTATTGTCTGGCCTCATATATCTGATGCGTCTTCAAAATTTGTTTAAGGGATGACAAAACTTGAAAACACGCCACCTAGTGATTTAAAGTCAAACCGAGGTAATCGATCATTAATAGCGATTTTAAATCACTAGGTAGCGCGTCTGCAAATTTTGTCATCCCTTAAACAAATTTCGAAGACGCATCAAATATATGAGACCAGACAATTGAAGCTCTTCGATTGCCGAAAAGCTGTAAAAAAATACTCCTGAAAAATACACGTGAAAAAAACACGTGAAAAAAATACATGGAAAAACACGCAAATTTTACATGTAAAAAACACTTGTAAAAAGTACGTGTTTTTTTCACGTGCAAAAAACACGTGTTTTTCTTTAATAGGGAAATCTCCCAATGTCACCTGGTAAATTATGTGAAGAACTACAGTACGAGGTTTTAACACAATTTGTCCAATAGATTTTGAGTCATCGTAAACACCCCATATGAAAATAATTTCTGTGAATAACTGTAAATAATAGTAAATAATTGTAAATAACTGTTAAAAAATATTGAAATTGAGACATAAATAATAGTTATTTACAGTTATTTACTGTTATTTACTATTTATTACTATTATTTACTATTAATTACTATTATTTACAGTTATTTACAGTTGTTAACAGTTATTTACAGTTATCTACAATTATTTACAATTATTCAGTTTTTTTATAGTTATTTACAATTATTTACAGTTTTTTACAGTTATTTACAGTTACACTCAATTCTCGCTATAACGAGCATTTTTGTCTCGCTAAAGCGAGCGAAATGCTTCCCCTTCTTCCCCCACTACTCAATCTATTTTTCTTCATGCCCTGCTCGAAAATTCGACCTCCCTCCTTACATACGCGCAACGAGAGTCGATGTTCCCTCCCTATCGACGCACACTAATGTACTACATAAGTAATATATGATTTCGTGTAATGTACTATTTAAATAATATATAATCTTTTACTATATCTATATTTTTATTATTATATATGTATATTTATAATTATTTATTTTTATTTATATTATTTTTCTATGTACATTTTAATTACATAACATCAAATTAATGCGCTTTGAAAAAATAATTTTATTTTCAGATGATAATTAGTAAATTGACTGCATCAACATGAAAAGACAAAACATAATTACAATAAAAAACTAACTACGAGAAAAAAACAAAAAATTAATTCAACAATTATTAAACAAAATTGAATGATATTTCCATTGCTTTTGAAAAAAATGTCAAGAGCAATATCTCGAGCTTTTATCAGCGTTGCTCTTTCCGCACATGAAATTTTATTTACATCTTGACTCCAATCAAGCATGGTTTGGGTCATACAAAGAACGTTTTCAGAAGAATGAAACTAAAAATAAATAAATCAAATAAACGATCTTTTTTCAATGAAAATTAAACGGTTACACACGTACAATCGATATAGTTATTGCTTATATTCGTTCGGTATTGTTTCGCTCATTATTCTAAGCATAGCATTTTTTGAATGGTGGTACCCCTCTTACGCTCGTAATAGCGAGAGAAATTATTCTCGAGCTGTTCGTAATAGCAAGAATTGAGTGTATTCAAATTTTCAAAAATTTTCGCATATATATATATATGCGACGTTTCACGTCAACTCACCTAACAAAAGAATAGAATTCGTCGAAAATCTGTGAAAATGTTCTATTTGATACCCAAAATATACAAAAAAAATTTTAGAGGTCCAGGTCAAAGGGGTCAGGATTTAAACGTGATGGAATTTTTCGAATTTTCCAAATTTTTTGCTAAATAAATATTTTAATGAATTTTTCCCTCAAAAACTATCAATTTTTCGTTAAAACTTAATAGAATACTTTTTCTTGAAAATTAGATGTAGGATTCACCTGAATTTTTGCAAATTATAATATACTGATTTTTATGCTTACTTGATCGATTTATTTTTTGTTAAATTTTTAGTATATATGGTTCATAATGTCTTAAATTACAATTTGTAAAAATATGTTCATATTCTACACATGATTTCCAATAAAAAACATCTTCATACATTTGTCCCAAAAATCAATACTTTTTCAGAAAAAAAATCACGAATCTCATCATTGATCCAAAATAACGATTTATTCAGACTTTTTTGCACAATTAAGTAACTTTGAGAAGGCTGCCCAACTGGAGGCTTCATATATTTTTTCCTCATAAAAATACAAAAAAAATAAGACTTTAAAAAGCTCGATTTTTAGATACACTCCCCTCCACATGCTTTTGCGCACCCAGAGAAAAAATTGTAAGAGCTAAGACATTGTATTACTCAGCAGCTAAAAGTCATGACTCAAAAAATCCAACGGTGTTTGAAAGAGCAGGTGAAAAACTTTTGAAAATACTATTGTGAACTTTAAAAAACTTAAATTTAAGTCGTTTGGAAAAGTTAAAAAACAACTAAAAAAAAGCAAAAAAATTGGTCTTTTTTTAATTTGCTGCAGATTTAGATCCAATAATCGTAGCTTAAAAAAACAAACTGGGTTTAAAAGGGTATTTATTCAGCTTTGAAATGAGGGGTCAAGCATTTGTTTTTGACATTTTTTACCAGAGCTACAGGATTTTTTGTTAAAAAACACGTTTTTTTTCAAATGCCAATATTTTGAAAAGTAAGCGAGATAGAAAAAAACTTTAGAGAAAAAGAAGTTACATTTTTACGTATAGAAAACAAACTTGCAGTTTAAAATAGAATTAAAAATAAAAAAATTTTTTTTACTTTTAAATCTACTACAAAATTATAAAAAATTTATAAAAAAAAAAGTCGAAAAATTTTTTTTTATTCGAATTCTATTTTAAACTGCAAGTTTGTTTTCTATACGTAAAAATGTAACTTTTTTTTCTCTAAAGTTTTTTTCTATCTCGCTTACTTTTCAAAATATTGGCATTTGAAAAAAAACGTGTTTTTTAACAAAAAATCCTGTAGCTCTGGTAAAAAATGTCAAAAACAAATGCTTGACCCCTCATTTCAAAGCTGAATAAATACCCTTTTAAACCCAGTTTGTTTTTTTAAGCTACGATTATTGGATCTAAATCTGCAGCAAATTAAAAAAAGACCAATTTTTTTGCTTTTTTTTCAGTTGTTTTTTAACTTTTCCAAACGACTTAAATTTAAGTTTTTTAAAGTTCACAATAGTATTTTCGAAAGTTTTTTACCTGCTCTTTCAAACGCCGTTGGATTTTTTGAGTTACGACTTTTAGCTGCTGAGTAATACAATGTTTCAGCTCTTACAATTTTTTCTCTGGGTGCGCAAAAGCATGTGGAGGGGAGTGTATACTAAATAGTACGTTTAAATTGATCAAGTAAGCATAAAAATCAGTGTATTATAATTTGCAAAAATTCACGTGAATTCTACATCTAATTTCCAAGAAATAGTATTCCATTAAGTTTTAACGAAAAATTGATAGTTTTTGAGGAAAAAATTTATTAAAATATTTATTCAGCAAAAAAATTTGGAAAATTCGAAAAATTTCATCACGTTAAAATCCTGACCCCTTTGACCTGGACCTCTAAAATTTTTTCTGTATATTTTGAGTATCAAATAGAACATTTCCACAGATTTTCGACGAATTCTATTTTTTTGTTAGGTGAGTTGATGTGAAACGTCCCATATATATATATATGAAAATTGAATAAATTTGTGAAAATTTTCGAAAATGTAAATAATTGTAAATAACTGTAATTAACTGTAATTAACTGTAAAAAACTGTAAAAAAATATAAATAATCGTAAATAAATGTGAATAAATGTAAAAAACAAATCAATAAAAGTAAATAACTGTAAATAAATATAAATAACTGTAAATAAGTGTGAATAACAGTAAATGATTGTAAATAACTGTAATTAACTGTTATTCAGGTCTTAATTTCAACATTTTTTAACACTTATTTACAGTTATTTACAGTTATTTACAGTTATTTACATTTATTTACAGTTATTAAAACTTATTTACAATTATTTCCAGAAATTTTTTCCATATGGGACAGACTTTAGAAATACTAATTTTTAGAAAATTGCTTTAAAGTTTTGCAATAAAAAAATCAAATTAAATTCTCTAATTTTTTTATACTCATACGGAGTCATCGATAGTTGATTCATGATGTAAAAAGCTATCATTTAGATGATCTACAGCATCTTTTTTTATTTGTTTACGCAAGACTGTTTCTTCTTTTTCATCGTTCGCTGCACAGCCGACGAGCAGATTTAAAAATTTGACAGAGCACCTTCGGTTTTAATTCTCATCAATCGTGCTCCGAAATAAAAAAAATATTTTCAAGATGGTATATATTCATTAGAAAAAACGCTGCCAAGTGCTTTGGCGCAATGCTTTCTCATAGAGCTCATTGAGTTAGAGTAATTTGATTTTATTTTTGAAAATGTGATTTTAATGTGAAAAACATAATTTCTATTCAGGAAAAGTTGAGAAGAAAAAGAAACAGTTGAAATATGAGTGAGAGAGCGACTAGAAAATAGGAAGAGAGAAAGAGATATAGATAAAAATAGTGTAAAAATGAGTATCAGGGTGAGATATAGGGAAAGAGAGAAAGTGAGAAAGAAAGAGAAAAGTTAGTCAGAGCGTATAAAGTTAGTAGCAATTATCTTGATACAAATTTTGGAATAAATCTATTAAGTCGTTTAAGTGAAATAAAAAAAATGAAAAATAAAAATTAAAAAAAATTAAATCTACGTTGAGAAAATCGGTTTCTAAAATTCATTCTTCTTTTTACAGTTGCAAATAATTCCAATGCAAGTATCAAAGAAAATTCATCGAGTAATTTACGTAAAGTATAAAAAATAATAATGAAAAATCAAATTAAAAAAAAATTTTTAAATGGTTCTAAAATTTAGACTACAATATGAAAACAAATATCCAACAGCTTTCCGCCTAGTTAGACAAGAAAATAGATTGTATCCAAAATTTGTCGCAAATCTAACGAGTAGTTTTCGAGATCCAATTGACTAATTGAATACAATTTTTTTTTCCAGAAACGTTTTTTCGAAATTTTCAAAATATTTAAAAATTAAACTACGCTAGAAAAACTAGTTTTTGAAAATTTCCTTTTTTTTGGTAGTCGCAAATAATTTTTGTGCAAATTTTAAAACAAATTTATCGAGTATTTCACGCGAAATAAAATAAGATTAGATTAGATTAGATTAGATATTGTTTATTTTGTATTATAATTACAAAAAAGCGTGAAAATTACAAATAAAGTTGAAAAAATACATAAAAATACTTTAAATAGCCTTGCACATATAAAATCAAAATAGTACAGTATGATATCACAGTCATAAAACATAATAGAGATAGTCATACTGTAATAGTAAGTCAATAAATTAAATAAAAGTGATATCACAGATAACACGAATAAATACACGCAAAAAGTATAAATAATATAGTTAAAAATCAGTCTCAATATCTATCAGTCAAAATAATTACATAAAATCAAGCGTGTAAAGAGCGCAGTCGAAATATCAGCAGTATACAGTAAGTTAAAATCACAGCAAAGTTGAATGTACAGTAATATACAAGTCAATCTGATAAAAATATAATCATTCACTCTATGCACACACATCCTACATACACGCCAATAAATACAATCATGCCTTAAATCTATAAAGGATACATCACATAATAAATTAACACATATGATATAGTCCGAAAATAATACTGTTTAATCGAGGTCGAGTAAAAACCTCCTCAGAGCGGCTTTAAATCTGCTGATTGATGGAAGATTTTTAATATCAGCAGGTAGGGAGTTCCAAAAATGCGCACCTTGAACTTGAAAGGAATTTCTTCCAGTCTCAGTGCGCATGAAGGGCACCGCAAGATCTTTAATCTCACCCCTAGTGGTCGCTCTGGGTATATATCTAGTGAAGAGACCCACTAGATATTCGGGAGTATTCATACGTACGATTTTGTACATAAGTACAGCCATAAAATACTGTCTCCTCGAATCAGTACGTAGCCAACCCAAAGCATGTCTATAGGGAGAGATGTGATCACCCACTCTCACGCCTAATACATATCTCACACATGAATTTTGCATTGTCTGTAGCCGTCTTCGTAACTCCTACGAAGCATCGAGCAAAACCTCTGAGCAGTAATCAAGATGTGGAAACAGCAGGGCGGTTGCGAGCTGCTTACGCAGAGCCTCAGTGGTGTACCGACGGAAAAACCGCAGGCTATAAATCACTCTATTGAATTTTTTAGTCAACATATTAATATGCGGTTCCCACGACAGTTTAGAGTAGAGTACAACACCAAGGCTCGTAACGGTGTCAGAGAAAGGAATACCGATACCGCTCCCCAGGTCAATCGTTCTTGGCTCACCCGAATAAAAATTTTTAATAAAACGATTAAAAAAACAATGAAACGAGATAAAAAAAACAAATTAAAATTATTTTCAAAATCTTTTGAATTCTCTAAAATTGTAACTACGCTAGGAAAATTCGTATTTTAAAGCTTGTTTTCTTCAGGCAGTAGCGATTAAATTGTATATAAATTTTGGAGCTAATTCATCCAATGGTTAACGCACGGAAAAAATGTTATGTTAATCTAACTGATAATTGCAGTATATTTAACTGCAGTAGAGTAGTGAACGCGTATCGAGTAAGCTTAACCTAACCTACTGCAGTAGCTTTAGCTGCACAGAGTTGCTGTAATTTCTACAAGGGGTAATGATTTATATTTAACAGAAATTATTTGTAGAATTCTCTTATTGAATAACGTTTCATAAATGTATGAATAATACACTTATGTTGTACCTTAATTTTAACATTTACATAAGTACGCATATTCGTCAATGCTTTGTTTCAACATTTTTCATATTGTTATTAGAAAATGAAATCAATAGAAATAAATAAATTAGAAATTTAAGAATGTTTAACATTGATAATAAATGTCATATGTGTATAAAATACAGATGTATGTACAGTTTTGTTAACATTTTAATAAATAAAAAAATTGTGATTTAAATAGAAAAATTTAATAAGTGAACCTAGAATAATTAAAATTCGCAATATTCTTAAATTATTGAATACTTTCAATGATGAATTTCATTTTATAATATATTATAGATCTTATACTGCATTTGAAATTTAATTTAAAGACTTAACTTGTTCGATAAACCTCAGTAGTTCATAGATCTATGACCTGAATTTGTATTAATTAAAATGATATAAATTAGAACATAAATCTTATGTGCAAAACTGTACATCAAAGTATTTTATATATTAAAAATAAATTCTTAAAATTTTGCAAAACCACATAAAATTCTTTCACATAAAAATTCATTAGTTCGCAAATTTATAAAATTACTAATAGTTATAATAAGTACTTTAACATATTGGAACTGTCAACTACACAAATAGTCATTTAACGAAAAATTTATGTAAATACAACATAACACGTGATATACGCACAACTTCACTGCCCTGCAGTAATCACAACTCAAGACTGCGGTAAATTCTATCGCAATCTTCATTAAATTTAATGTGAGGATTTACCGTTTACAATTACTTCAGAAGGTGTATTTGATTTAACATAAAATGTGTAACATAGAAGAAAAATAGAAAAATAGAAAAATAAAATTTTTTAAAAAATTTCAAAATTTTCTAGAATTAAAACTGCGCTAAGAAAATTTTGTTTTTAAAAGCTTGTTTTCTTTAGACATTAGCGAATAACTTGTATATGAATTTTGGGGCTAATCCATTGTGTAGATTACGTAAAGCAGGAAAAAAATTTAAAATAAAAATTTTTTTCCAAATTTTTAAAATGTTCTAACATTACTATGCTAAGAAAATCAGTTTTCAAAAATTTTCCTTTTTTCAACAGTAGCAAATAATTTGCATGCAGAGCAAATCCACTTAATGAAAAATACAAAAAAATGAGCAATCAACATTTTTTTCAAATTCTTAAGATGGCTGTAAAATTATAACTGCGCTAAGTGAACCAATTTTTAACCAGTTAGGCAAAAAAATAAATTGTATGCGAAATTGGAAGCAAGTCCAAGTAGTTTTCGAGATCTAATCGGCATAATGAATACAAACATAAATATACAAATTTATACAAACATTTTCTGGAAATTACTTTTTTCGACTTCCTGGTCCATATATGTACAAATTGATGAAAAAATAGAAAAAAGATTTTGTTATCGATACAATTCTCTCTCTATCAGAAAGTAAAATAACAAAAATACGAAATAAGGTCGGGAAATATTCTACTTGACCTACTGAAGAAAAAAAGAAATGAATATTATAATTAACAGAGTAAAATATATTAACTATGAAACGCTGCTAAGTGCTTTGGCGCAATGCTTTCTCTTAGAGTTCATTTAGTTAGAGTAATCTGATTTTATTTTTTCAAATGTGATTTCAATGTAAAAAACATAATTTCTATTCGAGAAAAATTAAGAAGGGAAAGAAAGAGTCAGAGTGAGTAAGTGATTAGGAAATAGGAAGAGTGAGAGAAAAGGATACATGAAAATAGCATAAAAAAGCGTATCAGGGTGAGATAAAAGGAAAGAGAAGAAGTAAGGAAGAAAGAAAGGAGTTAGTGAGAGCATTAAATAAAAAGTTAGAAGAAATGATCGAAGAACTATGCTAAGAAAATTATTATTCAAAAACTTTTTTTATAAAGACTGTGAAGAATTATTTTCATACAAATTTTAAAGCAAATCTATCGAGTAGTTCACGTAAAATAGATAAAAAATAAATAATAAGAATTTATTTCAAAATTTTAAAAATTATATGAAGTTAAAACTATTTAAAAATTTGTACGAAGGCTAATAAATGGAGCTTGCTTCGTAGATAATTGAAAAAAAAAAATACACTAAGAAAACTAATTTTCAATAGCTTTCCGCCTAGTTAGAAAAAAAAATAGATTGCATGTGAAATTAAAAGCAAATTTATCGAGTAGTTTTCGAAATCTAACTGGTTAAATATATACAAAATTTTTTTCAAAATTTTTTTTTAATTTTTAAAATGCTTAAAAATTAAAACTACGCTAGTCTAATCAGTTTTCAAAAATTTCAATACTTTTGGCAGTCGCACATAATTTTCTTACAAATTTTAGAATGAATCTATCAAATACTTTGCGTAAAATAAAAAAAAATTAAAAATAATTAAAATTAATTTCAATATTTTTATTACTTTCTAAAACTGTAACTACGCTTAGAAAATTAGGTTCCAAAAACTTCTTTTCTTTAAACAGTAGCGAATGAATTGTATTCAAATTTTGCAGTACATCTACAAATAGAAAAAAATTATAAAATAAAATTTTTTTAAAAATTTTTAAAATGATCTAAGATTTAAACTGCACTAAGAAAATTAGTTTTCAAAGGTTTTTTTTTCACACGGTAGCAAATAACTTGTATACAAATTTTAGAGCAAATCCATGAAGTAGTTTACGTAAAACTGAAGAAAAATGCAAAATAAATCATTTTTTCAAAATTTTTAAAATGCTCTAAAATTAAAACTACGCTAAAAAATCAGTTTTAAAAAGTCTTCCTTCTTTTGGCAGTCGCAAATGATTTGTATACAAATTTTAAATTGATACTATCATTTACTTGACGTAAAATACAAAAAAAAATTAAAAAGTCAAAATTTTAAAAAAATTTTTAAAATGGCTCTAAAATTAAAACTGTGCTAAGAAAACCAATTTTTAATAGCTTTCACACTAATTAGATAAGAAAATAAATTTTATGCAAAATTTAAAGCAAATCCATCGAGTAGTTTTCGATATCTAACTGGCGTAATGAATACATACACACACATTCATACAGACATTTTCTGGAAACCACTTATTTTGATTCCTCAAATCTAAATATGTACAAATTAATAAAAAAATAGAAAAAAGATTTTTTTATCAATACAATGCTTCCCCTATGAGTAAGCAAAAAAAAATATCAGTATATAAGCTATGCCGATTCGAATTCATGCCGATTCTTATTCACCTGAATTAGAATTGATATGAATTCGAATCGGCATAGAGGTGGGGGGGCCAGTTCGAATTCACCTGAAGTAGAGGTGAAGTAGAATTAGCTTAGTATTTTTTTTAAGCAAAATCGGTATAGAGGTGGGGGAACCAGTTCGAATTCACCTGAAGTAGAATTGCAGAAACGAGTTGGAGTGGGGAAATTGATTCTAATTCATGTGAAGCAGAATTATTTGTCCATTATTTACTTAGTTAAAAACTTATAGCTTTTTATATTTTATATCCTTAGATGGCATTTGTGATTTATATTTTTCATAGTACTCTTTCCATGTTGTTTTCTCATCCTTCACCTTTTTATCAGGTGGAAGAAGAGCAGTGTGCTCTGAACAATTTTGAGTGGTATGAGTTGGAGTCTGTCCCATGATAAAATGAATGTGAATCATGATGTGTTAGCTTTTTATAGGAAGTGATGAAAGCCCCAACCTTCGCCCCCATCTGTGAGGTACAACAAAGAATCGCCACTTGTGAACCTCTTACTCCGAGAAGTGCACCCGTGACTCGTATACCTCTCCATTAACTTCCAAGCGCTTATGCCAAGGAGAACTCGAGACCTTTTCCGTTGTCATCACCTAAATACTTCACAAACAATTTAAAATTTTTAATGGCCTCTTGCAACTCGAGGTAAAACTCCTTATTCTCCTGTAAGGCGCTGCATGCACGAGATAGAATAAAAATGCGCCATTCGTGATCTAAAGTTGCCATCAATCTAAACTTATCCTTACATTTAACTGGTCTAAACTCACTCACATAATAAGTCTGATCTTTCTTTAAGGGTAATATATTCCCAATGGCACGATGAACGCGTCCACGAGCTGCCTCGTTGAATTTATCAAGATCCATATTTCTCTGATAAAGAATTCTAAGTTTACTTAGCAGAGTCTCATAAATGAATGACTCGAGCTGGTTCGGGAGTTCTCTTAAGTAGTGGTTGAGCCATGACTACTCCGCAGATCTCCCCCTCCATAGGGTGACATTAAACAAAAACTTTGTTTTTAGGAAGTGGTGAGAGCCCCAACCATCGCCCTCCACCTGTGAGATACATCCATTAAGCATTATCTCTCCTTTTTACTTCCTATGGTAGCATAAATCAACTTATTTATTTTTAGTAAAGTATTTTTTCATAAGTCTGACATTGTGCAGAGCACAACGAGCTTTGTATGTATCATTGTAATTAGGGCAAACAGCCACAAGCTTTATTTTATCAGTTGGTGGAAAACCCATTTCTGTGACGTCATAAACTTTAAACTCGAAGCGTTCTAGCCATTTTTTTCTTATGCTACCCACGACAAAAATTTTGGTCGCATCATGTAAGGCTTCTCTAAGAATGTTGCCTACGTCAGTATAGGGAATGGTACCAGAGTTCCATGACAAACCATGATTGTAATATTTCAACCACGTATTTTGTTTTTTGTACTCGTCCGAAAGTCTACGCCAGGAATATGCTTTGTTGAAAAGGAGTACCAGAGGTTCGGTATCATCGTTGAGCGTCATTACAGCCAACTCTTTGAGAATATAGTCATCACCAGACTGTTTGAAACCCTGCATATCCACCAAGTACTCCATGCTGATAACTTTTTTTACAGTTCTGATTTACTATCGGTATTTGTACGAGTGTCTTCCCAGTCCATAACCCAATCACTGAAATCACTGAAATACAACTTTTGTATTGATTTAACGTTGTTAACAGCACATGTATGTTTATACATGCAATTATGATGTGAACAAGAGACTGTTTTAGTTAGCCGTTGATCAAAATGGGGAATACACAGTTCACTAATATCTACAACTTTAAAATCAAACTCCTCTAACCACTCTTTTTTCACTTTACCAATCACAAAAACTTGTGTAGCGTTCTGCAGAGTTTGTCGAAGAATTTTTTCTATTTCAGTATACTCATTATCTTCAGAATTCCAAGCTAGTCCATGATAGCAAAGCTCGAGCCAGAGATTTTCACGCTTGTATTTCGTAGTTAACTTTTTCCATGGAAAAGGTGGTTTGAAAAGATGTACTGTAGGTTCAGCCGATTCAACGAGAGGAACAGCCGCCAACTCTTTTAAAACAAATTCTTTACCTGGCTTTTTAAAACCTTGTAAGTCCACTGCGTATTCCATCTTGTTAAAGAATGAGATCCCAGCTCGCGCTCGCTTTCTTATATCCTACTATCCTTACTCCTTTGCAGACTATCCCCACTCCTTTAGACTAATTTTCTAACATCACCGCTCATGGCGTTGTATTCTATGATTCTATCATGTAAGATTAGACAGTAAGCTGAAGTTCCAACTGAAAAATTTTGTTTGGTCTCGAATTCAAAACGAACATCAACTGGAGCACTCTTCAGAGAATCATTTTGTTTTGAACAATCGATGACTATCAGTGGCATGTGATTGATATAATCTGATTTTTTCAGCATTGGCTCGCACTCCTTCCCATAGTATGCATTTTGGAAATTAGCGTACATATCGTATAATATTGCATACTGATTATTGACAATATCAAGATTAATATTTCCGTAAGGATAGTATGAAGAATTAAGAAATAGTTTTACATTGCTTAAATTGCAGTGATTAAACTGACTAGCGTTAGCAGTTTTTTGTCCTTTTCGATTTGTCTGGAAACCAAGAATGATAAAACGAGGCTTCTCCAGCTGATTAGATGTTTTGACTGTCCATACATGTCTCGTTGATGCCGGTAATAATGGATATTCGTATAATTCCCAGGAACGAAAACTCATTGAGATAAGTTTATTTTTCTCGATTTGTCGAAGCATGCGAATTTTACATTCATTGGATAACTGTATGTGAGGCATAAGCCACTCGATCCTTAAAAGATCAATTTTGAAATCTTCGTAAGCATTAGTAGCATTCGGTGTTTGTATTACTGCGTTAATATCGTTTCTGGATCTCGTGAGGATAAGTTCATGTTTAACATTGACTATGATTTTGCGATAATCTTCGGCAAAGCCTAAAATCATACAGAGAGGTATGAAAATATCAAAATAGCTATTGTTATTAATGATCTTCCGGGTTTCCGTTATATCAATCCAAACAGCATTTTCTATAATCAAACTCTGACTAGGGTCCAGTGATATCCAACCCTTCATAACGATAGTCAATCCAACATTCTTACAGCGATCGATCTCTATAGCATTAATTTCACAGCGAACTTCCTCGAAGAAATGACAGATGCCATTATTAACTAAGTTAGTTCTTGTTAAAGCAGTGCCATCTTGTTGAGTTAATTTTCATACTATGTGCAGAGAACTCCGCGAAGGCAAAAGATTTAAATCTTGATGTTGAATTGATACGCGAATTTCATCGCCATTATTGAAATTTGACGAGGTGTAAGGCTGGTACGCGAGCACCTCACAGTGAGCTATTGACTCATCCAATGTTACTCCTGTCCTTATGTTTATAATTTCCTCCATTTCTTTGAAAACAGCAAAAAATTGAGCACGTAATTTTCCACCAGGAGCTCTTATTTTTAAGCCTTGGATTTTCAAAAACTGAATGTTCTGCCGTGTTAATACTTTGACTTGTCGATGACGACTGATGTTCGAATGCCATCTTGATTTACTTATATACCCTTTGTTAATTTTATTGTTATAAACCAATCCCATTTTTTATACTGATTTAATATGTAATCTAACTGTAATAGTTTCTCTACGAAAGTTTATTAAATTCCCGTCTTGATCGACTATGCGCACTTGTAAATGATCTATGCTCTTGACGACGACTGGAAGGTAAATGACTTGTGATGGCACTTCAATGATCTTATATCCTGGTGGGACAGCAGAAAAGAATTCATGTATCGTGTGCACTCGTCGACCGTTTATATAGGCACCAGAGACGATATTACACTCGACTCAAAGAGTGTTGACCTTGACAATCGCTACATGTAAATCTGAATGATTCGTGACGTCAGCAGGAAGTACACGTTTTGCAAAGCCTAATAAAGGTCCTACCGAATGTTCTGGTCGAAAATCAATCGAATGATTGCATTTTATTTCACTATGAAGTGTATTATTGTTTGGTTTAATACTGATTGAGATAGTTTTTGTCGTCAATGTTTCACTGAGATAATTCTCTATATCCTCAATTTCATAACTACCAGTCGGTAAAACAATTTCTTCCTGTCCAACGTGGAATAGATTACTACCCTTGCCGATATTAGGTATAGAATTTAATTTCATAAAAGCAACTAATCCGAGAAAATAATTCTTGTCAGGTGAAAGTTCAATTGGTGGAAAATACTGTTCTTCCAGTACAGACGATGTACTCGAAAGACTCAAAGTCAATAAATCTACCATGATTGTTAAATACATAATAAACAAATACTCATCATTCTTTTCTTTATGAATCAAGAGTGTTACTCAAAAATCTTGGACAAAGATGACCGCAGTTTAAAGTATTAAATTCTTGATACCTCTCAGGATTGTACTTGATGTTGTCTACTCTCAGATATGTCATTAAATCCAAAGGAGGTTGAAGATCACCGAAGCTATCGAAATACACAACATCGTTTCCTCGTTTGCGATATGCTACCCAGTGCGTTCCAGGTCCATCTGCATCATCGAGATTAATAGGTCCATTAATAGGCATAGCGTTCCTCATGAATACTCCTTGAAAATTTGAGATTTTCAGGATTTTTGCATACTTGATGAGATCAGCATCGGTGAGTGCTCTTTGAGGTAATTTTACTTTGAGGATCTTTTTTTTTTTTTAAAGAATTCTTTGGTTTCATACGAAGACCAAGACCAGTTTTATATGGTTTCAAGTAAAGACCTTTACCAAGAGCTATGTCTTCCATCTTTATATTATGTCTCTTATTTTCTTCTAATTGTTGTTCAGCAGCTTTGGAATCGTTTACTGCTTCAGCGATTCCAGCGGCACCTCCAGCTATACCACCGACAGCTCTCAAACCTGCAAAGATTGGTATAGGAAATAGTAAGAAACCTCCTACTTTCTTTAGAACTGGTAAAGTACGTGGAATTTTTACATTCTTTTTACCACCTGCTTTTTTAACAGCATTACGTGCACCTTATAGAGCTGACAAAATGGCTTTTCGAGCACATTTTGTAGGAACAATTGATTTTGATGCAGCCTTTACTATTGTATTGAAAGTAGTAGTAGAAGGCTTCCTCCTCCTCCTCTTACCCTTCTTCTTCATACCCATTCCGAATTTAGACTTTACTTTCATTATGTTTTTAATTGCAAATACAGCTGCTATTTCTCCAAAGCTAGCGTCTTTTAATGAAATTCTTTAATTAGCTTTTATTGCTAAAATTCTATCAGCAGCATTTCTGACTTCTACGTTTTTCACGGTTCTGTGGATAAGCAATGTCGTGCTCTTTACAAGCTCTATCAAGAGGATTGATTCCTGGGTCACCTCTAGCTAAAGGCTTAGCTAATTTTTTACCAGGTTCACAGTATTGGTAGCCGGGTGTATGAAGTTCGATTGGAAGACTATTAAGAAGCTTGTTGACAAAACCAAGACCACGTCGTTGACGTTGTCTATATACGATTATTAGACTTCAAAGACTAAATGAAGACTGAGGTGTTGGGTATATAAGCCCTGTATTTATAGCTGATAGTCGTACGTCAGGCGTTCTATCATAATGAGTTTCAAAGAACAATCCGTTAAGCTACCGATGGAAAATTTTGACACTATCGTGGAGCATGAGAAGAAATTAAAGAGGCATGGAGACTTACTTCCAAATAGTATTCAAACTGTATTTTGTGGTCCATCAAATTATGGTAAATTCAATAGTTTCTTAGCACTAATAACGCATCCTAATGGTCTCAGGTTTAAAAACGTTTATGTGTACTCCAAGTCTTTGAATCAACCAAAGTGCAAGTTTTTAAAGGACCTCCTAGAGCCTTTAGCAGGTGTACAATACTTTCCTTTTAGTGAGCACGAATTTGTTGTAGCCCCTGATAATGCGCCTCCAAATTCTGTCATGATTTTTTATGTTGTAGCCTGTAAAAAACAAGATTATATCAGAGCTTACTTCTGTATGGGTAGACACAAAGATGTTAATTGTTTCTATCTCTGTCAATCTTATGCTCGAATTCCAAAACATCTAGTCAGAGACAATGTCAATTTGTTGGTGATTTTTCGTCAAGATGACGTGAATTTGAGACACTTATACGACGATCACGTCAATTCTGACATGACTTACGCGCAATTCAAAGAATTGTGCTCCAAGTGTTGGACTGATGATAAATACGGATTTTTGATGATCGACAAAGATAGTTCAATCAATTCTGGTAGATATAGAAAAGGCTTTGATTGTTTTGCTATAAATATAGCGCGCACATAGTCCTAAGAAAACAATTCATCATTGTACGCTGAAGCATCAACATGGCTGACATTTGACAAAAGAAAGATGTTCTACATCAACTTGTGCAAGCACGCAATGCAATTAAACGAAAATATAACTTGCTGAAGTTCAGAAAAGAAAATATTGACAGAGCATTTGGCGAGACATTCAAACCTATCGTTGATCCTCTTCAGAAACTCGTTGCTATTACTGAGAAAAATAATGATTTTATACGTGACATAGCAAAAAATAAAAAAAAAGTCATAAAAAACAATGATACTTATTCCTCCTTCTTGCAGCCTTCTTCTCCTTCCTCTTCATCCATTGATGATGATGCTATAGATACGTTATTAAATGATACTATTCGACAAGTTGATACGAAATTTGAATCAGCTACAAGTGAGCAAGAATTAGAAAAAAAAAAGATGATTTATTGCTTGATAATAAATACATTCATATGCTCAATGAGGATGAATCAATACAATTGGATAAAGTTTGTGGAGTACGCAAGGAAGATAATAGTTACTTAATTGGTGACTCACTTCTATTTTTCGAAGATAAAAACATTCGTATAAAAGATCAAAAATATCCAAAAACTAAAGGATTGTTAGAATTGTTAATTACGAAAAATCCCGATAGAGGTCAGATAAACACTAATGCTATGCAAAATTACAAGAAGATTCTTGAAACTACTAATGCTTACAAACGACGCTACAGAAGTGATGAGTCTATTCTACGCACAAAAGTAAGAAATTCGACAGTATCATTAGTCCTTTGTTTCCATTGAAAAAAAGAGGAGGATCGTTACCTCGATATAAAATTGCAAGAAAAGGTACGAGAATGGATTACATATACTGGGATGATCCAAACGAACTCGTTGATAGACTTCGATTACTCATTGCTGAAAGAGAAGCTGGAAACCCTAGCCATACAAATGAGATACATTCAATTATAGAAGATTTACGTGAAGGAGGCTATATATATATTGAGGTGTAGATACCTATACCATGCATTATCAAAATGAGCGTCGATGTATTCGGACGTAATCTCAAACGAAGTAAGGGTAGTCGAGGACCTCCGGGTATTGGCTATAAACTCACAAAAGATGGACAATACGATATGGAAAATAAGAGGTTTTGTAATCTCGCATCACCTAATCAACTCAATGAAGCTGTAAATTTAGATACTTTACAGCGTATCGTACGTTTGGAAGTTCAAAAATTATTAGATTCAATATCTAGTTTGAGAAGTGATCTCAATAACCTAGATAAAATTGTAGAGGTGCATAGAGACGAGCTAGATAAGAAATTCATACAAAGCCAGTTGGAGCTTGAGACTATAAAAGGAGGCATTATTTCTGTTAGTGCAAAACAGTCAATCAATAACCATCGATGGAACAACGTCATAGACTTGCAGAAGAGCTTCACAAGCCAGCACGTCGTAATTATCCTCGTCGAAAGTTCGATGTGCGAAGTTTGGATGAGACTTGGCAAGCTGATTTGGTAGAGATACAACCTTATTCTCGAGAAAACAAAGGCTACAAATACATGCTTACAGTTATAGATGTTTTTTCAAAATACGCCTGGGCTGTTCCTGTAAAACAAAAAACTGGTATAGATGTTTCTGCTGCTATTAAGTCTGTATTGACAAAAGGTAGAGTGCCTAAGAATCTTCACACCGATCGAGGTAAGGAGTTCTATAATACCAATTTCCAGAATCTCATGCAACAATATAAAATCAATCTTTACTCGACTTATAGCAATCTCAAGGCGTCTATTTGCGAATGCTTTAATCGTACGCTCAAAAACAAAATGTGGAAACAGTTTAGTTTACGTGGTAACTACAAGTGGATTGATATTATCTCCAATTTGATTGACAAGTACAATGATGAAAAGCATCGGACTATTAATATGAAACCGAAAGATGTTACAGCTGAAAACGAAGCTGAAGTTCTTCGACGATTCAAGCGTAATGTTAATTTAATAGAAAAGAAACCAAAGTTCAAAGTTGGTGATAAAGTACGAGTAAGCAAGTTAAAACAAGTATTCGAAAAAGGATACACACCCAACTGGTCTACTGAAATATTTACTGTACACCGAGTTCGAAAAACAAAATCAGTTACCTTAATCTAGCACGATTACAAAGATCACTCAATCGCTGGTGGCTTTTATGAACAAGAATTACAAAACGTCAAATATCCAGATTACTATCTTGTAGAGAAGATTCCCAGAAGAAGTGGAAATAAAGTATTTGTAAAGTGGCTTGGTTTTGACAATTCTCACAATAGTTGGATTAATAAAGCAGATGCTCAATAAGTATTTTGTAATTAATTTATAAAAAATAAAAACTTACAAATAATTCAACGTGATCATGTATCGAATACAGCAAAACCGTCTTGAAAGTTTTAAAAATTGGCCTTTGAGTTTTTTAAAACCTGAAGATTTAGCTGCAACAGGATTTTACTACACTGGTGAAATAGATAGAGTTCGTTGCTTTGAATGTTCTACAGAAATATGTAGATGGGAAATTGATGACAATCCATTATTGGAGCACAAAAAGTGGAATGGCCGTTGACGCTTCATCTGAGGTATACCTTGTCGGAATGATTCTGCTGAAGAAAATACCAATAGATGTAAAATTTGTCTTGATAATGAAGTAGAAGTCGCATTTATACCCTGTGGACACTGTTGTAGTTGTTATCATTGTTCATCCATTGTTAAAAAATGTGTAATTTGTAGAAAAGTTATTAATCAAAGAATTCGAATTTACATATCATAATTTTTTTAATTTAAGGAAAATGTATTTAATAATGAATATTATGAAATTGAAATAAAATAAACACTTTTTAAAGTTAAACATTGAATTTATTATAATAATATCCAATTTCCATTTATACACTCATAACTATACACTTATAATATATATATATTTACACACACACACACATGTACACAGTAAACATTAGAAAATTCAAGGACTTGGCCACCTTTGTACATTATAAAAGGTTTTAATTTATTAGCAGCACTTTGCATTTCCTCTAAAAACTTTAAGTCTTTTTCAAACACTTCGGACACTTTCTTAGGTAAAAAAATTTGGATTTCTTGATCCAGTTCTGCCACGATCTTTAATCCATATCGAGTGTTCACCTGTCTTAATTTTGTGACCGTATACAGGTTATCTTTCGTAAGTTCAGTCAACTTTTTTGTTAAAAGAAATCCTCCTCTAGCGATAGCGTTTAATTTAGAGATGTCCATTTTATCTATAGCAAGAACAAAAATTCATAGTTAAGAATAGTAGAAATTTCAGTACTATTGATACTGTATGAATACTGTATCAATACTGTATCAATACTGTATTAATACTGTATCAATACCGTATTTATACTGTATCAATACTGTATTAATACTGTATTAATACTTTATTGATACTATATTAAAAATTATATTGAAACTATATTAGAACTATATTGATACTTTATTAATACTTCATTTAAATACTATTAAATTATTTTAAAAACTTTTTTCATAAGTTCTATCGAAAGACTTAAACAATTGTCTTGGACTAAATTATCATCAAAGAAAAAAAAACTAACCTCAATTTAAGATTCGCTGGTAAAATCAAGTCTAGATCTTTTGCTACTGCCTGCTTCTTCGCTTGTTGACTAATTAGTTCTTTCGAGGACTTGTTGATTATCTCTTGAGGAGGCTGTGAACTGAATGATGCTAGGCCGCTCATGCAGCTGCTTATATAGGGATCTCCCCACCTCAGCAGCAGCAACTTCTCCCACCACAAGTCTCAGTGGCTCGGCTGCGGCTACCCTCACTTCAGGTCTCGGCGGCCCGGTAGCTGCTTCCCCCACTTCTGGACTTGGTGGCTTTGCCAAGTAATGACCCCAAGGAAGAGTGTCCGTAGTTTCTGACTACAGATATCGTTTGTCGTCATAGGCACTGAGAGCGATCTTCGTTTCCTTCTCAGTGTACAGTAGGTGATTGCGAGATCTTATGTTTCGCTGTTGACGAACTTTGATCTCTTTCGTTTTCAAACAATCGATGTAGTCGTCGAAACAGATGGTCGCTTTGACTACGGAACTCTTCACTACCTTGGCTTTTTTTATCGGCTTCTGATTTTCGACTCTGACGCTGTATATTTTACTCCTTAGTCCAACGAATTCCAGCATGATGTTTCCATTGCATTCATCCTTCATTAAACCAACAATTTTCTTGTTGGTCGGAGGAATGTCGAATTGGTTAGGCTGTGGGTAGTCTGAGGTGTTGAACTCATGGATGTCCCGTCTCATTATCTTGTACATAATGATCTTGGTCATTTCATACACCAAGCTATCAGTATCGGTGTATAATAGCTTACAATTGGCTCCATTGTTTGCTACGTTGTCCAGCATATAGTCATAATGGAAGCGGTATACAAGAGTTTTGGACAAATCCAGTACAGAGAGCCCGATGTAGATGGGTTTTTTTATACAAATCTCTGTTCGTAAGAGCTGAATAGCCACAAGATTTTCATCAAAAATTGCACAACTACTGAAGTTAGGCCTAGCAATGAGCGCCTTCGCACCATAGCGTCCTTTCCATTCACTGACGAGCTTGATGTCCACATGTTTTCTCTTGTTCTCCATGGTTTTTCCATAAACAGCGTTGTTGAAGAGTTTGAAGAGCATCTTCTCGAACTCATTTTTAGCATTTTTTTCTCTTTTCGCTGTTCAAGTCGATGTACTTTTTGAGCCATCGACTTTGATTAAATTGAAGAGCTTGATGGATTTTCTTTAGACGTAATCCATGCAGTAATGCATGCTTCAATGCACGATACTGAAGCACGTAACGCTGCTTATCGTGCAAAGTTGTCATCAATTTCGTCTGCTTGGAATCTGGAGGTGCTCTGTGCTCAGCACAAAATGGCATATCCTTGTGTTTGTCGTGAAGAGATTGAGGATATTTCAAGTCCACTTCTAGTATGTAACCGAATGAATAGTCATCAGGAATATCGAAGAAGTCATATCTATCCAGGTTATCCACCCATCTGAAGCCACCACATGGTAAGGGTTCAGTCATGGCCCAACCGTACAAGTTATTGACGTCGTAATACATCAAATATTTTTCATCTTCGTTGGGATTATAATCTTGTCCCATGTACGGATTATCAACTTTGCCATAGCGGTTACAGCACTGACTCATCCCACCTCGTATACCTCGTTCAATAAACATAAGCATGTCGATATCAGTCAGAAGTTCTAATTTTACCTGAGTATACTTTAACATCGCATCCCACGTCAATCCAGGAGTAGTGTAATGGGCAGGATCCAAGTCATATGCCTCAAGACAATTTTTTCTAAAATTCTCAAAGACTTCAGCTAGAAGCAAAACATCTGTCTTGAGATACAAATCAGAGTACTATCCGAGTGTTTGAATATTAAATGTCTGCCAAACTTGTTTTGCATGTTCATAATCTTCATCACTGATGTGGGCCTCGTACAAGCTGCTGTAAAAGCTCTCCTTTGATGGAAGTTCAATTTCTTCCAGCTTGTCCAAAGACCTAACGTAGTCATACGGAAAGACACCTTTTCTCTTTAAAAGCATGATTTGATCTGTAGTAAATCCATCAGTTTGCTGGAAAACTCGATCTACTATATTATGTTTTTCCAAGTATGACAATAACTTGTCCAGCGATGAAGCTATAAACCGAAACGAGTCAATAAAGCGCAAATTAATATCAGTTCCTTCCACAAACTTTGTAAAAGATATATATCTTTCCTTCGTTTGTGGAAGAAGCCACACTCGTCCTGGGAAACAAGTAGCGATCTCTTTTATGAAAATATGCGCATCATAACCACTTAGGCTATGAAAGATCACTGGTATCATGCGTGAATCTTGATATTTGATGTTGCATTCGTTGTGCGCAGGTCCTCTGTATTCTCCAGTGAGATGGCAGTGATCTCTAACTTTCTTTTCTCCAGAAGTAAAAGACTTCTGACAAATATGACACAAGCGAGCACCATTGAATTTGAAGTTTTCCATCATTGTTAAATCTCTCATTGGCTTCGGATTTCTATACATATCTTGTAATTTTACAGCTAACACGTGAAGATTTTTCACGAACCACTTGGCTGGTGTTTTATCTAGTTGTTTGCTTTGTCTGTAACTTTTGTATTCCGATAAAGTGTCATCATAGTTACACTTTACGAAATATCCAACACTGTAAGCCTCGTGTAACTGATAGGCATGTTTTTGATTTTCTATTGGTTGAAGCAAGCATTCAAAATCTGCATGAACCACGAACGGCACAGGGATATTGTTCGTAAAATTTTTAAATTGTAATACACTATCTCTTTTATCAGGAAGAGTAACCTTGCATTTATTAAGTTTCTCACAATCAATTACATGTGCTGCTAATTTTTCAATTGTTTTAAAATAATGCAAACATCGATCGCAAATGTGTGATTGATGTCCATGTGCACTTAATTGTTTTCCTACCAATCGAGAAAGATTTTTTATCCAAACGTAGTGGTGCTTGTAGTCAATGTTGTCAAAAGAATCGTTATGCTGTTGTTGTTCTTCTTCTTCTTCTTCTTCGTTTTCATCGATATAGAATTTCTCGACTAGAAGAAGATTCACGTGCTTACTCTTCTTGCAGGTTGTAACATGTCGAGGTAAAACAACAAACTTATTTCCTGTCTTTTTCAAAAAATAAACGTTTACGGAAATATCATTTTGTTTTTCAAACTTTCCAACATCTTTTGGATCCACAGGAAACTCTATTCCTTTAAAATTTAATTCGTCTTTATATTGCTCGTATGACGAAACTCTATGAGCATTTTGTTGTGCTGGATGTAAAGCTGACAGAATAGCCCACTTAAAACATTGATCATCTTTATTCTCAACATTTGTACAAGCTTTCTTCTTCTCAATGAAATCAGGCACTTCAACATAAGAATTACTTCCTCTCATGGGATTCAATTTATTGATGTTAACGACTAAATTTAGTATAGCGCGCAGAGACCAGCCTGATTCCTGTTCTGCGAATTCTTCCATATCATTCCTAATGGGCTGCTCAACGTTTAATGAGAATTATTCATTAAGATTAGTAGTAGAATATATATCAGCAGTCTTTGTATTAAAATACTTTATATCATAAGTCTCTAATTCATCTTTAATAATCACAAACTCAGCTGCTAACGTTGTATTTACTTTTAAAGCGGGATGTTCTTCAAGGGACTTATTAACTTGCGTGATCAATTCACGTTTAGCATCTTTTAAAAACCGTTGAATGTACAGATGCTTGTGATTGGTAATAACACCAGTTTTAATCCGGTTCTCGAACGCGCTGTCAACATCTTCCCAACTGACTCTTGGGTTATTGTCAGAAGCAGTAGCAGCGCCAAAAGCAACACCATAACCAACGATTGCACCACGATAAGCGTTCAATAACTGCAAAACACTCTTTATCAGAGCTACAGCAGCTTGTAGTTTCTGCTTATCCGCGACAGCTAAATTCGTTGAATGACTTAACAAATTAGCGTTCTCCAGAGCCGTATTACCAAGATCAAGCCTTCTGTGTATATCCTCAGCATCAGCTTGACCAGCCATCGTATGCCGATATGATTCGAATAGCAAATGTGCTGTATACTTGAAGTACTCTGAAATAGCCATAATGCTCGAGGAAGGAAGTCTTCGAAGGTGATGATTCTCGATGAACTGAGTCGCTCTCTCGAGAACGCTTTCTTATATAGGCGAAAAATCGAGTAAAATGGTAGGGGAAAACTCGAGGATTGGAGAGGGGGAAACGCTATAGGATTTTACCCCCACCCTTATCCTAAACAATGCGAGCTGATTTTTCGTGTATAAAAGGAAGTGAACCTAGTTGCAACAATCAGTCTCTTGGTTCGCTTCAGTTCTCAAGGATCTCCAGAAAGATGAAATACGTCCTGGATTTTCAAGGATTCAAAGTCTCGTTGGACGAGTTTATTTTTAAAGAGGTGGCAATCATCCCCCTTGAAGAAGACGCTATGCCATCAGTATTTCTTTTTAAACTACCTCATCCATGGAATAATCTACTGGAGAAAAATAAGAGCAAAAACCGTTGGCTGGAGCTCAATTTCCACGGGCTTTAATGGAGTTCAGGCAAAATCTCTTACCAAGATCTCGGCCGCACTCTACGCTTAATTCTTTTTTAAGCAAAGATTTTTGTTAAGGGAGTAGAAAAAACAAAGTGGCTGCAGAGATTTTTACCTGATAGGTTAGTATTTATAAATCATATAACGCAATTAACTCTTATATTCATCTAAAAACTTGTGTTATCAGGTCAGTTCATAATGTGGAAAAACTGGGATGTCCTTCGTTTCAAAAACTAATGCTACCTGAAGATTTTGTTTTTGATTGCACACATCATTTTGAAACTTCCAGAAATGTGTGCGCATATAGAAAATAAGATTTTTTTCCATGGTGTTTTAAGAAAATTATTTTTAATAAATAATTTAAAAAAAGTTTTTTTACTTTTTATTATACCTTATATCTATATATAAGATATTATTCTATCTATTAAGTTGTATATGCATCAATTTTATACTATCTATCCAAATTTTAATTCATTTATCTTATTCTAGAATCTATACATTTTCAAATTATTAAGACTAATAATTTTTATTAAAAGATTAAATTATTTTATTTCATTATTATCATTTAAAGATTTCATTTTCATTATTATTATTATTATTATTATTATTATTATTATTATTATTATTATTATTATTATTATTATTATTATTATTATTATTATTATTATTATTATTATTATTATTATTATTATTTTTCATGAATGATTTTTTAGTAAAAATCAAATTTTCAACTTAGACTGAAAATGAGCTCAAATAGATGTTATTATAAGAAAAAAAGAAATTTTGAAAAAAAATGTATCACAACTATCTTTTCTACAAATGAAATTTTAAAGCTCTTTTTAAAGCAATTTCAAGCTCTTTGAAATTCAGAGAGATCAGAGAAGTTACTGATAATGCTTTAATAGCTTCAATATACAAATATTAATGAGTGCATAAAGACTGAAAAAATTAAAAAAAAAATGATAGAAACTTCTTCTATTATTTATTAGCCAAAACAACAAAAGTTATATACTTTCTCTTTTTACTACAAAGATAATCTTATACATGAAGTTGATAGATTTTATAAATTAATGTTAGAGCACAAGATTTTGAAATAGAAATAAATGACAATCTCAAAACCATATTCCTATTCATTTATTAATCATAGCAAACTTCTATATTAATTTTCAAGTCTTAATCTTTATTAGATTGAGAGATATAGTAAAAATTTTAATATAAATGATATACTTTAATGTCAAGATGTAATTATTTTACTAGATGTTTTTTACATATTTTGTACATGTGGTAATTTTGACTATTAGCCATATGCTAGTTCTCTCATTCTAATTAAGATAAAGACTTGAAAATTAATATACAAATTTGTTATTATGAATAAATGAAAAGAAAAGTACTTTCCCATATGAAAATTATTTTTGTGAGAAATTGTGAATAACTGTTAATAACTATAATAAACTACCGCAATTGAGACATTAATAAGAATTAATAACAGTAAAAAAGAATTAATAACAATTAATAATAGTTAATAATAGTTATGAACGCTAAATAACAATTATTAACTGGAAGTCATGATTATTAATAATTATTTATAGTTATTCACATTTATTCACATTTATACACATTTATACACATTTATTAACAGTTACTCACATTTTCCAAAATTTTAGAATTGATGAATAATTTATCATTATTTATACTTATTTATAATTATTTATATTTATTTGCAATTAGTTACAGTGAATTATAGTTATTAACACTTTTTTACAGATATTTACAGTTTTTCACATTTATTAACAGTTATTAACAGTTTTTTACATTTACAAAATTTTTCGCCTGTATATAAAAAAAAAAAAAAAATTATACGTGTGAAAATTGTTGAAAGTGTGAAAAAGTGTTAATAACTGTTGATAAATGTGAATAAATGTGAATAAATATGAAAAATTATAAATATTTATAAATAACTATAAATAACAGTAAAATATTATTATTTACAGTTAATCATTATTATTATCTATTCGTAACAATTATTAACTGTTATCAACTGTTATTTACTGTTATTAATGTCTCAATTGCGGTAGTTTATTATAGTTATTAACAGTTATTCATATTTTTTCACATTTTTACACAGTTATTAATAGTTATTCACAGAAATTATTTCCATATGGGTTCAAACTTGTATATTAATTTCAAGTCTCTACCTGTCTTAATTATGAAGATTCAATCAGTCGCTCAAAGCTAAAAACTATAAAACATCAAATTACAAGAATAATACACATTTCTAAATTAAAAGCCAATTTATTATTTCATTGTATATGCTTAAGTATAAAACTATTATATGTTTTACAAGAATTGAATTACTTCAAGATTTAAGAAATATTTTTATAGCTATAAACTCATATCTTTCAAAAATTTTAATATAAATGATATACTCTACCCTATTTAAAAAAAAACACGTGTTTTTTGCACGTGAAAAAACACGTGTAAAATACACGTATTTCTTACACGTGTTTTTTACATGTAAAATTTGCATGTTTTTTCACGCATATTTTTCACGTGTATTTTTCAGGTGTATTTTTCACATATTGTTTTATAGCTTTTCAAAGAGCTTCTACTGTCCGGCCTCTTATATCTGCGTCTTCCAAATTTGTGTAAGAGATGATAAAACCGAAAAAAAACGCCATCTACCCATACAGCATGAAAGGACTTTGAAAGGATTCTGAAAGGATTCATGAAAGGACTACAATCTTTCAGAAATATGTCACTTGAAGGATTCTGAAATAATTCTATGTCCGAGGTATTATTCTTTTAAAAATAATACAAAAAAATATTTCATAAAGAATTCACAAGACATTTCAAAATCCTTTCAATGAAAGAATTCTGTAGGAATCCATGAATTCTTTTGGTAATAACTCGTAAATCTTTTCTGGAATGATATGAAATATTTTTAAAATATTTCATTGTATTATTTCTAGAAGGAATATACCCCGGACATAGAATCATTACAGAATCCTTTCAATCAAAGAATTCTGTAAGGATCCATGAATTTTTTTTGTAATAATTCGTAAATCTTTTCATACATCTTCCATTGAAAGGATTCTGTAAGAATGATATGAAACATTTTTAAAATATTTCATTGTATTATTTCTAAAAGGAATATACCCCAGACATAGAATCATTACAGAATCCTTTCAATGAAAGAATTCTGTAAGGATCCATGAATTCTTTTAGTAATAATGCATTAATCTTTTCATATATCTTTAGTTGAGAGACGTGTAAAGTTGTAGATACTTTATTCTTTCCTGTATTATTTAAGAATCAATTTAGAATTAATACATACACATACACACACACACACATATATATAACGGATATGATGATATAATTATTTATAGGGTTACGAATAGTTTCACAGCGGGTAAAATCGAAGTTATCATAACACAGACATCGTACGTATAACAATTTATAGTTTCCATTTTAGATTCTTATTTTCCTTATATATAAAACGGGAAACACTCTTACCGCTTGCGGGAGTAAGAGATACCGCCATCAAACGGATAAATTATAAACTAATCCCGAAAATATTTTTAAATAATTCTGTTATATTTCACGTTTTCTTTCAAAAAGTCCTTTCAAAGTCTATTCAGTAAAGATTCATGTAATAAATTTTATTCTCGTCATGATAAGTTCTTTTATGAATTATTTCAAAAAGATTTCAAAATTATTTCCTGTATGATTTCTTAAGACTTTTCCAAAATATTGCATGAATTATTACATGAATGCTTTTTGAAAGAATCTCGAAATGATTCGGTGAAAGAATATCTTAGATCATTCCGAAAATCTTTCTGAATTATTTTACGACTGGAACTTTCGAAAGAATTCTAAGTTTTTCCTTGTTTCCTTTTAAGAAGTCTTTTCGAAGTCCTTTCAGTAAGGATTTATGTAATAACTTTTATTCTCGTCATGATAAGTTCTTTTATGAATTATTTCAAAAAGATTTCAAAATTATTTCATGTAAGATTTCGTGCGACATTACCAAAACATTGCATGAATTATTACATGAATGCTTTTTGAAAGAATCTTGAAATGATTTGTTGAAAGAATACCTTAAATCATCCCAAAAATCTTTCTAAATTATTTTCTGAATTTAATCGTTGGAAGATTTCAGAGTTGTTTCTTGTTTTCTTTCAAGTAGTCTTTTCAAAGTCCTTTCAGTAACGATTCATGTAATAATTTTTATTTTCATTATAAGTTATTTCATAAAATATTTCAAAAAGATTTCAAAATTATTTTATGTATGATTTCTTGAGACTTTACCAAAATATTGCATAAATTATTTTATGAAAGCTTTTTGAATGAATCTTGAAATGATTCAGTGAAAAAATACCTTGGATCATTCCGAAAATCTTTCTAAATTATTTTCTGAATTTAATCGTTGGAAGATTTCAGAGTTGTTTCTTGTTTTCTTTCAAGTAGTCTTTTCAAAGTCCTTTCAGTAACGATTCATGTAATAATTTTTATTTTCATTATAAGTTATTTCATAAAATATTTCAAAAAGATTTCAAAATTATTTTATGTATGATTTCTTAAGACTTTACCAAAATATTGCATAAATTATTTTATGAAAGCTTTTGAATGAATCTTGAAATGATTCAGTGAAAAAAATACCTTGGATCATTCCGAAAATCTTTCTAAATTATTTTCTGAATTTAATCGTTGGAAGATTTCAGAGTTGTTTCTTGTTTTCTTTCAAGTAGTCTTTTCAAAGTCCTTTCAGTAACGATTCATGTAATAATTTTTATTTTCATTATAAGTTATTTCATAAAATATTTCAAAAAGATTTCAAAATTATTTTATGTATGATTTCTTAAGACTTTACCAAAATATTGCATAAATTATTTTATGAAAGCTTTTTGAATGAATCTTGAAATGATTCAGTGAAAAAATACCTTGGATCATTCCGAAAATCTTTCTAAATTATTTTACGACTGGATACTTCGAAAGATTTCTGAGTTTTTTCTTGTTCTCTTTCAAGAAGTCTTTTCAAAGTACTTTCAGTAAGGATTCATTTAATAACTTTTTCGTCATGATAAGTTCTTTCATGAATCATTTCAAAAAGATTTTAAAATTATTTCATGTAAGGATTCGTGAGATTTTACAAAAATCTTACATGGAATTATTACGTTAAAGCTTTTTGGAAGAATCTTGAAATTATTCGGTGAAAGAATAACTTAGATTAATTCGAAAATCTTTCTGAATTATTTTACAACTAGAACTTTCAAAAGATTTCTGAGTTCTTTCTTGCTTCCTTTCAAGAAGTCCTTTCAAAGTCCTTTCAGTAAGGATTTATGTAATAACTTTTATTCTCATCATAAGTTATTTTATGAAATATTTCAAAAAGATTTCAAAATTATTTCATGTATGATTTCTTAAGACTTTACCAAAATATTGCATGAATTATTTCATGAAAGCTTTTTGAATGAATCTTGAAATGATTCGGTGAAAGAATACCTTGGATCATTCCGAAAATCTTTCTAAATTAATTTATGACTTGAATCGTTGGAAGATTTCTGAGTTCTTTCTTGTTTCCTTTCCAGAAGTCCTTTCAAAGTACTTCCAGTAAGGATTCATGTAATAACTTTTATCGTCATGATAAGTTCTTTCATGAATTATTTCAAAAAAATTTTTAAATTATCTCATGTAAGCATTCGTGAGATTTTACGAAAATCTTACATGAAATTATTACGTTAAAGCTTTTTGGAAGAATATTGAAACTATTCGGTGAAAGAATACCTTGGACCATTCCGAAAATCTTTCTGAATTATTTTCTTATTTTAATCGTTGGAAGATTTCTGAGTTCTTTCTTGTTCCCTTTTAAGAAGTCTTTTCAAAGTCCTTTTAGTAAGGATTCATGTAATAACTTTTATTCTCATCATAAGTTATTTCATGAAATATTTCAAAAAGATTTTAAAATTATTTCATGTATGATTTCTTGTGACTTTACCAAAATATTGCATGAATCATTTCATGAAAGCTTCTTGAATGAATCTTGAAATGATTTGGTGAAAGAATACCTTAGATCATTCCGAAAATCGTTCTAAATTAATTTATGACTTGAATCGTTGAAAGATTTCTGAGTTGTTTCTTGTTTCCTTTCAAGAAGTCCTTTCAAAGTCCTTTCAGTGAGGATTCGTGTAATATTTCATGTCTTAAGGCGACTACGGAAGTTCGGTTCGATTTCATTTTGTAGTTTACAAATTACTCTTTCAATTTCTAAAATTTTTAAAATTTCTTAATTTTCCACCATCTATTATAATCCCTAGAATGGTAGAAAATTAAAAAATCTGAAAAGTTTTACATATTGAAAGAGTAATTTGTAAACTCTAAAATAAAACCTAACCTAAAATCCGAAGTCACCTTAACTTTCGTTTCCTTTTTGGTATTATTTTTGTAAAGACTTTGTAATCTTCCTGTGTATTATTTCATAAATTCTTTTTAAAAGAATATAGTTATCTTTTTAAGTTCTTTTTAAATACTTTCAACGTATTATTACTTGAAATATTTCATGAAATTATTTCAAAATTCTTTCATGCTGTGTGGGTAGTGAATTAAAATCGCTATTAATGATCGATTACGTCGCTTTGACTTTAAGTCACAAGGTGGCGTTTTTCTAAGTTTTATCATCCCTTACACAAATTTGGAAGACGCAGATATAAGAGGCCGGACAGTAGAAGCTCTTAGAAAAGCTATAAAAAAAATATGTGGAAAATACACCTGAAAAATACACGTGAATAAACACGTGAAAAATATGCGTGAAAAAACACGCAAATTTTACATGAAAAAAACACGTGTTTTTTTTTTAATAGGGTAATGTCAAGATCTAATTATTTTACTAGATGTTTTTTACATATCAAATAGTTCAATTTGATAGCATTAAATAGTTTTTTACTTGAGCATATACAATGAAATAATAAATTAGCTTTACATTTGAAAATGTGTATTTCCAAAAATTGCACATGCGGTAATTTTGACTATTAGCCATATGCTAGTTCTCTCATTCTAATTAAGATGAAGACTTAAAAATTAATATACAAATTTGTTATTATGAATAAATGAAAAGAAAAGTACTTTCAAACTTGTATATTAATTTTCAAGTCTCTACCTGTCTTAAGGGTATGGTTTCACGCTACTTTACTGATCGAAAATTATAATTTTATAAAATTACTATTTTTGAAAAATCTATACATCAGAATGAGTTTTCCTTTTATAGATCACTTCATTTAATTTCGATGAAGGGCGGAAACTCTAAAAATTAGCGGAAAAAAGCGTTAATCGAAGATAATTAGAAAAACAAATTTCTCGGTTTTATAAATCAAATTTCGCAAAAACCGTGTTTCGTAGGGAAATTTCCTATTCAGGATCATTTTATTTTTGAAAAATAAAGGGCGGAAACTTGGTTTGATAAATCATATCGCAAAAAAGCAAAATTACATTTCTCTAAAAAGATGCGATCAGCTGTAAGAATACAATGGCCGTGCAAGAAGCCATGTTTCATAGTTGGCATCAATGCTAATGTATAGTTTGGTACGCGCCAAGTTCAAATTCGAATTTTAAATGTAAATTGAATTTGTTTTGTATGTACAATTTCTACAAATAAACACTTTTTCAACATAAAACTGTTTTATTTTATTTAAAACATAAATATGTAAAAAATTTAATATTATAAGAGAGAACAATATAGTTTACATCATTTGCGAACTCATTATTTTTTTTTAAATTTTCATTATAGCAAAATAAGGAATTTATTCGTTTCTTTGTTTGAAACAAAATATTTTTTGAATGACTTTATTGAATGAGCGAAACTTTGGCATATCCTAACCTTTTTAGAATGGAAATGTTTTCAAAAGCGAATAATAAGGATTACTTAATTTTATTGATAATTATGGTTTTTGAAAAATAAACAGTCATAAGTAATTTTATTAAGATAAGACTTTGAAAAAACGTGAGAAAAATCACTTAATTTTTTTAATCTTAGTGTAATGAGTATAAAATAAAATTCATAATATTATATTTGAAAAATTTGTCGAAATATATTTTTCAAATTCATTATTTTCATAATATTTATCTTTTTATTCGGAATCTAAATTTTACATTCATGTTATATGTAGATTTATCAATCAAACATAAATATAAGAAGAATAGAAATGATTTGGAAATATATTTTTTTTGACAACATTTTTTTAAAGATAAATGAACAAGACTCTCCGTGAAACACAAACTGCAAAAAAACTTTCTTTTATTTGACAAAGAATTCAATTTTGTAGAAATGAATGATTAGTTTTTGAATTTTGTAAATGAATTAGATCATAAATAAATGTACATGTTGAACCTTAAAACTTCAATTTTATTTATGCATTATAATACTTATCATTTTAACTAAATGTTATTTTTTCAAAAAATTGTAAAAAACTATGAAAAAATATAAATAATCGTAAATAAATGTGAATAATTGTAAAAAAAATAAATAAATGTAAATAACTGTAAATAAATGTAAATAACTGTAAATAAATATAAACAACTGTATATTTATAGTTATTTACAGTTATTTACAGTTAGTAACACTTATTTACAATTATTTCCAGAAATTTTTTCCATATGGGCTTATCTTAATAAAATTATTTACAACTGTTTATTTTTAAAGAACGATAATATAAAATAATATTTGATGAGATTATATTATATAATAAAATTATATTAGCAATAAAATTATATTAGCAATAAAATTAAGTAATCCTTATCATTCGCTTTTCAAAACATATTTTCATTCTAAATAGGTTAAGATATGCCAAAGTTTCGCTAATTCAATAAAGTCATTCAAAAAAAATGCACTAAAAAGTTACAAATAATTTATAATCTTTAATAATTATACGCATAGTACGCATCTAACTCACACATGTGTTGCAAACATATTATAGATTATCTAATTATTTGTAAACAGCACAAACAAATTATATTATTGTTTAATTCACGAAAAAATATTTTCGAAGTCAGCGTCAAGTTGTTGAATTGTTCTGCACAGATGTAGAAATTGACGCCGACTTCAATAATATTTTTTCGTGAATTAAACAATAATATAATTTGTTTGTGCTGTTTACAAATAATTAGATAATCTATAATATGTTTGCAACACATGTGTTGAGTTAGATGCGTACTATGCGTATAATTATTAAAGATTATAAATTATTTGTAACTGTTTAGTGCATTTTTTTGAAATTGGTTTTGTTTTTTGCTGAAAAATTTTTTAGTGTATCCCCCTACTAAAAGCGCAAATATAGGTAGACTCACTAATTATGCCTAACTTCCATTATCAATTCATAACGCATGCATTAGTACATTATACCAAGCAATGTATAGGAGGAAAGAGAGAAGGCCCAACGGCACAGTGTCGTTGTGTGTGCATGTATACATATTGAAGCTTAGGTAAGAGAGGGAGAGCAAGAGAGAGAGGGAGAGCAAGAGAGAGAGAGGAAGGGAGAGAGAGAGAGAGAGAGAGAAAACAAAACTCCCACTTTTCTTAATTTGATAATTGGGTCATACAAACCGAATATTGGCCTAATAATTATAGGACACGTATGGGACCTTCCTGCAGACATTCTCTATCAGATAAGAAAAAGTTTTTTCGAATCGGTTAAGAAATGACGAAGTTATGAGGTAACAGACATAAAAAAAAAAAAAATTCAGTCGAATTGAGAACCTCCTGCTTTTTGAAGTCGGTTAAAAAATATTTTGTTTCAAACAAAGAAACGAATAAATTCCTTATTTTGCTATAATGAAAATTTAAAAAAAAATAATGAGTTCGCAAATGATGTAAACTATATTGTTCTCTCTTATAATATTAAATTTTTTACATATTTATGTTTTAAATAAAATAAAACAGTTTTATGTTGAAAAAGTGTTTATTTGTAGAAATTG
>JAFFSR010000295.1:1112500-1247939 GCA_017163975.1 Anastatus disparis
TTGTGATTTTAATAAAAAAAAATTAAAATAGGAAACTTAATTTCCAAAGAGATGTCAAGGTAAGAACAGAGATAGATATGGAAGTTCAAAAACTTGCATATCTATCTCTGCATAGTTGCAGAGCACTTGGCAACGTTATTTCTTTCTTAAGCGGAGGCCGAATATATCTGTCTTTTTCTAATCAAAGAACTGATTTTTATACAAAAACTAATAGTTTTAGCAAAAAATAAAAAGAATGACGCATCTCGTACCAAAAAAAAAAAAATATTTTCATTGATGAGGAAGAATTGATTTTGTCGCTTCGTTTACAAGAAAACTGGAAAACTTAAAACATAAAGGTTAGAGTAAACAATTCGATTTTTCAAGGTTTTCTTGAAAATGAAGCAATAAAGTTAATTTTTTCTTATCAAAGAAAATTTTGCTTTTTTTGATACGAGATACGGCTTTCTCTTTATTTTTTGCTGAAATTATTAGTTTTTGTAAAAAATTAATTCTTTGATTAGTGAAGGACGGAGATACGTGATCTCCTTTTAATCAGATGAAATAAAATTTTTTCATTTTGGAATTTGCCAAATGGCATATATGTTCGAAATATAATGTATCGAATCACATATATCATCCAATAAAACGTACTATCTCAATTTTGTAATAAAGTCAATAGTTTTAGACTAAATATATATTAAGAAATTTTTTTAACTAAAAATAGCTAGAAATTATGACTTTTGCGTTTCATTACTTTTAGCTCTTTTGATATAGACTACTAACAGGCTTTTAGTGATTCTTATTTCTTGGTCTTATGCTCAAAAAAAAAGAAATTGCTGTACTTCTGGAAATATGTTTTATATTATACCTAAAATATGAAAAAAAATTCGGAATTCGGGATCACCTATGGAGGAATGGATTTACGGACCATTACTGGCCTAATGCAAGTGCCAATATTTTCCAGCACTAGCAACCAGTACGTTGCTAAGTCTGCTTAGTGACTGGTTTGATAAGAACAAGCCTATGTTCTACATTCTATGTTGGCCAAAGACATTTTTAATATGCTGGACCAGTTACAATTTAAAAATTAAATTTTTTTTTGTTGGTGTTATATTTATGCTATGCTATTTTTGCGATGCCAATCAGCGACGGAGCTCGTAAGTGTATTTGTGAACAAAGTTCATGTGACGTACAGTGGTGCTTCTATCAATCGGCTGCCGAGAGCGAGATTCGAACTCGAAACCTCGAGATTACGAACTCAATGCTAAACCGACTATTTGATGAGTTACAAATTGACTGGATATTATCAATTAATTTATTGCCTTCAGATTCAAAATCATTCTCCAATGAAAAATCTTTTTCATATAATTTGTTCGATTTTTCTTCTAAGGCTTTGAAGTATTCAGGATCTTTTTCACAAAATAAACTACTGCAACTACTTCCAGATGAAATTTTTAATCTTTTCAAAGCTCTATGTTTTTTCAAATAAAAATAACCACTTCTTGGTAATATGATGGAAAAAAGACAAAATGTATTGTTTTCAAGGTAAGTATATTTGTAAGATGACACTAATCTAAACTATTTTCTTATTCTTCTAATATGGAGCAAGTAATAGCAAATCTTACTTAACCAATACTGGCATTTAAATAATTAATTCAAATTTTTTGTCCAATATTGGCAAACTTTATTGGAACAATAACAATTATAACTATGGCCCGTTCTTATCAAACCGGTTCTAGCCCAACAAAGGGCAAATGTTTATAAAACGTTACTAACTACCAATATTCAACCTTTGCTGCCCCCTATAGTCAGTATTGGCCATTTCTTACATGGGAACGGTAAAGAGTTAAAGATGACGGAATGACCCAATTATTCTAAATTTTTCGATGGGTAAATTTTTCATATGAAATCAAACGATTTTTAATGAAAACTCAATTAGAAATATATTGTTGAAAATAACATACAAAATATACTTGCATATCTTATTTCTGTAATTACAGATTAATTGCAAATTACAATCACATATCGATTCCGTAACCTTTCCAGTGTCAACTTTACTCTCTGCTTATTTGAATATTTGCTAACTTGCATATAGGATCATGAAAATAAATAGAATGTTTATAAATAATGTTTTCGGCATCAGTTAATACGGATTTTCAATAGAATCGGTCTTCAGAAATCTAGTTTTTAGTAATATGCTAAAAAATTTTTATAAAAGTAATATGTTTCATTGCTATTCCTTTTCTATGAATAAAACATTTCAGAATATTTATTCTAAATTTAAATAAAAATTGAAAGATTTTATACATTTTTTAAACATTTTTCTACTTTTCCTTTTGCAGCTGAAGAGTCTTCAGAAATATCGTTTCTAATAGTGATTTTGCATTTCACGAACGATATATGTTTTTTCATATTGTTTTGCACCCTAAATAAAAATATCCTATAAATATTTCAAGGAATGTACAAATTACAATCAAATAATGACCGGAAAGATCCCTGTTTAACTGCTAGGCAGAGAATCGAATAATTTTATCACATACAAAAAAGCACGCTTTTGATTACTTATAAAAACATTATATTTGTAGTCAAAACGAATTTGTAAAAATTATGTTTATTACATTTTTGTGATAACACTATAATAGAGCAAAATACTTTCAAAAAAATATAGTCAATTGTAGTTCATTTGCTGCAAAAGTCTCTTACTTTTCTAAAATCTGGTTTGGATCTGTGAATCTAAAATTCAAACAGTATATCCGACAAAAAAGAAAGCCTTTTGGTGTTGCAGTGGGCTAGCCTTTATCCACGGTCGCCAGGTAATTTATTAATTACCGATTTTTAAATTTACTTCTTGACCCACATATACAAGATACATACATCAATATATTATTTAGAAATACATCTATCGACGATCTCCTCCAGTGCAATGCTCTTGGAGATGCGATAAAGTATATTTTTTACGTGTGGAGAAAAGGAATAAAATGAAAAAGTTATTATCGACGACTTCGTTGGGTGCAATACTCTAAAGAATGCGATAAATAACACTTTTATTTAAGGTATCAGGCCTGAGTTAAAATCTGAAAAAAAATCAAATGTAAATATTATGATAAATATATTTTATTATAATATTAAGCAATAGGAGTTTTTCACCTTTAATATATACACAAAACAAGATTTTGGTCTATGAATAATTTAAAAATATCTGATCTTATGCTTCAAATTCTCTTCTCAAGTCGAACTCTTAATTTTAATCGTCTTTGTCTATGCCGTAGGATATTGAATCAGAAACAACCTTTATCCGATTCTCTCTTGCAGAAAAATGTTTATTTTATGTCTTTACAAATGTATATAAATTGAAAATCCCTGAAAAGTTAAAAGTTGATCTGTTGAAAATTGGCTGAGAAAAGCTGCGACAAAGGAGCTAAAATTACAAAAAACATATTTTGAGATAAATTACTTTAAAGTTTCATTCAACTTTTATCTAAAAATTACTACTGATATGTAATCAATAATATATCTAAATAAATTGGCTTAAGTAGACTTATATCTTGATGATTTTTTTCAAATTTGAAGTCTACTTTCACCAATATTCTAATTTAGAACATTATATATTTGATTTAAAATATATTTGAAAAATTACAATAATATCTTTTTATATTCAAAAATAGTTTTGATATAGCATTATAAAATAATAAATAACACAGGCCTACAAATATTGGGGTCATGGAAGTTGTTGGAAAATGGAGGGTCATTTCCGAAGTAATTTTTTCCGTAGAATCCGAATCCGGGGTCCGAATTGCTCTATCACGTCAGGATTTTGAGATATTTGAGGTTATTTACCCAAAAAATGGCGTTTTTGGCTACTTTTGAGGTTATGTACAGAAGAGACAAAATTTTTTGGGAGTTTTTTTTTAGTTGCATCTTATAGCACTACTCTTCCTATTTAATTTAAGAGTCGCAGAGTTCAATTACGATTTTTCTACACCAAGTTACGCCAATTTGAAATTACGAGATATGTCCTATTAATTGCATGACCATTTGCATTGAATACGTTGAGGCAGACATTTGTCTACTGAGTATTTTTTCTTCAAAATTTTTACTTGGGGATTTTTGGAGTTACTGATTACGAATATGAAGTTGAGATATTAAAATTTTTAAATTCAAGATGGCGGATTCAAAATGGCGTATAAAAATTTTCGAAAAACATTGCAAATATGAAACATATTTTCATTTTCTGCTATCTAATAACTTTTGTTGTTACGATAAACATAATACATTATAGTAATTTATATTTACACAGGTATCGTGACATTGAATTTGACCTTCAGCTTGATCCTCAAGTGCATTTCAAGTTAAACTTTTTTTTACATTTAGCATTACCCAGGAACAACGACGTGGACGTAGTAAAATCTGTTCCCTTTGGGGTGCTGGATTTACGTGAGTCCCCTCGCCTCTCACGATCGGGGTGCTTAATTTACGTGAGTCCCCTCGCCTCTCACGATCGGGGTACTTAATTTACGTGAGTCCCCTCGCCTCTCACGATCGGGGTGCTTAATTTACGTGAGTCCCCTCGCCTCTCACGATCGGGGTGCTTAATTTACGTGAGTCCCCTCGCCTCTCACGATCGGGGTGCTTAATTTACGTGAGTCCCCTCGCCTCTCACGATTAGAAACTATTTCAGTTTAACTTATGAAATCTTTTTTTTTATCTAGTAAAGATCTTGACCCAGACCGTCTTTTATGACGAACATTTAGCTCATCTCGTTGAAGACACCAGCAATAGTCCGCTAACATTGTTGGAGACCATTTACCCTGATAACGTCTTTCCATTTCTTTGAGGTCCTGATGAGATCGCTCACTTTGCTCTTCGCTTACGGCACCTAGATTTTCTGGAAACCATTCTAAATGATAGTGTAAATAATGCAATTTTACGCTCATATTGCAACCTAAATTCTGAAATTTTTCAATCATATCGTCAACTATTTCTTTGTAATCACTAACTTTATTATTACCCAAAAATCCTTTAACAACTTTTTTAAAGCTAATCCAGGCTTCTTTTTCTACATTTGTCATAACCTGTTCAACCTCTGTTGTTTTCATTAATTCTCTTATTTGTGGTCCAACAAATATTCCTTCTTTTATCTTCGCCTCACTTAAATAAGGGAATTTATCTCTAAGATATTGAAATAATGCACCATCGGTATCAAGAGCCTTTACAAATTGCTTCATTAATCCTAATTTTATATGAAGCGGAGGCAACAAAACTTTTTTAGAGTCAATTAACGGTTGTTGAATAATGTTGGGATCTCCAGGTTTTAAAGTTTTACGAAGAGGCCAATCCTTTGTAACGTAATGCTTAACTCTATCTCTGCTATCCCACAAACATATAAAGCACGGATATTTTGTATAACCCAATTGTTGTCCAAGCAGCATTGAAACCATTTTTAAGTCTCCACATACTTCCCATTTATGCTGTTCATATTTTATTGCTTTAAGAATAGTTTCTACATTTTCATATGATTCCTTTAGGTGTACAGAATGAGCAATAGGTATTGACGCATATTTATTTGAGTTATGCAATAAAACTGCTTTCAAACTTGTTTTTGAGGAATCAATAAACAATCTCCATTGATCAGTATCATAAGGAAGTTCTAATTTTTCAATTAAGCCCTTAACATCATTACAAAAAACATATTCATCACATGCAGAATAATACTCAACTAATTCCTTCTCTCGATTACGATACCAACTAAAAGTAGTTCCTGGAGCAAGAAGGTGTTTCTCTTGAAGTCTTGATCCTAACAACTCAGATTTTTCTTTCGACAAGCCTAAATCTCTGACTAAATCATTTAAAGAAGCCTGATCAAATAAAATAGGAGCATCAGAGGTTGATTCGATGTCTTCAAAATCCTGATTTTCAATATCGTCACAGACTGTATGGTCTTCAACATTTATTCTTACAAATGGAGGGCTTGGAGGAACATCACCAGATGCAAAAGGAATAGGCTTCGTTACGCTTGCTACATTCGGATATTTTATATTACAAGCATTTTTAATATTATATCCAAATGTTTTGGTTAAACAGAAATAACATTCATTGTGGCTAACAGGTTCACACCAAATTGCAGGAGTTTTGAAAGGCATTGGTGTTACTTCTTCATGGGCATTATACCAACGTCTTAATGTTTCAACACATGATTTACAAGCCGTATGTGGAACCCAAGACTTATCCTGATTAGTTATCGAAATATTGAAGTAATTAAGATAAAATATTTTTATCGTTTCATTGATTTTCATCGCATTTTTTGCGAACACGAAGCGACTACAAATGTAGCAAAAGCCGTCAGGATTATTTAAACACTTACGCGAGGTCATTATTGAAATGATCAACAGTTAGAATATTTAATTTAATACTTTATACCTCCAGCGAGTTGTTAACCAACAGATCAAATACAAATATTCACAAAATTTTTTCCAAAAAATAAGGCACCATGAACGAACAATTAAGAGCTATCTAGTAAATTGTTGCTTAAAATATTATTAAAAAAATGATTTATTTGCGATTACAATAAATACAGAATCAATACAAATGGTCTTTTTTGTACAAATAATAAAAAATTGTATATCAATGAGACGGGGCAAAATTATACTAAATGATTCACACTAAAGAAATGTATGCTTAAAGGAATTCCAAAGTGAGACGGGGCAAAATTAAAAAGAAAACATGTTTTAATATTGGCGAAGGGACTCCCGCTCGTAATTTCAAATTGGCGTAACTTGGTGTAGAAAAATCGTAATTGAACTCTGCGACTCTTAAATTAAAGAGGAAGAGTAGTGCTATAAGATGCAACTAAAAAAAACTCCCAAAAAATTTTGTCTCTTCTGTATATAACCTCAAAAGTAGCCAAAAACGCCATTTTTTGGGTAAAAAACCTCAAATATCTCAAAATCCTGACGTGATAGAGCAATTCGGACCCCGGATTCGGATTCTACGCAAAAAATTACTTCGGAAATGACCCTCCACTTTTTGACAACAAAACCATGTTGGCCTGTGTAATTTAATAATAAAATGTTATGAGAAAATATACAAATAAATTATTAAATATAATTCAATGTCATTAAAGCTTTATATATATATATATATATATATATATATAATATATATAATATTCTTTATTTTCAATCACTATACAACTGTTTCTGTTCTTTACGTGTTTACTTAGTGTGTCTGTGTGTAAGTGTCATTGTTTCATGAGTCGTTTCTTACATTAGTGTCTTGAAAATTACAACTTATTCTATTTATTTTTATTTAATACAAAAACCATTTATTCTCTTCTATCCTTCTTCAAATGAATCCCCACTGCCCTTGTCTCTCCTTCTTTCTTTCATATCTCAGACCTATTCTCCTACTCCTCCTTATTTCTTCTCCTTCTCCACAATCTTTCTTGCACAGACCTATCCCTTGATTTCTTCTCCTCACATCTCTGCCCTCTTGCTAATCTGTTTCTCATTCTCTCCCTCATTTCTCTTTCTTTTCTCGCTCTTTCTTCTCTTTCCCACACCATTAACGGCTCATCAATCGTACATCCTTTCTCCAGTCTTCCCTTCCTAAATTTTTTTAATAAGAGGTCTCTCTCAATCTTTTCTTCAAATATTAGCCACTCTGCATCCTTCCTTCTCCTAATGACTCAACAGCCCAATTGGCCTTACCTACTCCTTTCTCTATCCATGCTTCTAATTCTTCCATACTTTTCTCTCTTCTTTTCAAAAATAGCACCCTATCTTTTCCATACGTTTTACACATATAAGTTCTGCCGTCCAAAGTAAGAAAACCTTAACTCCAATGGGATTCCAATGTAGTAAACCACTTTTATACATTGGACGGCAGAGTTATTCCCTTTCCTTTCTTAAAATCACATACTCTTTCCTCCTTCTCTTCTTCACTATCATCACTTTCTCTCTCTTCGTTCAACTCCATATCCGACTCTTCTTCTTCTTCTACTTCCACCTTTTTTGTGTCACTCATTATTCTTTTTAACTTCTTAATCTCCAATCTTCGACACTGATTCTCCTTAATCAAATCACTAATTATTTCTTCCAGTTCTTTAACTTCTTCGTTCTTCTCTTCTACTCTCCTTAATCTTTCTTCCACCTTCTCACACCATGCTTTATTCTTCTCCCATTTTTTACTCATTTTTTCAATGCTTTCCTTTACTTGCTTCACGCTTTTTTCCACTGCTTTCAACTTATCCTTATCTCCTTTAAAATTACTCATGACGACTGTACTCTTTATCTTATCTTTCTCCACTTAACACCTTTTACACCCCTTTTCACTTTCTCTTTCTACTCTCTTCTGCAAAACTTATCGGAATTCAGGCTCCTTATCTTCCACTACTACATGTTGCTTTTAACATCTAACCTTACCTTTCTCTTTTTTCTCAGCTGCTGCCCTCTCCTCTCCCCTCCATTCTCTCTTTTCTGTTCTAGCTTTCCTTACCAACTTATTTTACTCTCCTAAAACAAACCTATTACTAGTAACTTTTTTTTCTTTTTCTTTTTTCCTTTTACATTAAGTTTTCGTAAGTTTCTCTAGGCTTCTTCTTTCCTTTTTTCTGCTTCTTTTCGTGCCCATATTATTTTGCACAACAAAGCTTCTCTTCCTTTCGCTTCTGACAATCCTTTAACCCAATCCTTATCCCTAGATTTTGTTCCATTGCAACTTTCCACTATATGTTTCATAGTTTCTTCTTCCTTTTCACACACCCTGCATAATCTATCTTCCCTTTTCATCCAGAATTTATTTGCTCTGCATTCGTTTCCCATTCTAAACCTTGCAATCTTTTTTATATTTTTACTTCCTTCACCTTTTCTATCATTTAGGTAACCTTGTCTTTCGGTCCATTCATTCGCTATAATTTTATATTCTAAAGAGTATTTTGATTTCTCTAGTCTATCCCACATCTCGGCCCATTCAATTTCTTTACTTTTCTCAACTATATCAATTTCTACGCACTCCTCATTATCCATTCTTCTATAATATTTTTTAATAGAATAACATCAAAGCTTTATTAGTAATTCATTAAAAATTAAAAAATTGTATAACTACTTACATGAATTGAAAAATATTGTGCAGGTCCAATATTAAGAAAAGTCATTCTTTTCTCAAAGTCTTTACTATGAGGCTGTGCATTTCAAATAGCTTTTTATACTATGGAGTCTCTATCACTAATATAATTTTCATACTGCACTCCATTAAGGGACTCAGATCTCCTAAACATTTTTACGATACTATCGATCTTCATCTTGCCTGAACTCCCTTCATGGTTAGCTGAACAATGAGGTTTGTGTTCTTAAAATCGTTCTCTGTATACTTCTGAATCTTCTTCTTTATGCAATTCACAAGCCTTGCAGTAGCTTTGTTTGATATATACATCAACAACTTTTCCAGTTTTATTTCTGATTAGACTTAAAACACCTGAAAGAGATGAATTGCCTCATTTTCTCTATGTTCAATCACCGGACACAGTCATTTCAGAAGATTCTTGTGTTTCAACATTAAATTTTCCTTTAGCAGCAGCTTTCATCGATGTTTCAGCAACACTGTTACTGACATTTCTTAATTTTTCATTAATGTTATCACAAGTACTGTGTGAAACTGACTGTGGCGAATTCATAAATATTATACGACTCCACAAAAAGTTATCAAACTGGTGAAACCGTGACCAAGCATTCAGGCTGCTGAAACACTTCTTCTGTTAACATTATAAGCATTTGATATCTTGCCTATTTTCTGACGCGAGTCAATGAAAATCACTTCATGACAGAAAGTACAAGTAAAAGTTATTTTGAATCTAAGGCCTCGAGTATCTACCTCTGAAAACTCTACATCACCATTATAATCTCGACTCACTATAAACTGTTATAATTGAGAGAAAAGAATGGAGATATCAATTATTCTATTTTTCACTTCTATTGCATCAATATTTTTTTTATATATGGGCAATTCTCAAAAACTTCATTCATTTTTGTCACTAGATTTTTAACAATTCAAAAGTCTATAATACAAGTTTCTGGGGTGGCACACACTTCAATAAGGGCTTAAATTACTAGTTTTTTAAAGTAGAATATGTAATTAAATTTTGGTATCGATTGGAATATTGCCCTTCACGGTATATAATTTTATACGTCAAAAATGATACTCTTTTTATATTTTTCTACGTGTGTTTCTTGAGCTATAAAAAAAGGTGCATACTTTCGATCATTCTCAAATTTTTAGAGCATAATAAATACGGCAAATACAAAAGTTTGAGCCTATCCTGGTACATGTGCCCTTCTTTATAAAACTGTTTGACTATTTTTAATGAAGGTGTAATTTTTAGGTGAAAATTACGCTTACATTAAAATGGAGTCCAAAGCTGACATGTTCTTGTCGTGACTTTGGTTATACTGAGATCAGCTACATCTACCCTACTGAAGTTTAAATATACCTGCTGAAGTTATAATATTTAATATTCGTATACAAAATAAAATGGAGCTTGAAATAACCTGAAGATATAACTTTGGGGTCGAAGCCAAGGTCACTTGTTAATTTCTTGGACCATATCAAACCAAACTGTACGATTACGTTCTGTAATCTATTTTATGATACGATCTGCTTCAATTTTCTTATCTAAACTTCAAATGACCCTGATGTGACCTCTGGATAGTAATTTTGACTTACAGTTAAAACGAGTTCAATCAATACATGAATTAATCTTTTTAAATTTTTGTCTTAAAAGTTATTTACAAAATAAAAAATGAAGTTTGATAAATTTTTTCTGAAAGTATGAAACATGATACTTTCATTTTAAACATTTAACCACCACGAAATCGAAGTACTATGTTTTCTAAAAAGATAGTACATTATTTTGTCACATGTGACTTAGAATTACCGTGTGTCACTTTCATCTCGTGACACAGTTATAGAATAAGGCCCCTGAACATATTTCGATGCAGGGCAAGCATCCTGGAACTTGATACCAGAAGGACCATGTAGTGAGCGAAAATATTCCAGATTATACGAAGGAACAATGAACAAAGTATACGAAGAAGGACAAACGCGAGCGATGTATACAGTAGAAGCAGAAGAGATCATTTTTGCTCTATTGAGAACAGAAGTGCACATATGTGGATATACCATCGCACGGACGGAACATCCTAAGTTATTTATTTTGGAAGAAGCACGAAACAGTAGTTCCGTAAAGCGTGGTCCCACCACCACCGAGAATTCAGACGTGTTTGGTTACATAAATTCAAAATTTTTATTTGTAGAAAAATATATACATGGGCCAATTCAAAAAATGTATTATAATATAATTTTTTCAAAAATGCGAATTAGAAAGAAAGGTCCTCAGAAATGCGTTGTCAATAGCATCAATAGCGCCGGAAGAATTTGGCCTTCGATTAATGGAAGCACAAGGGCACATGGTGGTCGTACACTTATTAAAGTGTCTAGCGGTAGAAGTTCGATATAGAAATACAACGAGGTATTATGAGTAACTACCAGTTTTCAGAGGTCAGGAAGAATTATTTTTATCTCCTCGTTCACATATATTAGTGAGAAAAGGGCAAGAAGTTCCCTGCGATACGCGAATGCCGGTAATGTATAAACAAGGTGAGACATGGTATAGAATCCTACCGTCGATTTGACGCGACGAGACTCCTGAAATCTTAAAACTACAATCAAAACCAACATGGACATATTTAAGTCCGGAAAATTTAGCGATGGGAGGAATATATGGGGAAAAAGACATAAATCGGCTAAGAGACATGATACTATTTCCAATAGAAAAACCGACGGTATTAAATAAAGTGGCTTTAGGGATGAGTGGTAGAAAGATAGATAAGCAGGGAATAACACTAAGCAATTTCTTTGTTAAGGAAACCTTAGAAATGTTAGCGAAATCTACATGGAAGCGAATCTGAGGAAACTTTTTAATCTTCGGGAAGACAAGTGCAGGGATTATTAGAATATTTATATTAGGACGCCTAATAAAATTATTAATTGATACGGTAATACGCGGATATGCAATATAGAGCTTATATGGGTTTTCAATACACTTGTTGGGAGCAGTATGGGATTCGGTCACACAATTGTTATTGCATTTAAGGCAAAACAGGGCAAAGAAAGAAAAAGAAAACAGAGAAAAGGAAGTAGAAAAGAATGAGGAGGAACGCATATATGATAGTGTAGCAGGGGAAGAAGAATCAACACACACAAAGACAAATATAATTAGAAAAAGGAACTCTGTATAAAAGAGAAAATTCACACAATATATGTTCGATTAAAGACAGGAAGCCTATAGATAGTTAAGAGCAAATTATTTTTTTTGCAATACAAAAAAAATATATAATAATAATATAAAGGTAAAAAACAAAATACAATAATAATAAAAAGGTAAAAAACAAATTATAATAATAATAAAAAGGTGAAAGCAGTAGAAACAATATAATAAGAAAAAGGGTAAAAGAAATAAATATAATATATAAAAAGGTAATAGAAATAAATATAAAATAAATAAATAATAGACGAAACAGGCATATCAGGGAAACTAACAAATTTTTCTTTTCTCTCTATCAAGTTCCAGGATTTTCATAAGAACAAAAAAAATCGTTTACAAAAAAAATTAACAAAAAGGGAAGGAAAAAGTAAATAAAAAGAAAGAGGAAAGAAATATCAAACGAAGAAATTATCGAAATAAACAAAATGACCTTCAAACATAAAGAAATCATTTATCAAAAGAAAGAAAGTTGGCAATATGGATGTCGAAGATGCATAGCAACTGAACCTGGAGAAGACAACGTCCAAGGAATCGCATATATAAATCTAACAGGTAAAGAGATTCAAGAAAGAAAGTGTCCAGAATGTAGAAAATATAGTCTAGTTACGAAATTATCAAAGAAAGAGCAGAAAACCGTAAATCGGAGGTTAAAACAAATGTCTGATGGCAAAGATGGGCTTTTATCCATACAAATTGCAAAGATAATAACAAATAAGGACGAAAAGGAAGAAAAAGAAAAGAAAAGCAGTATGATTAAAACCCGAAAAATACCGCGAAGAAGAGCGCTTATAACTAGAACAATGGGAATACAAGAGAAAGAAGAAGAATCAGAAGTTGTAGAAAAACAAGAAAGCAAGAATGAAAGGGTAAAAGGAACAGGCAGAAATCAAGAACAACAATATGAAACAGAAGAAGACTTACATGCTAAAGTTTTGCAAGACTTAGAGGAAATAGAAATAGAATATGGACAAAAAGCAAGAGAAGAATATGTCAAGTCATCGCCAGACCAACGGGAAAAAATCAAAGAAAATGAGATAAAAATTATAGGTTTCAAAAATAACGTGACACAAGAAGAAGCAGTAGCACACATATTTCTAGGCATAGAAAACGAGTATGAGAAATATAGACAGATGCAAACCGAAGAACGAGAAGTAAATGAGATAGGAAACGTAAAATGAAATAGCTATCGGTGTACAGATGACGAGATTTTAGAAATACTACAGACCTAGGAGGACGAACTGAGGAAGAGAGAAAACAAGAGGTAGAAGGAGAAGAGTTGATAATCAAAATAGTAAAGCAAGAAAGATAAGAAATAAAAAAAAAGAAAGAGAAGACATTAATAGCAAAAGAAAATCAAGTAAAAAAGTAAATAGCATAAGTACATAAAAAAAGTACAAGGAAAATATTTTTTATAAAGAAAAGAAATAATGAACCAGACAAAGAAGTAAGCGAGAGGAAACAAGAGAACTAAGCCATGTACTGTTTTAGGATATATAAAGAGAAAAAAAAATTATGAAACTTTATTTCGATGTTTATTTAATTTATTTAAGACAATAAATTCAATCAAAATATTTCATTTAAATAATTCAAATAAAAATACTGGAGATAAATAAAAAAAAAATTTTCTAAAATCGAATATTATATAAATGAAGAAAAAAAATTAAATTAACACATTGTAAGTAAAGAGAAAAAAGAAAAGATATTCAAATTTGTAACGTTATTCTACCGTGTTTGAATCTTGCGCGCTTAGGTATTAAAATAGGATGAACGCTCGGTCATACATCTCGTCTAAGACGAGTAAAGAAGTGCGTATCTTGACGCTCATTAGAGAATTTCGCCACGTGGTCGTATAATACGTTAGACTAAGTTCGCAACTGATAGCGCGAAACGTTGTCTTAAATAAAAGTCGCTAATTTATATCGACTAGCGTATTATATTGTATTGGCTAGTTGCAACTCTCAGAAATTCTTTCTGTAGAGTTTTGCGTGACCGCTTTTCGCGCGTCTTAGCGGTCAGCCATTAAGTGCCAGCAAATACGTTGATCGGCGTGTATAGGATTCCACCGATCTACGACAAAGCAACCACGTTAGCAGAGCTCAGCGGAATTCAACGATCGGGAAGAGACGTATTCCACCGATCTAGTCCAGAGCATTTACGTATTGGTTATGTACAGGGGAGAAGTTACAATAACGGGCGAGCGTCGTCTACGTGCACGTGGGTAATTAGTGTAAGTTGGCCAGTGCGTTATTGTAAGTATAATTATACTTTACGATATCCAAGTATCTCTTCCTCGAGAGATACTTGTTCAGGTATATTGTATCATCGGTTATATAACCGATCAGCGTCATAAGCGAGTATCATTTAGTTCGCGATGCGCAAACTCCCTTTGCTCACTCTCTCATAGACGCCTACATTACTTTTCATATATTATACAGTTTTATTTTTGTTCAATTCATATTTTCTCTTTATATTTATATTTTTCTTATAATAAATTAATTTTGTTTTCTATTAACACGTGCTTTCAATTAATTCAAATTGCCTGACTATATTTAACATAAAATATATATTTCCCGTTGCTTACTCCGACGCCTCCGCGGTCCTTGTGAGCAGTCATAGATTGGTTAGTTACGTAATATCCTATATTTTAATATAACGTATTTTAGAACCTGCCTCACGAAGGAAAACTGCGCTACCGGCCACGGGTCTCTCGATCAGGTAAGAAAGAGAGAGAGAGAGAGAAAGAGAGAGAGACGCGCAGCGACGAGCTGATGGAAAAATACTCCGTCGCACATCAATCTAACATACTAACTAGCTTTGCCGGAATCTGTTGCTAGTTTATCGTATTCAATATAATTTTTAGCAGCTCCATATTCTAGCAAAAATTAATAAGTTTAGTTGTTAAATTGAATTAAAAATCTAATTTCTTTTGTAACGTGTAGTAAATTACCGATACAAATTAAAATATGGTTACAAAAATATAAATTTCACAGAATGAACTCAATTTTAAGATTGCATTTAAATAACTTATAGTCATATTAATAAATTCAAGTTAAAATATTATATTTGAGAAATACAAGCAAATAAATTCAAGATAGATAAATAAAAAAATAATAATAAAATTGACAATAGGAGGAAGTGCAGGGATGGGTAAAAGCGAAGATAGGTAAAAAAGAAGAAATAAATAAAATAATATATGCACAGCACAAAATACCTTTTATTGATTAGATATAAAAATTTTTTTTTACATTTACAGCGTATGCGCACAATAAAAAAAACACAACGAAGTATAAAAATAAAACATTGTAATAAAGATAAAACACGTAATAACACTGCAACATATACACTAGAACCCGTCAATCCAAAATTATGCATTCATCATTGCGATCGTCCGTAAGATCCACCAATAGGGGCTCCGTTAGAGGAATATTGCTGCTAGTACGAGGCCCAGGAGCAGGACCGATAGCCAACAGCGTGGCTAAAATGGGATGTGTTCAAAGTAGATGTAAAACCACATCCATTTCGGCCTGTAAGGTGAAGAGGGCTGCTTCCGTCGCCATCATCATATCATGTGATGATGAATCGATGCCACAAGCGATTCCAGAGTTGGAACTAGAGGGTCGGCAGTCTAGAAAAAAACAAAAATAAACAAATAAGAAGAAAGAACATGAAAAATATTTAAGAAGAACAAACACATAAAAACAAAGGAAAACTTACGCTTGTTCTCACGTCTTGGACACGGGCTGGCACTCTGGTGGCACGGCTGAGAAAAATAGGAAATAATTGTTCCTACAAAAAAAAATTTTTTATTTTAAATATGTATTAATAGAAAAAAGAAAAAAAAAGAGAGAAAGAAAAAAGGGAGAAAAATACAGAAGCAAAGGTACTTACACTGGGTCCAGTTATGACGAAGGTAGTCAAGGTTCAACGTGAATAGACCGGTAGCCAAAAGTAAACTGTAGAAAAAAACGAGAGCACACGCGACTGAAATACTAAAGGATAGGATTGGAAGGTAAAAATTAAAAAATAGTAGTGATGATTAAACGAAGTTAGGGACATGTAAACGAAAAAATAAATTACAAATGATAACCAAAAATAGTCAAGTCTTTCAAAGATATAAACAAACCGGCACATATATTTCCTCATTTTCCTTGAGATGGAAAGAAACACTCTCTATACAAGATTTAGGCAAATAGCAAATTTCGTAAAGATGTACTCTTTTTTCAAAAGGGGGAAGGGAATAAAATTTTTAAATTTTATTCAGTTTGAAGTATAAAAAGAAAACGTACACGGTAGCAAGAAGTTAAACGATAATGATTTACTTATCATGAATGAAGACAGATCTATATGTACAAATAGGAACATCAAAAAGATAAGACAAAGAACCGCATAGTAGCGCGGTAGCAAGAAAAAATACAGCAAACAGAGATACATGTAAAAAGATATATGAAGTAAAATAATAAAAAAACACATAATTAATATAAGTAAAAATGATTATGATAAAAAAAAATATATACAATGCAGAATAAATATAAATTTAAGATGATTTTTAGATTAACGACAATCGTTTAAATAAACAAAAAGAAGGAAAATAATAATAATAAACAATTATATTTTGCTGTTGGTAAGAAGAATAGAAAAATATTAAAATAAAAGGGATCATTCCCATATTAAGCTTTAAAATCAATTATTATTATTATTTAACTATAATATAGATTCACAGATAGATAATAATACAAGAAATATACAATATTTTTTTAATATTCTTACTTTACACCATACAGGAAAGAAAAGGGTTAATAAAGTGTTAATAATAATAGGTTAAAAAAATGTTCCCAGGGAAGGAACCATAATAAGAATAGAAGAAGGAAATTCAATAAAAAAAAGAAAAAAAGGGGTAAGAACAAGAAATAATTGAAAGATTAAAATGGGCTAGAAGGGGCTTGTAAGATTAACAACAAGCTGGTCAAGAGAAATAAAGATACAGCTCGTTCCCTAATTAACTACGATAACAAAAAATTTTTGTTTTTAAAACAACAAATTGAGTATAGATTTAATAGTATATTATGTGTCAAGGCCGCAAAACGTATCATTCTTTGCAAGTGCATGTTGAGGGGCTGAGCGTAGCGAGGCCGCTCCAGCTGCACAAGCAAGAATGATACGTTTGTGGCCGTGACGGCATGTACTTTTTTTTGCCCGGAGGCCGCTAAGCGGAAGCTCGGGCAGAGCCCCCCTCCTATAAAAAAATAATTGATAATTCTTAAATATAAAAGAATTTAATAAAAAAATTCAACTATAAATAATAAATAACTAATAATTCTTAAAATACAATAAAAAAATATAATAAAAAAAATTCAATTATAAATAATAAATAACTAATAATTCTTAAAATACAATAAAAAAATATAATAAAAAAAATTCGATTATAAAAATCACTAATAATTGTTAAAATATAAAATGAAAATTAAACAAAAATACAATGAAATATAAAATAAAGCTGAACTAGAAAAATTATAATTAAAAATATTATTTAAAATAAAAAAGAAAAAGTTAAAAGAAAAATAGAATTAAAAAAAATCGATTATTAAAACGACTAATGATTGTTAAAATATAACATTAAAATTAAACAAAAATACAACAAAATATAAAACAAAAACTAAACTATAAAAATTATAATTAAAATATATTATTCAAAAAAGAAAAAGAAAAAGTTTTAATACGCGAAACTTGTAACTATTTCTTTCTCTCGCTCTTTCCTTTTCTTTGATAATATCCATATATTGAGTCTAAGTTATTCGTTAACGCATACCCAGTATAATATATGTGAGAAAAGGATAGCGATATTAAGGGAAGCGAGCAGTTTATTAAGTTTAATTCCCAGAATCAGAGACGTCGAGAACGTTTTCCTGCAAACTTTTTTATTAAAATAATACATTGGATATACACATTTTTCTTTTGCGGCCTAAGTCAAGAATACACTATTTTGTGCTCCGTATACAGGACACAAAAATTCATTTCTGAGGACAAAAAAATAATATTTACTTATTAAATTGTAAGATCATATAATTAAACATTTTTATTATAGCATAAAAACGATGTAAATAAAAAAAAGACAATGCGCCCTTCGAAAATGTATGTAAAGGAAAACAATAAAAAAAAACAAGAAGGTTTCGAGACTAAGAATAATGATGAACAAAAAAATTTGATATGTCCACGTATCAGTTGCACGGTTAAAAAAATTTTTTAACAAAAAACAAAACCGACTTCAAAAAAAATTTTTCAACAAAAAACAAAACCGACTTAAAAAAAATGCACTAAAAAGTTACAAATAATTTTTGATCTTTAATAATTATACGCATACTACGCATCTAACTCAACACATGTGTAGCAAACATTTTATAGATTATCTAATCATTTGTAAACAGCACCAACAAATTATATTTTTTTTTAATTCACAAAAAAATATTTTCGAAGTCGGCGTCAAATTCTACATCTGTGCAGAACAATTCAACAACTTGCTATAAAATGTTTGCTACGCATGTGTTGAGTTAGATGCGTAGTATGCGTATAATTATTGAAGATCAAAAATTATTTGTAACTTTTTAGTGCATTTTTTTGAAGTCGGTTTTGTTTTTTGTTAAAAAATTTTTTTTGTTGAAAAATTTTCATTTTCTATCTTCTAGTGAATCCCCTTACTAAAAACGCAAATATAGGTAGACCCACTAATTACATTAAACTTTCATTATTAATTCATAACGCATGCATTAGTACACCACCAAGCAATATATAGCAGGAAAAAGAAAAAAGGCTCAACAGCACAGTGTCGTTATGTGTGCATGTATACATATTCAAGCTCAGGTAAGAGAGAGAGAGAGAGAGAGAGAGAGGGAGGGAGAGAGAGAGAGAGAGAGAGAGAGAGAGAAAACAAAACTCCCAGTTTTCTTAATTTGATAATTGGGTCATACAAACCGAATATTGGCCCAATAATTATAGGACACGTATGGGACCTTCCTGCAGACATTCTCTATCAGATAAGAAAAAGTTTTTTCGAATCGGTTAAGAAATGACGGAGTTATGAGGTAACAGACATCAAAAAAAAAAAAAAAAAAAAAAAAAAATTCAGTCGAATTGAGAACCTCCTCCTTTTTGAAGTCGGTTAAATATAAGATTAAAAATGTATGTAAAATAGGAAACTAGCTTCCAAACTGTTCATTAAAAAGAGTGATTTTATCATGATGGTAATATAAAACTTCATTGAGAGTAATAATTTTACCTTGAGAGTGATATACTGTTACGTCACAACGTATCTTTTAGATTACTTTTTAATTTACAATTTTTAAAATATCTTTTCATTAATATGACATTGATGAACTAATTAAATGGTCATCGAACAATAAAAGAATGTGTTAACCTAAGCAGTAAAGAAACTTTAAGTTGATATTAAGCAACAAAATTCGTTGCTTCAAAATTACTAAATCATAAAACAAGCAAGATCCACTTATTTTGTAATGAAATCATGTCAAGATAAATCTTATAAAAGCCAACTGCAATTAACGACAGGGGGCACTACCCCAGGATCATCGTTGGTACCAAGTCGTAAATCCTGTAGTTCAAATTCAAATTCAAATTCAAATTCAAATTCAAATAAAGTTATTGTATTCAATATTTAATTATTTTTACAAGTGTCAATAAATATCTTAATAGTTTCTTATATTCGACTCGAGTCTTATTTTTAATCGTGCCTATATCTATTCTTTGTTTGTCTGTATCCAGCCTTCATCTACTTGAATCAATCAAGGTAAGAATATTCAATTTATATATTCTCTATTCAAGTACTCTAAATAAATATCCTGCAATATATTTCAATTGTGAGAAACGGTTTACTCAATTAAATATTGGTGGAGTTCAATTCACCACTAGATTATACATATATTTATCTTTCATAATTATAATTTAATAATTAATTCAATTATTCCAAATTAACTTAAATTCATATTTAAAATCTTACAAAAATATTCAACATAATAAAATCATACACTTTTATTTAGTCTTGGTGAAAGCCAGGACTTAACATTTTGGTTCCGGTACAAACTTTTTAATTGAGGAATCGTATTGAATATATTGAGGGATCATTAGAGAAAATTCTCTATATAGATATGTATATACGAAGTGCATAAAAATATATATGAAGGACCAATTATAAATACAGTGTTTAAAAGTGAATTAAGAAAACGCAAAAGTGCGTCAAATAAAATATTATATTTCCAAGGGCACAATAAATATTATACGCAAAAGTGCGTCATATAAAATATTATATTTCCAAGGGCACAATAAATATTATACGCAAAATAGCGTCCATTGAATAAATTATTAATACGCGAAGTGCATTATTAGCGAATTGCGTCAATTAATAAAAATACATATATTGTATTTAAATACATATATCATACGCATAGTGCGTAATTAAAATATACAATCGTGAAGTGCGCGATTAAACATTATTTTCAATTAAAACAATTGATAAATAAGTTCATACATTCTTAATAATTGTAAAACATTTTTTCATTTTTTTTTTATTAATTATATTAAAAAGTTTCTTGCATTGATTTTATAATATCAGTAATCTGATACATTAACAATTCATTAGAATCGTGAGAATAACATAATTTTCAATACATAGTTTTGAAAGTGAAATACATTTCGGTGAATAAAAGAAAACCTGACTCAACATTAAATATTGGAAGTCAGAACAAAACGGCATTTAAAAAAATAGACGCTGGTAATCAAATAACTATAAAGAGTATCGAACTCATAAAAATTTTGACTCAGCAAAATTACCGTGTGATGTACTCGCGGGTATTTTCAACAACATTAGGTCAAAGAAAGAAAAGAATTTAAAGCAAAAGTCAGCATTTTTATCTATTTTTAAAGTAGGTCAGTGTCAAAGAAATTTTAAATGCATTATTTTTGGTTAACAAACGATATTTAAAAATATAATCATTAATATTTATAAAATAATATTTCTTATTTTTTTTTTATTTTCGTGTTATGTGATCTTTATTGGAAAATAAATAATGAATATTACAAATGACTAGAATAAATTTTAAAGAGCTATCGGATAATTTAAAAGAAGGGAAAACACAGTGTTTATTATCATACTCTAAATTAGAATTATTTGAAATTTGTCGAAAATTTAAAATATCTACTAAAGAGAACGAAAATATTAATGCTATTCGCGATAGGATCAGAGAATATAGTAAACAAGCAGTTTTAAGAGAGAAAGAAAAAGAGGAAAAACGTATCTACGAAAATATCGATCCATTTCGCAAAAGTACAAAAGTTGCACGTTCTCCATATAAAACTTTAGACACAACAATTGAAAATAATACATCAAATTTAACGAATATTTCACAAGAAACAATCGAAAATAACACCGCAGATCTAACAGAGGACATAAATATTCCACAAGAAACAAATAAAAATAATAGTCCAAATACAAGCTATACAGATATTTTAAACAAACAGAACACACCATTAAGTAAATCTACAGGAACAATTCCAAAAATAATTTCCAAAAGTACTAAAACAGCACAAAAAAATAATCTACAAGACAGTTTTTTAGACAAATATACTTTAACGAGAAACGTGACGATTTATTCTAAAAATAATACAACAGCAGACGGAATATTTAACGATACGGAAAATTTATCTATCAAACAAGAAAGTTATCAAGATATAGACGAAGAGAATATTCTTGTGGGTAATAATAACAATTCGATTGTTGAAATTGGAAACTTACTAGATAACACAAACATGGCAAATACATCAGGATACTCACTGAAGGAAATTTCAAGATTAGTACCTGAATTTGATGGAAAAAATTTACCTTTAGAAGATTATATAGAAAAATTAGAAATCGCAAAAGATATGTTAAGTGAAGAAGAACAATCGAAATTTATGAACTATTTAAGATTTAAGGTATCAGGAACAATTCGTACTGCTATAAAGGGTAGTAGAATTGAAACTATAGAAGAATTTATTAAATTCATAAAAAAATTATATCCAGAGATTGATAATTTACACTCTTTATATGCAAAATTAGAACGAATTCAACAAGCAAAGCATGAACCAGTGGTCGATTACATAGAAAGAATAACAAAATTAAGTGCAAAAATTACAGATAAAAAGAAAAATGAAAACGGCATAACAAGAGATGCTTTACAACGTTTTAATGATGAACTGGGTGCAAATACATTAAAATATTTTAAAGAAGGCTTAAATAGTGAAATTAGATATGAATTAGGAGAAGTCCAGGATTTTTCACAAGCAACTGAAAAAGCAATAAAAATATAAAATAAAATTAATATGCAAATTTTGTAATCAATTAGGACATTCAAGAGGTATGTGTACACTTTTAGATGACAATGAACAATATTGTCAATACTGCCAAGAAAATAGCCATCAAGTAAGTCGTTGTCCGATTATAAAAAAATATGAATTATGCTGGAAATGCAAAAAGAACGGACACAATGCTGAATTATGTAATCAAATTGAAGAAAAGATTAATATACCCACACAAGCTTGTGACATTTGTAATCAGAATCACAGCACTACAAATTGCGAAAAATTTAAGATATTTGTAAATCAAATTAAATCAGATGATCAAATAAGATGCCAATTATGTGACAGATGGGGTCACTCCGGTAGAGACTGCAGAAATAATTATAATGGAAATAATCGATATAATAATGAATATGGACAAAGAGGTCAACATAAATTTTGTAGATACTGTAAAACTAAAGGACATAATATAGAGCAATGCAGAAAACGAGATTATCGAAATAAAAAAACTCAAAACAATAATCAAAATATACAATGTCCATATTGTAAAAAATTAGGACACTCACTTGATACATGTTTTACAATTAAAAATTTAGAAAGAAAGCAAGAGAAATTTTGCACATTATGCAAAAAAACCAATCATACGAATGAACAATGTCAATCGAAAATACTCGAATTGAATAATACACAGGGAAACGCTTAGACTCATCTTGGACAGAGCGAACAAGAGGAGTTACAAAACAAAAGTCGCTCAATAATTATGAAGACATTCAATATTTTGCAAGAGTACACGAAATTGATTATGAATTGGAAACATGTGACACATTTGAGAATATCGATATAAATAATTTAAGTGTTACATTAAACTGCAGTGTAGAGAAAGAAATGTTACACGATACGATAGAATTTAAACCACAGGTGAAAAATGACTCAAAATTAGTAATTATACATGAAAACAAATCCAAAAATATAAACAATATAAATGAAGAAACTGAAGTAAGTTATTCTGAAAATGATATAGATAAAAATATACCAATTTACGTATTTAAACTAGGGGATACACTACAATTTATTGAAATAAAAAATCCATTTACAGACGAAGTATGTAAATTATTAATAGATACAGGTGCTCAACTTAATATAATAAAAGAAAAATTAGTACCACCTAATTCTATTAATGATAATATTAAAATATATTTATCAGGAATTTCAAATACACCTATGAAAACATGTGGTATAGTTAATTTTCCTATAAACAAATCACAAACAAATTTTCATGCAGCGTCAAAACATTTTTCGATACCATATGACGGAATTTTAGGTATAAATGTTTTAAAAGAAAATAAATTAAGACTAGATAAAGGATATTTAGAAATAAATGGAAAAAAATATTACATTCAAACAGACTATAAAGATGAAAAAAATTTAAGTTTAAATTTATGTATACAAAACAACGAAAGAAATGACGCAGCAGTTACTAACACATTTCAATTATTGAATTATATCACGCTTATGCAAGATACTAAACACATATATTCGATTACGCAATTTTTACAAGATAAAAATGAAAACATAGAAAATCTTATGAAAGATATTAACTGTATTTCAGAAAAAAATCAATTTAAAGATGAACAAGATATAGATTATTATAAATTCCTTTTAAAATTACAAGATGATATAAATTTTAATATTGAAAATAAAGATAAACAATTTCTCACTTATTTTATTGAAGGAGATATTGCAACATTAAATATGCAGGAAGAAGAACCTGAAGAAACTATAACACATGAAAACATAAATCATATGTATGAAGAAAATATCGATCGTAAAGAAAAATTATTAAATAAAATAATTTTAAATCATTTAAACGAAGAAAATAAACAAAGTATAAAGGATCCAATTATACAAAATGAAGATATATTTTGGCTTGAAGGAGAAAAAATGGGAAAATGTAATTTAGAATATCATGAAATAAATTTAACAGATAATAGACCAATATACGTTAAACAATTTCCATTGCCATACAAACCAAAAGAAATTGCTATAGAAGAAACACAGGAATTAATCGACAATGATTTAATAAGACCTTCTAAAAGCGCTTATAATGCACCAGCATTCGTGGTAAAAAAGAAACTTCGTAAACACACAAACAAGTGTTATATTCAACTTCCTGTAATAACAAAAAATGAGACATGGTTTTTAACACCGAAAACACATATTTTATTGAAATCAGGTTCTGAAATAAATTGTAATTTAATCATTCCACAATATTATAAAATTGGGGAAGACTGGATAAACCTTTTACCAAAACCAAGGACAACGAAAAATATTGTAAAAATTTTAAGACCAAATACTCAAACTTCATGGATGCCTAAAAAAATAACATCACTGGCAACTAGTGGCATTTACTCTCAAGAAGACTTACAGGAATTACAACAAAATATAATGTTCCCTTTCGAAAAAGCAGCTCTATTAAATGCTATAGCGAGAGGAATTCAGGGTGAAGAAAATTCAAGAGGAGATTTATTAAGTAATTTACTAACAGAAAATACTCTATCAAATATAGCAGAAAACACCTGGAAAAAATTCATAAATAAACTGACAACATTTGGGTCAATAAGTTCAGCTATAATAATGATTTTAATCATTCTTCATATAATTAAATTAATTATGGATACTATTATAAGAGGATATACTCTTCATACAATATATGGCTGGTCCATACATTTATTAGGAGCCATTTTTAGCTCCATTACGCATTTAATAATTATATTAAATAATAATCAAATGAAAAAAATACCAAGATATGAAGAAATAGAATTAAAGGAAGTGAAAATAGAAAAGCCAGTTATATCAGAACCCATGGTTTTACAATCTACTTTGCCTCGACCAACGCCTCCACCTTTACCAAGTAAATCACCCTATATAACACTACCTTCCACAAGTACATCTACTCCTTCTAAACCAACATCTCAAGAACAAAAAGAGATTCGATTATTCAGTATTAGTCGTAATTAGTTTTAAAAAAAAAAATATATATATATATTATAATAAATTTCATAATTTAAAAAATATAAAATCAGCCCATAAATGTCGTTCTATTAAATAAGCATTATCATATATATAATCAAATACATATAAATATAGCTGATAATAATTATTTGTTAGTTATATAAAAACAATTAGTAAAAATTTTTAATTATGATTCGAAATAGATTACATATACATAATATTCAAATATAATAAAAATTATGCATATTTCATTGTGTTGTGTTACATAAAAGAATGAATGACACTATGCGCGTGTGTCATTCACCTAAAGGTGTAAATATCAAATGACATCGTAAGCATATTTGATCTAACAATAAAAAAAAAAACAACACATGATGGATACACATCTATAGTAAAGCGATTATAAATTTTATTTTATTTATTTTTCTGCGTGTCATTGATTTATATACTTTAGTAAGCACATATTTCATTTAGATTTTTAGATATTATCCATCGAAATCTTAACCTTCTACGAATACATATAAAAAAGATAAGGTGGAAACTAAGATAATAAAAAATTCTTTTTTGTTAATTATCCTTCAAGTTGCATTATTTAGCATATTATTGTTTAAGAAGTAATCTAACAAAAAATGTAGAGTAAAGTTATAATTTTATAAGAGATGACTCTTTTACGAAACTAGAATTTAAAAATTTGATACTTTAAGTTTATTAAGCGGTCATTTTTGCGTTCATTGTAAAACAATCCTTTTGTTTTATTTACTAAATCGTTTCCGATTCAACTTTGTGTGGGAAGGGGTGAATGACACTAATTATATGTCATTCATATATGTTCAAGTTTTATAAAGCATAGCATATTTCAGAAGTATATTTTTTAAAATTAAACAAAAAAACAAAAGGATCGTTACAATTAAAATTATACAAATAATTTAAGTAAAAAGTTTATAATTTATCAGGTAACTTATCATTAAAAAAATAATTATTTAAAAATATCTAATACACTTATTATTTTATTTTTTGCAATATAAAAATTTTTACGATTCATCAAATTTGAAATGAATGATAATAAAAAAATCTGAATTTAACATTAATATTACAATCTATGAAACTTGTAAATTTTGCTCTTTATATCATTATTAAACAGTGAAAGGTTAAGAAATGTAAAGTAAAAGAAAAAAAAAAAAAAAACAAACAAACAATTTATATTTATATATATGTAATGATTTATGTAACGAGTCAAAAGAAAATCTAAATTGCACATCTACATGTCATTCACCTATATTTTGTAAGACATATCGAATATTGTCATTTTCTTTTGCTGAATTGCATTAGCAATATGTTATTCACCTTTTGTTAAACACACCAAAATCATTGTAAAATACATTTTACTACTTATCATGATGGTTTATGTACAATCTTTGAGCCCCAAGGTGTACGAAATGAAACGTACCCTTGTGTATTAGTATTTATTTAAATATAAAATATGTAAATTTATCAATTAAGTTTGTAATAATTATCTGTAAATTGTTCGATGACTGTTTTGTTTTCCTTTTTCTTTCGATTGCCTATCCTTCCGATATGCAATCTCTTGAGCCCCAAGGTGTTACGTCACAACGTATCTTTTATATTACTTTTTAATTTACAATTTTTAAAATATCTTTTCATTAATATGACATTGATGAACTAATTAAATGGTCATCGAACAATAAAAGAATGTGTTAACCTAAGCAGTAAAGAAACTTTGTGTTGATATTAAGCAACAAAATTCGTTGCTTCAAAATTACTAAATCATAAAACAAGCAAGATCCACTTATTTTGTAATGAAATCATGTCAAGATAAATCTTATAAAAGCCAACTGCAATTAACGACAGGGGGCACTACCCCAGGATCATCGTTGGTACCAAGTCGTAAATCCTGTAGTTCAAATTCAAATTCAAATTCAAATTCAAATTCAAATAAAGTTATTGTATTCAATATTTAATTATTTTTACAAGTGTCAATAAATATCTTAATAGTTTCTTATATTCGACTCGAGTCTTATTTTTAATCGTGCCTATATCTATTCTTTGTTTGTCTGTATCCAGCCTTCATCTACTTGAATCAATCAAGGTAAGAATATTCAATTTATATATTCTCTATTCAAGTACTCTAAATAAATATCCTGCAATATATTTCAATTGTGAGAAACGGTTTACTCAATTAAATATTGGTGGAGTTCAATTCACCACTAGATTATACATATATTTATCTTTCATAATTATAATTTAATAATTAATTCAATTATTCCAAATTAACTTAAATTCATATTTAAAATCTTACAAAAATATTCAACATAATAAAATCATACACTTTTATTTAGTCCTGGTGAAAGCCAGGACTTAACAATACCATTGTATAAAATGTAAAGTAAAATAAAAAGTAAAGGGTAATAATGTATTGGAAGATAAATTCAAAATTTTTTTCTATTACAGCATGGAAGCTGGTTGCAACTTTTTATACTATCAACTACTGTAGCGTTAAAATAGAAGTAAGATAGAAATGGAATAATAATACTAAATATAAAATTTTTTGTTTGTTTGTTATTCTTACAGACTGTGTTGTTCTATAAGAAAAACTACGATTGACTATATATACAATTAATAAACGAATATTATTAATTCAATTTACATAATCAAACATTATTATTATTATACCATAAAAACATAAGTTAAAACATAGGGAAAAGGAAGGAAATTAGATTTAAGAAACATAGTGATGAATGAACACTAAAAAAGTGTTGTGAAATTAAATATACTGGCACATATTGTATGAAAGCATGAAAATGACGCCAGCAAAGGCAAATTGATACAAAAAAAACCTCCTTGAACTAGATTAAAAGCGTTGAGTATACGAAAAATGTAACCGAGATGTATATGTTAAAAAATAATGACGCTTGGAAGAGAAGTCTAATAAGATAAAAGTTATGAGACATTTCTACATGTCTTTTTATTTACTCACAAGCGTCATTATTGTTTGACAATGTAGTGAATAAGAAAAAAACGTTTTTTTTTTATGCAAACAATCAATGCACTCATCACTTATGTCGTTAACTTAACTGTAAAACATTTTTAACAATGAGTAAACAAAGACTTTAAGTGTTAACATTTTAAGAAGTGAATGGAAAATATTTAAACATCAGACGAATGAATAAAACCAAAAAAAAGAAAGGAAGTAAGAGTAATAATTTTGTAAAAAAAAATCGTGTGTGAACTATTATATTCAAAAGGTCAAAATATATTAAGGAACTAAGAGAAAAAAAAAGAAAAGAATATAAAAAAATTATGATACAAAAAAATGTGTAACCATGTACCGAAGCATGGTTACTACTTCAATTTAGATAAGATGGAATAGCACCAGGAGGCGCTGTTCGCACGGTTAAATAAAGAAGAAAGATATGTACTCGCGAAAGCGCGAGTAAGAAAACTAATGAGAAAAAGAGAGATTAGTTAGGCAAGCAGCAAGTTAGAAAGAATAAGCTAACGATTAGGAAGTAGGAAGGGATGGCCGAGAGAGCCTCGCATAGCAAGCGTAACGCGAAGCTCGCTCTCTCGTCGCCTGACCGCCAGCAGAGCCAGTCGCTCTCTTACTTGACTCCAGCCCAAGGTTCTACGTGTGCCATAGAAGCCCGTTCATCGCCACGTGTTTGGTTCTCCATCCCGAGCTCGTATAGCAAGGCCAGGAAGCTGCAGAGAGAAAGTGCAGAGAGAAAGATCTGCAAGGGGTGGGCCCGCCTAATTAACTTCAGTAGCGTAAGTCCTGGTAAAGATTAATTATTGTAAAACACGGCGCAAGTCACAGTAAAGTAATCTCCATCTCTCTCTTTCTCACGACTTTAATATAATTGTTTTGCGAGCGTAATGGTCTCGTTTTGTATCGAGAAAACATCCGATATTTTGTAAACTCTAATTTTAAGATTCTCATTGTAAATATTTCATTTAGTACAATACATTTTCAAATTTCTTTTATATAATTACTGTGTTAAGAGAAACAGATTTAATATAACCTAGAATCAATTTCCTGCATGCTCCGCTATATCGCTCCCTATAATAAATCACCAGGGTTGAGAATTCACCCTAGCGAAAATATAATTAATAATTAAATCATTCATATCTTTGGAGTCCCTTGGTCTACGACTCAGCTAGTAGGAGCAAGAGCGAGAAAGTTCTCACTCTTTTTGTATCATAGTGTGCTCGTCCTCGCTAAAGTCGGGGAATGGAGCGATAGTAGTAATTGAAACACCTTTGAGGTTTATGGTAGTTAAAATAGTAAAATCAAGTAAAAATTATAATTCCGTTAATGTCTATTAAATCCCAGAACGCGAGCACGCTACGTTACAAATGTAATCAAATTATAATATCGAGTGTATAGAATAGAAATAGTAAACAAAGTAAAAATTGAATGTATACTAGTATTTCAAAAAAATTTGATAGAAGGTCAAGATATATTATGGACCTTAATGAAAGAAAAAAAGGAAAGAATATAAAAAAATTACAAGGCAGAAAAAACTAATCAAATTAGAATATCGAGTGTATAGAATATAAATAGTAGACATACAAGTAAACAAAAGTAGAAATGCCGTAGGAAAAATTGCATGTAAACTAATATTTTAGAAGAATGCTGTACGGAAAATTGCATGTTAACTAATATTTTAAAAGAAATTTGATAAAAGGTCAAGATATATTATGGGCCTTAGAGTAGTAAATTAAAAAAAGGGTATAAAAATTATGATACAAGAAAAACATATAATCAATTATAATATTGAGTATGTAGAATAGAAATATTAAATATACATTGTACAAAGAAGCGGCCAACTGAGCTACCACATTCTAAGTTTAGAAAAAAAAAAGATAATTAATAAATGAGCAAAAGAGATTTTTTATTTCCGAACGCTTTCATTCAACTCGCGCGTTCTTTAATGGATGGGGAGGTGTAATAAACCGAGTTCATTATCAATGAATGTTAAAAAAAAGATTAAATTTAAAATAATAATGATGATAGAGTAAAAATAATATTGATCAATTAATAAATAAACGAATGCAAGCAGTGACTGAATGAAACAGTGAAAGAAAGAAGTATAAGCTGAAGAAACAGAGTTCATTACCAATAAATATAAAAAAAAAATATAAAAGCTAGAATAATAATAATAATAATAATAAAAAAGTAAAAATAATATTGCTAAATTCATAAATAAACGAATACAGGAGACAAATAACACGATGAAAACAATTCAGGTCAAAGCAGCGGCCGAGTAAAACAGTGCAAGAAAGAAAAGTACACTACAGCAACCGGATTCAATACCAATGAATTTTCCAAACGATAAATAAATAAAAATAACAATAATAATAATAAAAAAGTAAAAATAATTGCAATAAAAAAATATATAAACAAATGCGAGAGACAAATAGCAAATAAATTCAGTTGACCTCAATGAAGATCAAGGCTCGGTGGCCGAATGAATCGGCAAATGAAGGAAAAGTACAAGCTGAATGGGATGCTAAGAAAAGGTGCGGGCAGACCGCAAGCTTAGGAAAAGCGATAAGCTTGGCAACGATAAACCGCTTCACAGAAAATCGTGAAATTAACATAAGGGAGTATGAAAGAATTTCAGCGAAGCAGTAGAGGAATAATAAAAATAGATAAGGCCACCCCTGAAAAAAATACAGAGTGGAGGGACATTAAATTCAATTTATGTGGAGCAATTATCCGAAGTTAGTGCAAAAGCTTTGACAGAGTCCCAAAAACAGGAAGCCGAAATGATAACGGCAGAAATTAATTACCAATTAACTTCAAGCTGACCTCTTTCTAATCAACTGAAATAATGGTTTCCAGAAAAACATCATACAGGGAAGGCCGACTGGAAACCAATCGGATGGCTGAAACCATACGATTGGGCAAAAAAAATATACCATCATTAGCAACAACGAAGCTTCTAGAATCGAGAATCAGAGTATAAAGCTCCAAGCTTGCAGGCGTGGGCCCTCTTTTTCCCGATCAAACTCTTGCTGGCCACGTCGATTTTGTCAAGCAGCCGGAACGTCACCAGATCCAGCAGCAGCCAACCACCGCCCATCTGCAAGCCATCAACGTAGAAGACGCAAATTAAAAGAAAGAAGAAGTTTTATTTTAACGCACGAGTTCCAGAGACAACTGTACCAACCAGAGTAAAAGGCTGACGTTGTGGGGGAGTAGCGATTAAGACCGGAAAAAACAAGATGAAGAGTTTTTCAAATTTCTTTATTGTAAATCTCAAGTGGGGAAGCATGGCCTTGAAACAAGTTGCTCTTATTATTCATACGCGGATTAAAGGTAGAGCGTTAGTCGATTGTTGCAATTAAAATTTAAGCTCGAAAAACATAACGAAAGGAAATGCAAGAAATAATAAATAATTTGGAATATGGTAGCGTAGTTCACCCTGAAGCAAAATAGTAGAAAAAAAAAGGGAAATAATAAATGTACGAAGCGAAGCTTCTTGTTTGGATTATGGAAATTAAAAAAAAAGAGAAATAAATTTATATAACCCTAGAAACTGCATGGGTGTCTACTAATTTATTTAACCTATTCTTGCTGTGTCTTTTTCAGACTTCCAATCTTGGAGACGTAGCGCTCGCGCGTTAGTTGAAAGGAAGTCGATGGATGGCTGAAATTCAGTCATTCAATAAAAAAAAATTTATCAATAATTTAGCTTATATGCTGAACGTAATACATTAAGGGAAATTCTCATACCTACATAGCGTTCTACCTTATCCACATTTAAATTCTGAACTTTAGTAAAAATTTAAGTATTTATGACTGAAATTCATAGCAGAGGCACATTCTTAACATGCCAAAGAATTTATTGCAACGTTAAGAGACAATATAAGGGTAAAAATAAAGGCAAAAATTAATACGATTAACTTTTCAATTTAGTTATAAATAATCGTATTATGCAGTTTTCGCCTTTATTTTCACCCTTATATTGTCTTTTTACGTTGCGATAAATTCTTTGGCAAGTTAAGAATGTGCCTCTGCTACGAATTACAGTGATAAATAGTTAAATTTTTATGAATATGCATAATTCAAATGTAGATAAGGTAGATCTCTATGCCGGAATGAGGACACCCCTTAAATATTGAAATTATGCATGCAATACTTGCCATTTGTTTAATGATTTCATGGCATTACAATATAAAAGTTCAATACTTTTATATACTAGTATAATAACGAAATTCTCTCAAACCATTATATAATATAAGATGAATTCATAATTTAAGGGCACAAAACACCTTTTTTCTGGTCCCACCATCAAATTTGGGTTTATTGCTTTTTTTATATGAAAAAATTTACTGTAGAATAAGCTCCAATAAGTTTTTTACCCTATCTCATTTAGTTTCATTTTTATGAAGAAATTAGTAGGATAAACTTTTAATTGATTTTTTTGTTAATTTTGCTATTTTGAGATTTTTCTCAAATTGTTAGCTAATCTTATTAAAACACTATAAGAACTTATTTTTTTATTACTTGATTCAATAATTCATAAATCATAAATTAATCTCCAAAAATTTTTTAAGAGATTTAATTTTGTTTTTATTTATTAAGTATATAATGATATAATTTTTACAAATTTAAAAAATTTTAAGAATTATTTTAAATTAAATTTTTTAAATTTTTATTGATATTTTTTAGGTTGAATTGAAAAAAAAAGTTTATTTTTTTAATTTTATCAAAATATTTATCTTGATTCAAGTTCTAAAAAGTTTTACATCTATATTTTATTTCGTTTTGATTTTGAAAAGAAACGAGTTGCACATAGTTATTCATGTAATTTTTTATCAATTTGAATTTTGCGCTTTCGGCTCGTATCATTTCGCTACATGGCAGTCAGTCTCAGCTAATTGTATGATCAGTTTGCAGTAAGTTTGTTTATTTAAAGTGCATTTAAAAAATTATTAGTAGGTTTTGTTGTTTAATTTACGTAAAATTATTAATTTTTAATAAATTACACGTTCGCGAGTTATTTCATATTTTTTTATGTGCACCTGAAATTCTACGTTTATCGAAATAGAAAGTGTATTTAAAGTGTAAAAGGCTTGAATTGACATTAGGAATACGAACTTCAAAAATGTCAAATAATAAAAGAGATACAAGGGGCAGATTTCATAACCAACATCAAGATAGAAAACGATCTACAGGAAGATCTAAAAAGAGGCCAAGGAAATTTCTTGGTAGGAGTGAAAAAAATTCTTCTGAAGCTAAGAGAAATGTTGATATCATCGTTCTATTTTCTATATTGGAAAAATTGTGTTTCAGTGTGTGCTATGATAAGATAAAATTTATTGAAACCTCTTTCCGAGGATAAGGATTCAAAATCAATATGAATTGTGATTTTTGTGATGAATAAGATACTGTAAACTCTAACAAAAGAGAAAGTGCTTATGGACAATACGTTTAAGGAGGTTCAGGACCTTTAGAGAGACGCAGGGGGTAAAGGGAAGGGTCCTATACTTTAACATAAGATAAAAGCAGTGTTGACAATCTAAACTAACAAAATCAATGTGTACAAAAAAATTTTATTTTTATTATTTTTAATTTCTAATATTATTGAAAAATATAAAAAATGTTATTATAATTGATTGAAAATAAATGTTTTGTATTATTACTTTTTTTAATTAAAATTTTGTATGGTAAAAAAATATAAAAAAAGTGGCAACAGGGCATCAATACAAATTTTATTTTCTTTGATTGTCAGCCTTTGAAGTGCTGTGCGTCAGTTTCAGCGTCGGTTATAACCTCAATTCGCTTGAAACCATCAAAATGTATAGATGGAAAGGAAAATTTGTTAAAAAGAAAGTGTATGATGCAATGTTACAAAGAGTGAAAACTGGAAAAAATCGTGCAAAATGTGTAAAAAAGGAAGTTGAAAATACAAGTACAGAGTTTTGTGTTAAAGGAAACAGAATTATCGGCTTAGAGTACATGTCACAGAGAATGTACTGCTCTGATTGTAAGGAAACATTACTTTTGCAAAATATTGAAAAAGAAAATTTAACTGGTCTTGCTTCTACATTTCATATAAGATGTCGTAATTGCTTGCAAATGAACACTATTAACACAGGAGAACAGTACGTAAACCCAGTTAGTAATAGAAAAATGTTTACAATAAATACCAAAGCTGTTTTAGGTCTGTACACAAATAAATGAAAATTAATATTTAATATATTATTTATTCATAAATTGAATTATTGATATATTTGCAGGCAGTATACACGCAGGAGATGGAAATACAAGCTTGGATAAGCATTTTAGTTTATTGGATTTACCAGCTCTTGATTCTCACACATTTAAAAAACATGAGAGATTGATAGGACCTGTCATAGAGTATGTAGCTAAAGAAAGCTGTTCTGAAGCAACAGCTCTAGAACGAGCATTAACATTAGATAATTTAGATGAATTAAAACAGTTGTTGTAAGTAAATATTAAAAAAAGTTAAAATAAAGTAGTATATAATTGAGCGTCCGGATTCGATAACTCGCCGCGTCCCATAAGGATTACATTAGGCGCGGCGAGTTATCGAATCCGGGCGCTCAATTTTTAATCTTAAAAAAATATTGAAAGAAAATATACATAATAATATAAAATTAATTTTACAAATAAAGACAATGATTTTTTATACATATTTATAAATTAATTTCAATATCTGAACTATGAATTTTAATGAAATAGATATATTTTTTTTTATAATTAAAAGGTCGATACACATTACAATTGTAATAATCAATTAAAAAATAAATATAACTATTAATGATTTAAAACATGTTTATATTTACTTTGTATCCTCCATTTTATTAGGCCTGAAGAATATAAAGAGGGTTTTCTTATTGTAACAAGTGCAGTTGAAGATGATAGCGATAAGCCAGTGATCAGAATATTTGCCTCTTATGACATGGGCTGGAGTCAACGAGGCAACGGCTTTGCTTATGATAGTCTTAACGGCTACTGTACTTTAATTGGCTTAAAAAGTAGAAAAGTTCTTGACTATTGTACCAGAAATCGAAAGTGTAAAATATGTGACTTAGAAATTATTAATGGCACAAAAAAAGAACATGATTGTAGGAAAAATTTCAGTGGCAGTTCAAAAGCTATGGAGGCTGATGGCGCTGTGCAACTTGTGACAAGAAGTGATATACTACAAGAGCACAATGTTCAGGTTGGTGTATTTATTGGTGATAACGACAGCTGTTCAATATCATCAATTCATAAGTATAGTAAACATGATGTACTAAAATTGTCAGATATAAATCATTCAAGCAAAGGCGTAGGAAAATTATTAAGAGAAATTCAAAATAATAAAACATGTGATCCTGATAAAGAATTATCAAATGAAACTATAAAGCATATAGAACGTTGTTTTACTTACGCAGTTCATCAGAATAAATATAATCTTACAATCATGAAAGCAGCCTTAAAAAATGTGCCCTACCATTTATTTGATATGCATAAGAATTGTGGAGAGTGGTGCAATTCAGAGAAAGAATATGTATCAGGTATAATCTTGAAAAATCTAGTATTATTTGAAGCTTTAGAAAGAATGTTTTGCAACCTCTCAGAAAATGCAAACAAGTTTCTTGGAGCAGCTAATAGTCAAGCTAACGAGAGCTTGAACAATTCTATGTGTAGCAAAGCACCCAAAAGATTGTCCTACAGTACATCAGAGTCATCTGATTTTAGGTTTGCAGCCACTGTTGCACAAAAAAATCTTGGTCTATCATACCTTGAACGAACTTTAGAAGTTGCAAACATTTCTTTCAGGAAAAACTTACAAAAACATATAAACAAATGTGATAAAATAACTTTAAAACGAAGAGAAAATGCTTCCAAACCTTAATTTAAAAAGAAGAGGTTAGACTTAAAAATCAAAAGATCTCAGTTGAGATTTAGAAAAGAAAATGTTGAAGGAGACACGTACAAGAGTAATATGGGATTACTCGAACAATCTCCTTCTAATAATATTAATTGTGTTCAATTATTGCCTGAAGATGTTGAAACTCTGGAATGTGATAATATAGCAGTTGTATTCTTTGATATTGAAACAGGAGGGTTACATTTAAAAAGTGATATTTTACAAATTTGCATTAAATATGGTAAACACATATTCAACTTGAAACATGAGACTTTTTGAATTAAAAAATAAGCGGACACCGGGCGCGAACCCCGCTCCTCGAGATCTCCAGGCACGAGCTCTATTCACCGAGCCAATGCCGCACTGCTATATACAAGTTAAAATCCTACTTATAAGGCTCTTCGCCGGTATAGTAGGTATCTATGTACAAATATAACATGTGGATGAAAAATCCACCATGTTACAATCCCCCCACCACACGAAAGTACTTCGGTGGAACCGATAATTTCGTCATACTTGCTCTGCTCGCTCTGCTCTCCTCCCGCCCACATGAAAGTACTTCGGTGGAACCGATAATTTCGTCATACTTGCTCTGCTCGCTCTGCACGCTCTGCTCGCTCTGCTTAATGCTAATAACTTAATGCTAAATTTTAAAATGCTCTATAGTTGCTCCAGTGGGTTATTTTGTTGGGCGCCATTGAAACATGAGACTTTTTGAATTAAAAAATAAGCGGACACCGGGCGCGAACCCCGCTCCTCGAGATCTCCAGGCACGAGCTCTATTCACCGAGCCAATGCCGCACTGCTATATACAAGTTAAAATCCTACTTATAAGGCTCTTCGCCGGTATAGTAGGTATCTATGTACAAATATAACATGTGGATGGAAAATCCACCATGTTACAATCCCCCCCACCACACGAAAGTACTTCGGTGGAACCGATAATTTCGTCATACTTGCTCTGCTCGCTCTGCTCTCCTCCCCCCGACACGAAAGTACTTCGGTGGAACCGATAATTTCGTCATAACTGCTACTGCTACTTGCTCTGCTCGCTCTGCACGCTCTGCTCGCTCTGCTTAATGCTAATAACTTAATGCTAAATTTTAAAATGCTCTATAGTTGCTCCAGTGGGTTATTTTGTTGGGCGCCATTGAAACATGAGACTTTTTGAATTAAAAAATAAGCGGACACCGGGCGCGAACCCCGCTCCTCGAGATCTCCAGGCACGAGCTCTATTCACCGAGCCAATGCCGCACTGCTATATACAAGTTAAAATCCTACTTATAAGGCTCTTCGCCGGTATAGTAGGTATCTATGTACAAATATAACATGTGGATGAAAAATCCACCATGTTACAAACTCTTTTATAACACCAACTCAAAACATTAGTATTAATGCAACAAAAGCTAATGGTCTTACTAAAATTCACAAGAAATTATATCAACATGGAATAGAAATAGACACTTTACCTCAACGAACAGTTTTTTTACATTTATTATAGTTTCTGAAAGATATTAAAAAAAAGATAGTTTTTATAGCACATAATTGCTCATTCGATTCCACACGCTTAATTTTTAATCTGAAGAATTTATCTCTTCTTCAAGAATTCACTGATATAATTAAAGGATTTTCTGACTCATTAGCACTTTTTAGAGAAACAATTCCAAACAGGACAAGCAATTATAAACTCACAACATTAGCATCAGAACTGCTTAATCTTCCATGCGATGGAGCACATGATGCTAGATTTGATGTTTATTTACTAGAGAAACTGTCAATAAAATTTTTGAATGTTAATCAAATCATAGAATCTAGAAAGACCTTAAATGATGTTGTATTATCTATTGAAGATTCTGAAAAATCTAAAAAACTACTGCCATCCTTTGCACCTATGAAAGATATTATTAGCATTAATATGCAAAAGAAATTATCAAAGGCTGGAGTTGATTATGATTCCATTGTAACTACGTACAAAAGTAAGGGTGAAGAAGAAACTATAACTACGTTGAAAAGTTTTATTAAAAAGAAAACAATTATTAAAGACATTTTAGATTATTTAAAAAAACTGTGATTAGTTGTATATGTACAAGTTGTATTTATTTATTATTATGAAGTTATAATTTTCTAAAAGTATTAGTTTTAACGAATTAAAAATATGTAATATTTATTAAAGAGAGGATAATATATCATAATAATCTGTTAAAAATATTAGTTTAAAACAAGTACAAAAAGTGATATAGATTAAGAAGAGTTCAATATTACTATAATTATTCTGAAATATATTCTTCGCTTATAAATTCATCAAATATTAGTATTAATCAATATATCATAAACCAAATGATTATCAATTAAGTAAAACAAAACTAAGATTTGTTTCAAGCCTTTATAGTTTATGCGTTCATGTGTTATTGCAAATGTTTCTTTTAAGAAGGTTAGTTATAAAAAAATTTATGAAAATAAAATATTTGCATTCTTAAATAAATTATAATTTTTAAATTTATTATTTTATTTATCCTTTAATTTAACTCTCTTTTACAATTGATACTGAAAATTAACTTCTCATAACACATGATAACTTCTCATGACACCTTATACAACTTTTTACTTTTATACACTTCATAGAAACTTTTTATTACACACTATCTTCTTTAACATTACTATTAATTTTATTTATTGAAAAATTAATTAATGTATATTGATTTTTGAAAATACATAAGAAAAATCCTACATAAGGTTCATATAGTAATATATAACCTCAAAATCAAGTAAAATAATTTACACAGAAAACAATAATTACATTCGTAATTAATTATATAAATTATTTTTAAATATCTTGCTACAGATACAATTTATTTATGTGATTATTTTTATCAATATTTATAAAAAATAATTTATTTTCATATAAACATCAATAAACATTCATATAGTATATTTGAGTATTACTATATAGCATGGTGCGCTGTTGCCGCGTTTCGAGCAATTAAATTTTAAATTTCAAATTTAGGCAATGATCTTAACATTTAATAAGTAATTTCTCTTTAAAATAGTTGATAACCTATATTTTTCAAAATATCTCATTATTCTTTAAACATTTATCTTTTAAAATAATTTTGTTTCATAATGATCTCTATTTTTTTATAAATAATATTTTTAATTAATCCAATAGTAAATATGAGCTTTCCATAAGAACCTGTGTAAAAGTAATCAACTTTTAAAGTATTATATTTTAATATAATAATCGATAACATTTACTGAAAAAAATCGGGTTACTTTTTAGGAAACTAAAGAATGATATTATCAATTTATTTTTTAATTGTCTCTATTTTTCTGAGACTCCTGAACCTCCTTAAAGTTAACAGATATAATGTTCTTGCTGCTCGTATACTTGGCCATGGACTTGCAAGTTTGTCTTATTTTTGTAGTTGAATAGATTTATCAAAGCCAGTTGCCCAGTCAGCGTTCAGTGCTATAAATAGTTAAATAACAAAAGTATACGAACAAGTGGCAAAAGTTTCTACATCTAAAGCTGCTGAAAAGTAACTTGAATCGACTTCCCCAAATAGGGCTGATCTTGATATAACTTTCTCAAGATGTTGGAGAAATTGAACATCGAACTTGGAAATGTATCTGTCGAGTGGGTCAGGACTTTGAATGATAAAAGATAATTAAATCTAGAGTGATCAAGTTAGTCTCATTCGAAAGAAGCACATACTATGAAAAGAAAAGTAATTTTTCATATTGTTCTTAAAATATAAGAAAGATTTATTTATAAAATTAAAATTTTTTATTTCTTTAGGAGTAATTAATAAGTTAAGATTTTCAAATCTTTGAAAGAAAAATTTTCAAGTTAGAGAAAGGCTTCTTATTTATTGATTAAATTGTGAAATAAATTTGATTAACATAAGCTTTACTAAATATATGAAATCGCTTAGACAAGGACAGATAAAATCGAGATATTCCATAATTCCCAACTCTTAACCCCTTTGACTTATTATGAGAAGACTATTTGAGATCAAAATCTTCACTTTCATAAATTTAATATTGTCATTTATATAAAATATTTAATCGATTCCATTAAAAAAAATTTGAATTTATTCATTTTTACATATATCTAATATAATAAAATATTTTATTATCTGTTTTCACTGAAACGATTCCATAGATTTAATAAAGTTCTTGTTAATTTAATCAAATTTTTTTCAAAATGTTATTATTAGATAAGAAATCTTCCGCTAAAATTTTTCTCATTATTTTTTATAAACGTAAAATTAAGATTATAAATATAAGGAAATATTTGAAAATCTTATTACAGTAATTGTTTCAATATTAAATAAGGAAAATAATTATAATTGCAATAATAATTAAATATTTAAATATTAAGTACTTGGAAATAATCAAATAAGGCTACTAATTCTACCTTGACTGAAAGCGACACTGTTTTTTTTAAAATAATTCTGTAACTTTTGGAAAGCATTCACTATTTCTTTTATCTTTATATTTTGTTGATTATTAAAGTGAATAAATAATAACCTATGATATATTTTTTTCAAATATATTTGAAATTTAAATATAGAATTACTATTTTAATCATAATTATTCTCATTATTTGATATTTAAATATCGGTAAAAATTAAAATATCATTGATAATAATTTTTTTTTTAACTTGTAGCCGAAAAATGGTTTTTCATAATTTCAAGAAGAGCTAACATTTTAACCTTTAGCTGGCAGGGGGGGTACTATAATACCCCACGCTCTTTCTTATCAAATTTTGAAACAGTATTCAAAAAATCGGGATCAGTGGCGACACCAAACAGTAGAAGGGGGATGTAATTTACGATTCCCGCCAGAGATTTTTTTAGCATTTTTTATTTATAATTATCGATTTTGCAGACAGGCAGTCAGATAGTACCCCATAGGCCAGATATAATCGGCTGGAGAGGCATGCCAGCTAAAGGTTAAAACGGCTCGAACAATTTTTTTTTAATATGAAAATTTTTAATATAGTTAAAAATTTTTTTCCATTGGAACAATACAAATCGGATAAAAACTGTTTGTATACATTTCATTTCTACTTTATTTAATTTAGATGAATTCCTTTTTTTTCTAACATGAGATCGATCATTCTATACTGTAGTGTTGAATAAAAATTATAAAATATAAATACATCTATTTCATATTATTTACATTACATTTTATTGATTTCAAAGAGCAGAAATGAAGAAAAAGTTCGGTATATATAAATATATATCTCTCTATATAATAAAGATATATCGCCTACGCCGCCGCCGTGTATAAGAATTTTATGTGCCCTCAGTTAGCTGAAATTCAGCTAAAATTTAGCTGAAAGTTAGCTAAAAGTTAACTGAAATTCAGATAATATTTAGCTGAAAGTTAGCTGAGAGATAGCTGAAATTCAGATAAAATTTAGCTGAAAGTTAGCTGAGAGATAGCTGAAATTCAGATAAAATTTAGCTGAAAGTTAGCTAAAAGTTGGCTGAAATTCAGATAAAATTCAGCTGAAAGTTAGCTGAGAGATAGCTGAAAGGTAGTTAATTGTTAGCTAATTTAATTAATTGTTATCTAATTTTAGAACGTTCTCTTGGAAATTGATATTGATTTGATAATTGATATTGACAATGGGGAGTTGGCGAGCGAAGCGAGCAGGGGGGAACCCCTAGTATATATATATATATATATATATATATATATATATATATATATATATATATATATATATATATATATATATATATATATATATACATATATATAGATTGCATTAAAGATTTCAAAGAGCAAGAATCAAAAAAAGTTTCAGTATGTATATATATCACCCATTCTCTGCCAAATCGAAGGACAAAAAATTGCTAAAATGGTTCTTTTCCATATTATGGACCACTCAGAATTTTTATAGATCTCTTTAGTACATATTTTCAGAGCTACAAAGCTTCAAAGTTGGGTTGAAACCATATTTTTGACATTTTTGACTAATTTTAGGCTTAAATTATTCAGCTATTTGGCGTTTTAAGAATATATTACTGAAAAACTTTTTTGTTCAAAATATTCTAAATTTTAAGAAAAAAGTAATTCATAAGTGCTAATGTAGCCATCCGCTGAGCTAGAAGTCATTTAAAACATTGAAATACCACTTTTCAAGGTTTCGAAATATGATACCATGTCCAAAAAACTCATCGAAGCAGGTAATATATGTACAAATATGGCCTAAAAATTTCAGAGTGGACATCCCTGGCGATCCCTTGAAAAAAATGAAAATGTAATTAGAAATAATGAAAAATGTGATTTTTAGATGAGTTTCTTAAGTTTTAAACTTGAAATTATTTCAAAATAATTTGCAAAATGATACTACGCAAGTTGTATTAAAATTAGTTAATTCACTTTTTATTTATAGGATTGATCACTCAATGTCAGAATTATCAGATCTGTGTTACTATGAAGTGGGATAAAAGTTAAAAATAAATAAATTGACGTTATGTGTCTATTTATAAAAAAAATTTGGTTAAAAAAATTTATTGAATGAAAAAAAAAAATTTAAATAAATTTTAAATTTATTTAAATTTTATCTATTTGGTTAAAAACATTTTATAATTGTTTAAGAAAGTGCATTTCCATAATATTAGTATACATTTATTGTAATTAAAGTAAAAATAATTTTGAAAATTGCTATGGATGAACGTAGAAGTGATAAATATATTTTATAGCACTGCGGGACCTAAATCCGCACTTAGGTAACACTTTTCTGTTACCTAGGTGGCACTTTTTTACACGGTACAATAATGAATTTACTTAGGTAACGTACGTATATAATAAGAAATAATTTTATATGTAAATTATTTTTTAAAGTATTTTCATAAATAACAATAAGCTGTAGTATATTGAAACTCTTTTACATTAACATTCTTCAAATTAAATAACAATTATAAGCAAGTAAGATACGAGTAAAACTAAAATTGATAGTAGCGTAACATGTAAAGCGAAGAGGTATAGTCATTTCAGCGTTGCATTATAAAATGCTACGGGGAACCCCCTATTACTACACACGATTGCTATTGCTATACTAAACATGTTACCTCCTCACCGCTCCTACGACGCTAATTCATATGTGAAACAAAATTTCAATTTATAGCTTCATAGAAGATGATTTCAACAAACAATTTCACATAATATCAATAATATTGATAAATATTAATTATTATTACACATTTTGAGTATATTTTTGAAATTATATTCTTTTTTTTCTTTTTCGATCTATTATTCATGGAGTGTTTAGTTTTAGTTTATTTATAGTTTTCTTTTCTTTTTTTCGATTTATCATTCACAGAATGCGTAGTGTTTGGTTTTTTATAGTTTTCGCTTTTATTTTTTGAATTATAATTCGTGGAGTGCATAGTTTTTGTTTATTACTGATTTTGAAGAGTACAGATTTAATTTGGCGGATTTATGTCCCACGTGCTACAAAATAGTATACGATACTCGTGACCTTAGTGGAACTTTATTACACGGCACTACGTTATCGCCCTCGCTGCGCTCGGGCGATAACTCCGGCCGTGTAATAAAGTGCCACTTAGGTCACTTGTATCGTAATGTACTATTTTCACACTCAGGGCGTGAAATTCAATTTTTTATGTCTATTCCTAGAGGCTAAAATAGCTCTTTTTTACCCAAGGGTAAAAGACTAGTTTTCTAATAAGTGAGATTGATTTTTACCTTATTTCCAATAAGAAATTTACTTTTCGTGTCTTAGAGCTACACTGAATGGTGGATAAGTCGATGTATATATTGAGTAATGGGTTCGTGGTTCAATGAATTCATGGGACGATGAAATGACGGTTCAATAGTTTGATGGGCAGATCGATAAATATGACGATGGGACGATAAATGAATATGTCGATGGGTTGATGAATCGATGGGTTGATGGGGCGATGGGTCGATAGGTTTATGGATCAATGGGTTCATAGGTAAATGGGTTTGTTAGTCAATGAATCAATGGGTCGATAGGTTCATGTTTCAATAAGTTGATAGTTGCATGGATAGATGGATCAAAGGGTACGTGGATCGGCAGGATGATGGGTCGATGGATCATCGGGTTTGATGAGTTTGTCTGTCGATGGGCTGATAGGTTCATGGGCAATTTCTTTAATTTTAGATTTTTTTTAGTTATTCAATTCGACAGTCTTATTTTCACATTTTCATTTTGATTTTATCATCTATTAATGCCGTTACTTTATGTATTATTAATGAATTTAAATTCAATGTGGCTAAATTAGACGCCCTTTCTGTATGAAAAAGTAATATGTTATCCACGCGTGGAAGTAAAGGTGTTTTCCCCTCGTCTTTATTGTCGCCCTCGCTTCGCTCAGGCGTCAAACTCGACTCGGGCAAAAATCACCTATTTTACTCCCTTGGTTAACAATGTACTATTATGGGGATTTCAACTTGTACAATCTCAAAAAATATGGTATATCAATACATCCAAAACTGACACGAGTTTAATCGTTTATCACTGACAATGAGAATGAATTAATTTAATATTAACATATACCAATGTCTGTGACATGCTGATTATAATTATTTGTTCAAATGGCTCCTAAGTTTTTATACATGATTAGATTTAATTATTGCTGTCACATTATTGGATAAATTCAAATTAAAATGGAAATCAAGTTAGGCTAGAGAATACGTTATTTAAGTATGTCAAACTTTACTTGAAAAAAAGCAACAAAATTAATTGGTCCTCATCAGAGCCAATAGGCATTTTTACTGAATAAGTAGCGGACAAGTCTTAATTTCTATCAATAATCACTAGATTTTCCAAAAAATTACATTTTTCAATTAGAGAAGGATAGAGAGATACAGCGTCCCCTTGCAGTACCTGGTTGAAAAAATTCATATGAATTTTCAATCTGAATTTTTTATATATTCAATATATATTTTTGTTTCATTTTTTTTATATTAAAAAATTCATTTGAATAATTACAAAATTGTAGGTTGAATTTTGAAGTTTTTTCATACTTTTCCCAAATAAAAATAATGAGATGGTCACCATCATTGTTATTCATTTGAATTTTTCATATGAATTTTTCATATAAATTTTTCATATGGATTTTTAATTTGAATTCTTTATGTAAATTTTTCATATAAATTTTCTAATGTATATAAAAATGAAACAAAAATGCATATTAAATATATGAATAATTCATATGAAAAATTTATATTGAAAATTCATATAAGAATCCATATGAATATTTTCAACAGGGTATCGAGTTCCACAAAGCTTTCAAGCTCACTTAGATTTGTGAACCTCACTATTTAACAGAGATTATGAATCACATGATAAACAATACCTATTAACGATTTATGTAGCTGGAAAATAATATAAAAAGTTTCTAACACTGTAATAATATTTGAATACGTACATTGATTCATACTTTTCATTTTAAATGCAAAATTAAGAAAAAGTCTTAAGCGATCATATTTATCTTCAAAATATGATTATATTGCACTTGATAAATATTAAACAAACATCAATAACACTTGTAAAAATATAGAAATGATTATTTGTGAATTAAAAAGCAAACCATCAAAGCCCTTTCTGCACAAATGCTACACTACTAAAAAATTTCAAATGAGATCTCTAATAAGGTCTCATGGCGAAATCTCACTTGATAATATTTTTCATTTTTATATGTTTGAGATCATCTATTGAAGACTATTTCTACAAAATTCGGACTTGGAAAATTTTTTAAAAATAGTCCCCAATTTATGATTTCAATCATACCAAAATAAAAAATATCAAATGAGATTTTTTAGTAGGGTATACACTTGTGGCTTGAGATTTGTTTAATTGAATTTATGACTTGAATTATAAAAAAGCATAAAAACAAATCTATTCGCTTTAATGAAAAAGAGTTACCAGATATCCATAGCAAAGTTAAAGACTGTTTCATAGAGGATTCCCATAGCTAAATCCAATAGGTGTCTAACATCAAATAGACTCGTCTACCATAGTACTCAATAATCAGGTAGCTATTGTAACTAAGGCAAAATTCATCTTTTAGAGATGAACTTGAAAGGTCATTCATCTGTTATTCACATCTACGTTATTCGCTTCTACTGTTATCAAAAGAATGCTCTCTTACGCTCGACGCATACTTTTTATATCAGTCTTATTATTTTAAACAAATCAGCCAATTTTTCAATTTAAGAATTGTTTAAAATATTTTTTACTAAATAATTTATTAACCATTTAATAATTTAATATCATGTAATAAACCATATATAAAACTATAAAAACGTAAATACAATAATTAATCAATAACATTTACTTGAATATACTCTACAGAACCAGAAAATAATTTGCATTACACATAGCCATTTTCCATTGGACTAATGAAATGTTGTTTTTGTAAGTTTTTTACTCTATTTCTATTTTTAAAATTATTCTGCAATTTTTTAAAATTTTCATTGTAATCTGTTGGTGGAGAGTAGGCAAAAGCAATTAGTATATCCTTTATTTTTTAACCATTCGTACAATGCAACTGCATGCGAAATTTGTTGCGTTGCTGGATTGCAAGATTGGACCTGAATTTTCTTTTTAAACCATTAATTAATAATAAAAGCTGAAATTAGGTCCAATCTTTATGACGCTCTAACTTTGGGAAAAAATAATATTCTGATATGCTGTAACTACTGTTTCGAAAGGATTTGAGCTCAGCTTTAATTTAAAAAGAGTTTCAAGCTTCTAGTTAACAATGCTAAAGAACTATATGCTTTCGAAAATCTAGTAACTTTTTTAGTGATTTTATTTAATTGCCTGTAACTAGGGAAATATTGAGCGTTTGTGACTATAACTTAAGCTTTTTCCATATTTTATCATCTCAAAACTTATCCCGAAGTTCAAGCAAAATCTGTGATCCAGAGATGTGACACTCTCCTAGTCAGTTGAAACGCAGACAACATACATTTTCTTTCTACATTTAGCATAAATTCTATTGTCAGATGTTAACAGACGTTCTGAATTATATTTTTTATTAAACTTTCTTAAAATTTCGTTTGATATTTTGCGCAACGTTTTCGTTGAACAAATTTCTTCACTGGGTAATGGCTTGCAGCATCTATTATAACCTATACATCTTTTTTTTCAATATGCACAACTTCCAGCTCGTCAAGTGGCATCTCCTCACTCGACATTGTTTTATAGGCAATAATTAGAATAACCTTTGTCGAATATCAGACAGATCAATTTCACAAACATAAATATTATAAAGATATATAATATTCTACAATTTATAAAATTAAACAGAATATTTACCTAATTTTAAGATTAAAGTAAAACAAATAATAATAAGAATAAAATTTTGATAACCACGTTAAAATACATATATTTGATTAAAATAATACTATCGACGTAATATTGTTTACACGATACTGTTTACAAACTATATATTTATAATAGCAATAGTGCGACAATGTATACAAGTTTCGAAACTCCCATGAGGGAAAATTCTTAAGCTCAAATCGATAGACGCAGCTCAAGTAACAATGGTTATTTAAAACTAACTATGCCTTTGTCTCTGTCATGATGAAAAAAGACTGATGATAGAACCGTCACTTGAGTTACGTTCATCACTTCGAACCTTAGGCACGAATTCATAGACGTGACTTGAGCATTGAGTATAACTTGGAACCAAAGTATCGTTACTTAAGTATCAGCTTTTACTTCAATTGAGTGTTACATCTTTATCAACGAGTATCTTATTTGTGTGATTTTATGTTTTATAACTGACTGTGATGATTTTTCCGAGTAGCATATTTTATTTATGAGATGCTCTTTGGTAATGATATAACACTTAATTAAAGTAACAGCTGATATTCAAGTGATGATACTTAAGTTCCAAGTTATACTGAAAACTCAAGTTACGACTATGAATGCCTTAGGCCGCGATCAGATGATAAAGAATAGATATGCAGAGTGGAGCTTGGATAATGGAAATAACCAATAATAACTATTCTGCGACTTTCTATTCTGCAAGACTTTGTGTGCCCTGCTCACATGATGCAGAATAAAAGTAAAGACTCTACCAAAAAAGAATCAGTTGATGAATCAGTTGATTTATCAGTAGATTTATCAGTTGATTTATCAGTTAAGTTTTCAGGTCATTCAATTGATTATAGGACCACAAAATGTTTTCAAGAGTCTACTGGGATTCTAATGAATATACTTTATGTTTTTTGGGTCGCTGAACACGAATCCAAGCACAGGATTGAGCCAACACGTCAGGTTTTGCAGTAAAATTGAAAAAATAGTAGAAAATCAGAATTTTTGCATATATTTATATCCAAACCCTTATACCCCGATTACACAGACCCCAGACTGACCATCTTGAAACCAGTAAACCCCAAGCTCACAAATCCAAACCCTAAAACACCCGAAACCCCAAATCCACCAACTCCAAATCCACAAACACCAAATTCACTAACCCTAAACCTACAAACACGAAACTCGCTAATTGAAATCTTTCGATCTCACAAACTTCACCTACAAACCCTAAACCTACAAAACTCAAACCCACGAACCTAAAAACTCGACCCCTCAAATTCCAAACTCACAAACCCTACACCACTAACCCACAAACCCCAAACTCACAAACTCCACCCCACAAACTCACAAACCTCAAATCCACAAATTCCAAATCCTAAGCCCCAAACCCACAATCCCCAAACCCATAAACCAAAAAACCCCAAATCTACCGACGATAAACCCATAGGTAAAGTTGTAATTCGAAATAGGAATTTAGTTTCACTGTCTATATCGACATTTTTTGTGAGTAACTTATGTATTAAACATTGTATTACTATACTAAGTTGTTCTCGAGCTAGGAAAATATATGAGTTTTACTTAACTCAAGTTGTTGTCTCATTAGTTTTTTATTTACAATTTTATTATCTGTTTTTAAAGAAAAATCACAATGTGCACTACCAGTCCGGACAAGTTTTGTTTTGTTTGTGGAGAATTTGTGTTAACAAGAAACTGTAAAATCTTTACAAATCATTACAAAAATATATACAAATCTTGCTATCTAAATGCTATGACTGATTTTGATAAGACTTGGATCCCAAAAACTTTATGCGCTTATTGTGCGACATTTTTTAGTAAATGGAAAAAAGGAGATAAAACAAAGAAACGCTTCAGTTCCCCTATGATCTGGCGGAAACCTCAGAATCATATAAACGATTGCTATTTTTGCTTAGTTTTTATATTAGGATTTAATGCAAAAAACAGATCAAATATCTCATATCCATCGGTCACTTCTGTTACTATGCCAATTCGGGAAAATATTTCTGAATCTTTTGTTGACAGAAGTGTAGAGCATAATGAATCAATGGAAGAAAATGAAATTTTAAAACCTTGTGTGTCAACAAATAATGCAGTTGATGCATCTGATCTTGAAGAAGTTTGGGACTCTCAAAAGAAAACTCTGAACTTCTCGCATCTAGGTTTAAAGAAAAAGGACTTCTTACAAAAAATGCTAAAGTATCTTTTTTTAGAAAAAGAGACAAACCTTTTAGGCCTTATTTCTCTCATAAAAAATCATTAGTTTTTTGCAATAATATTAAAGGTTTAGTTTCGAAGTTTCATTGCATCAATTACAATCCTGATGATTGGCGATTGTTTCTTGATTCATCCACACAAAGTTTTAAAGCAGTTTTACTGCACAATAGAAATGTGTATGCATCTCTTTCCGTAGCATACTCTAGAAGTTTAGAGGAGAAGTATGATGATCTCGAACTGTTGCTGACTAAACTTAAGTATGATAAACATAAGTGGCAAATATGCGGTGACTTAAAGATCATAACAATTTTACTTGGTCAACAGAGTGGATTTGTTAAGTCTCCTTGTTTTTTGTGTGAATGGGACAGTCGTGATCGTACTAAACACTATATAAAAAAAATTTGGAAAGCTCGTCAAACGTTGAATCCTGGTTCTAAAAATGTATTACATAATCCATTAGTAAACACTACAAAGATACTTTAACCGCCTTTGCACATTAAACTCGGGCTCATTAAGCAATTTATTAAAGCCATGAAATCAAATAATAGTAATGCTTTCAACTACCTATTTATCAAGTTTCCCAATCTATCACAAGCAAAAATTAACGAAGGAGTTTTAAATGGACCTCAAATAAGGACTCTTATAAATGACGAAGACTTTCAATTCAAAATGACAACATTTGAACTTCCTGCATAGAAAGGTTTTATTAATGTTGTAAATACGTTTTTGGGCAACAATAAGGATCCGAATTATAAAAAATATATTGAGCAAATGTTAACCGCCTACGAAAAATTGGGATGCTTAATGAACTCAAAAATTCATTACCTCCATTCACACCTCGATTTTTTTCCGGAGAATCTTGGCGCCTTCAGTGAGGAGCAAGGTGAAAAGTTTCATCAAGACATCAAAACAATGGAACAAAGATACCAGGGTGTTTAGAATGTAAATATGATGGCCGATTACTGTTGGTGCCTACAACGTGATACTAAAATAGCACATAAACGAAAATTCATTCACAGATCATTTGAAAAAAAACACGGTATTCCGAGAAAAAAGGATAAGCAATGAAAAAATAGTGTAGAGCAAATTATGAGAGGCAAGGGGACTCACGTTAATCTAGCACCCCAGACGTGAGAGGCAAGAAGACTCACGTTAATCTAGCACCCTAGACGTGAGAGGCAAGGGGACTCACGTTAATCTAGCACCCCAGACGTGAGAGGCAAGAGGACTAACGTTAATCTAGCACCCCAGACGTGAGAGGCTAGGGGTTGGGGTTTTGTAGGTTTAGGGTTTGTGGGTGAAGTTTGTGAGATTAAGAGATTTGAATCGGCAAGTTTCGTGTTTGTAGGTTTAGTGTTAGTAAATTTGGTGTTTGTGGATTTGGAGTTGGTGGATTCGGGGTTTTGGGTGTTTTAGGGTTTGGATTTGCGAGCTTGGGGTTTACTGGTTTCAAGATGGTCAGTCTGGGGACTGTGTAATCGGGGTATAAGAGTTTAGATATAAATATATGCGAAAATTCTGATTTTCTACCATTTTTTCAATTTTACTGCAAAACCTGACGTGCTGGCTCAACTCTGTGCTTAAATTCGTGTTCAGTGACTCAAAAAAAAAAATAAAGTATACCCATTAGAATCCCAGTAGACTCTCGAAAACATTTTGTGGTCCTGTTATCATTGTAATTATAAAAAATATAATATTTCATATTCATAAGTATATCCAATTATGTATGTTTGTGTACTATACTTTCATTTTAAAGTAATTCATATGTTTAGAAGAATTAGGACTTATACAATATAAAATTCCTAAAAAAATGTATGAGTGCTGATTACATTTCTAAAGTTATAAGTTGTAATGGTTACCTGCTGAATTTTTAGCTAAAATTTATTTAGTAACACATTTTAATGAAATTTCATATACACAAGATATATTCTTAAGATTTTATTTTTTAAATAACGGATTATTTAAAAATTTTTGAAGCACTAATCATGTTTTGAAGGCTGAAATATAATGTATATTCAAACTGCATAAGCACTGATAATGGTTTTTTTATTAGACTTATATTTTAATAATTCATTGGACAAGCTTATTTGAATAGATGCAAAGTTAAAAAGTTAAATAAGTACATTATTAAATAAACTTAAGCTTATTGTCTTCTTTGCGACGGATATTCATATCCTCGCTTAAATGACTTCAAATCTCACGCGCTGCCAAGTACCGCGCTCAACCGCTATGAGGCGCCCCGCCATAAGTGCTCCTTATACAAGAACAGCGAGCCAGAGAACATATAAAAGTCGACGCAAGCTACCCAAAGGATTAAGGCTGACCGCTATTCTTGTAAAGGCTACTACAGTCTAGCTCAGTTAACACTGGCGCTCCAGTGTTAACCCAGCCTACTGTTTGTACCTATATTTTACCCTACACTAAAAAACTTTTTGCTTGCTAGTTGCCCTTCTCCCTGACTACGCTAGTGCCATGCGTTCGGCGCAAACGGTGTGCCGAAAACGACAAAGAAAGTACTGAAAATGAACTGTGCCTGCTCCAATCATTTGTGTGTAAAGTTGTTTTGACGAATCAGCGCTTTACATATGCTCGATTCAGCGTAAGGGAAACTCAAATCTGAGTAGCTGCTACTCCGATTGCGCGTATACCTCGAAACGTAACAAATCAGAGTAGCACATAACCTTGAAGGTTACAGACTGAGCCGATAGTCTTTCAGTGTAGTATACGGCGCTCCGTATACTAAGACAATCTTACATGGTCATTAAGCTGTCGCGTTCTTAATTAAACCACCTAAAGGGCCACACTCCTCCACGGGCCGCCGCACAGAGGGCCGTCTCCCTCTCCGCTGCCGTCTCCGCCGCCGCATAAAACTCGCTTAGCTTAGGTTGAGGGTGACATCCACCCACATTATTTTTATCAAGGGTGCAGTACACCCATTTATTATTATATCTTTTTCATAAGCGTATCAAGGGTGGCGTCCACCTGCTTACTCATTGTATTAGCGCAGTTGCGTTAAGGGTGCCGTCCACCTTATTCTTTCGATACACTGTAAACCAATTTTAGTATTTTATCTATTTTTATTTGTTACAGCTTTGAAGCCAATTGACGTGTCTCTCACCGTATTATTAAATTAGATCATTCAGTTAAATTTCTCGAAATAAAGATTGTTTTGTTTACATTTTATTTTCATACACGTCGTTCCCTAGCATAAAACTAAAGTGTACACCTGGTCACTTTTCCGTCTTATCTACCTCCTACAGTCTGACCCTGGCTTTGCTGAAGCGTCCGGCAAAGGAGGTTCAGACCCCCCCTCTCTCCCCATTGCACAGTCACTTACTAGGAGAATGTCACACCTCCGGATCATGGATTTTCATGAAGTTACTAGATTTTTAAACGCATATAGTTCTTTAGCATTGATAGCTAGAAGCTTGAAACTTTTTTAAAATTAAAGCTGAGCTCAAATTCTTTTGAAATAGTAGTTACAGCATATCCAAATATTACTTCTTTCCAAAATTAGAGCGTAATAAGGATTGGACCTGAATTTTCTTATTAAAACATTAATTAATAATAAAAGCTGAAATTAGGTCAAATCTTTATTACGCTCTAACTTTGGGAAAAAATAATATTTTGATATGCTGTAACTACTGTTTTGAAAGGATTTGAGTTCAGCTTCAATTTAAAAAAAGTTTTAAGCTTCTAGCTATCAATGCTAAATAACTATATGCGTTTAAAAATCTAGTAACTTTTTTAGTGATTTTCTTTAATTGCCTGTAACTAGGGAAATATTAAGTATTTGTGACTATAACTTTAGCTTTTTCCAGATTTTATCATCTAAAAACTTATCCCGAAGTTTGAGCAAAATCCGTGATCCGGAGGTGTGACAACCTCCTAGTTAGTACAAGATAGCAATCAGTGTCTAAACCTTTACATGGCACCCGAACAATCGGACTTTATTGATACCGGAAACCAACCATTTCTGGTCACGTCCGCTCGCCACTTGCAACTGCACAGTTACATGGTATATAGACTTCAAATAAAATCGATCAGGGTAAAGACAAAAATTTTTTTTTTCTCTTTTTATCACCATAGTGCACTTTCGGCACAACGTGATAAAACATGATCCAAAAATTTTTCCAATTTTTTTTTCACGCTCAACGTACTTTCAGTGCAAATAACCCGTTTCAACGTAAAAATTTTTCAACAAATTTCAGCATGACAGTTTTTTACAAAAACTGGTGCATACCATCCAGAACGTCCTAAAGACTCATTTAACAAGAGAACTTTCCATATTTTCCGATCAAATGACCGAAAAAAACCAGTAAAAGAAAAATTCCAAAAATCTTCCTTCCACCGACACCCTTCAATATTTCTCGACCGTTGCTCCATATACCACTCCCAAAGTACCGAAAAACTTTACACAGAACACTCGATTCTATTTTATTTTCCTTCTTCATATTCTTATTTTAGTTTAGCTTAATGTAAGCGTAGGTCATAATCTAGATTTGTAACTCCGCGTTTGAAGAAACCGCGTATACTCCTAAATCATTTTGTTCAATCTAAAACAAAATGGCGTTACGTATAAAATAGGCGAACGATCTGTCCGACACAGACGTATCACTCCGCCTTTCCGAACTACACCGATCCACCAAAGGTACACCAGATACATAACGCGAAAGACTTCTCGAATACGTTAAAACGCACGAACCAGATTTCACCGAAGAACCGGAAGACCCACCTAACTTCGATGAAAACGAATACGCTAGCCGCAAACGACTCGAAAAAGCAGAAAACGATTGACGCATAACACAGGTACGCGGCGCTGGAATGATATTCCGGCGCCGCGTAGACCATGGTACTGAAATGAACCATAGAGAAGCGTTCTTTATTTAAAACAAAACCGACGTAATAGATAAAATGCGAAAGTGGAACTGCCACTCCGACGGAAAAGACCTTTACGCCTTCCTAGAACGCGCAGAAGAACTGAAAATCGCTTATAACGTATTGGACGCAAACTTTTTACGCGGCTTCCTCGAACTATTACGCGGCGACGCACTCCTGTGGCTCCGTAATTGCGCTACCGACGTAAACTCGTGGCAAGAAGTAGAAAATAAATTGCGCGCATACTATTTATCCCCCTCCGAGCGTCGTAATTTCGATCGTCTCATTGCTGAACGAAAGCAAAAAGACAACGAGCCCATTCGCACTTACGTTACTGCGTTGTTAACCCTTATGCGTCGACGCGGAGGCATTTTGCAAGAACAACAACTAGATATTCTATACTAAAATGCTTTTATGCGTCTACACGTAAAAAGAACAGAAACAGCAACACTGGAAGATCTCATCCAAAAGATAGAAGAGATCGAAGACACGCTTAGAGAAGTAAAGGAAGAGAGACCTCTGCCAGTAAACAGACCACAATTCTTCCGCCAAGCTCAGCGTCAAAACAACAGCCGCAATGCATCCATAGTGAACAACTATAGCAGAGACAACTGCTGCTGGAATTTCAAACGAATAGGGCACAGTAGTTTCGAGTCAACGAATCAAAGAATCAAATTCCGCTTATTCTGCGGAAAAGAGAATGTTCTGTCAAAACACTGTCCGTGTAAAAGGCCGGAAAACTCAGACGGGGTCGGCCCGTCCAAAACTCCAAGTCAACCCTAGAACCAGCAGACACCGGAGAATTAGATCCTCGCTACTTCGTCCAAGTCGAGATAAGCGGATCTCTCTTAAACGCACTTATAGATCGCGGAGCAATCGTGTCATTCGTGAATCCCAGATTCACAGAACTCTGTAGAAACAGGGGATGGATAAAAAATTCAAGCAACGAAGTCGCAGTACTAGCCGACAGGAAGGAAGTAACCATCAAAGAATCCATGTACGGACCGTTAAAAATTCTTGGATCTCGCGTACGACAATCATTCATGATCATGCCAAACCTTGACACAGATGCAATAATCGGCATGGACTTACTGTCCAAACTTCAAACACGAATAATCGTCAACGGCCAAGAACTCGTACCAGGTGCACATTCGGTATCCGTCAACACAACCTGCAGTGTAACTACACCCGGCCTGAGCGAGATTACCGATGCCAACAAAGTTCGACTCCAAGACTTCCTAGATAAGAACTCAAAACTTTCAAAGACGTAGAAGGTCTCACGCCTTTGGCAACCCATCGTATCCGTTTATCAGATCCAACACCTATTACTCAAGAGTAACCCTATCACTCAAGAAATTATAGACAGGAAAGTCCAAAAAATGCTGGACGAAGGAGTGATCAGTCCGTCATCAAGTCCTTGGAGTTTTCCTGTCGTATTAGTCAAGAAAAAAGACGGAAAACCCAGGTTTTGTATAGACTTCAGAAAACTTAACGAAGTCACAAAAAAGGACGCATACCCGCTACCGCAAATAAATGCAATCCTTAACGAACTCTGAGGAGCTGAATTCCTTAGCACGATAGACCTGAAAAACGGATATTGGCAAGTGCCACTCACACCAGAAAGTAAGCCTTTCACAGCATTCACCATAGCTGGCAAAGGGCTCTACGAATTCAGCGTTATGCTTTTTGGGCTTCATTGGCTACCACCACATTTCAGCGCCTCCTGGATGCTGTAATAACACCGAATATGTCACCTCACGCGTTCGCCTACCTGGACGACATCATAGTCATCTTAGGTTCTATAGACGAACAGATGAAGCACCTCCAACAGGTCTTCGAACGCCTACGTCAGGCAAATTTAAGACCAAACGTCGATAAATGCTTATTCGCCACAAGCTAAAGTACTTAGCGCACGTGATAGACGAGCAAGGTCTACACACTGACCCAGAGAAAATAGAGCCCATCTTGAACCTCACCGCACCTTCTACCATCAAAGAAGTGCGACGATTTCTGGGCCTAGTCTCCTGGTACAGACGTTTTGTCAAGGACGCATCCAACATCGCTGCGCTGCTTAACAAGCTGCTCAAAAAGAAAGCAACATGGTCCTGGGGTAAGGAACAACAAGAAGCTGTTGACAAGCTCAAAAAACTTCTCACTGAAGCGCCAGTTCTGGCTTGCCCAGACTGGTCCAAGCCATTCATCCTGCAGACCGATGCTAGCGTCGATGATCTTGGAGCTGTCCTGACCTAAGACATAGATCACCAGGAACGTTTCATAGCTTATGCAAGCCGTACGTTAAACCCCACAGAGAAAAACTACTCAGTCACCGAGTTAGACTGCCTAGCAGTAAAGTGGGGTATTTGGAAGATGCGTGACTACGTAGAAGGATACCGTTTCCTCATAATCACGGATCACCAGTCGCTAAAATGGCTTTACCAGATAGACAACCCTTTAGGTCGGCTGGCCCACTGGGCCATGGAATTGAGCCAATACGACTTCGAGATAAAATACTGGCTGGGGACCGAAAACACCATCGCCGACATTCTATCTCGCCAACCAATGAAAGTCTGTGCAGCTGCAGAAAAAAGATGTACGTGGTATCGACCGCTGCTGAATAACATCAAAAATAGACCAGCAGACTACCCAGACTTCCAAATAATCGACGGGAAACTGTTTCTCCACAAGTGAAGGAGCAGCTCCCTAAACAACCCCTCTGCAGATCCTGAGTGGAAATTATGTGTACCGTCCGAGGAACGCAAAAACGTCCTGTACGAAGTACACGACGCCGTGACATTCGGACACCTAGGCACATTCAAAACATTGAAAAGTTTGGAACAACGCTACCATTGGCCTAAAATGCTCGCTGAAGGAGCACAGTACGTCAAAGCTTGTCAGAATTGCCAACGTTACAAACCGCAACAGATATTTCCACCGGGGCTCATGCAATTCTCAGAGGTCGAATCACCATGGGAAACAGTATCCGTCGACATCGTCGGTCCGTTTCCAAGGCCAAAGAACCAAAACACCAACCTCTTAGTCATGCAAGACCGTTTCACCAAAAGGGTGGAGTTAGCACCGCTGAGACGAGCCACTACTAAAACTATTGCAAAAGCAATAGAAACCAGGTCATCCTGCGTCATGGTTGTCCAAAAACCATTCTAGACGATAATGGAAGGCAGTTTATTAGTAGTAACTTCACCGACTTCTTAAAAGATAATAACATTGGCTCAACGCCTAACGCCCACCTACACCCCGCAATGCAAGCGGTAGAAAGGACAAATTGAGTCATCATAATGATGATAAAGCAGTATATAGGCAACAGGTACAAGCGCTGGGGCGAACGTCTAAGCGCCATAGCGTTTGCCTACAATACTGCCAAGAGAGAGTCCACGGGTTTTACACCAGCATACCTAAACACCGGCAGGGAACTGACTCCACCTGGGGCCATAAACCCGACGACAAACCGAAAGACAACCGCTAGAAACCGTTTCATAAAAATTCAAAAAGCTTTGGAGCAAGTAAAGACGAACCTTTTCGCCAGCTTTCTAAAGCAAAAACACCATTATGACAAACATCATAGACAGTGGCTACCCAAAATAGGAGACAGAGTCCTCAAAAAAATCCACAAATTGTCCTACAAAACTAAGGATTTCGCCTCAAAATTGCACCACAACTTCACCGGTCCGTTCCTAATACATGCAATAGTCTCGCCAGTAGTCTACAACCTAATCGAGACAAAGACAACATCACACAGCGCGTCCATATAAAGGACCTGAAGCCATACACGCCACCAAGTGGCGCTTCGGTCCCGCAACCAGAATAGCTGACCAATATAGATAAAAGACAAGCCATCCAACAGACTCAACTACAATTTCTCATAACAATGGACGACGAGTTCGAATACTTATGGAGACAAGCTGGTGAGCTGTCCTCACCCCTCCAAAACCGCAACGCACTCACGAAGTAGGAGAAACCCCGACAATAAAAACACCACCGCCACCACCACCACCACAACCAGTCTTTATAGACACAAGCATCCGCGCACCCACTCGACCAGTAATACCCTATTGAAAAAAAACACGTGCAAAATACACGTGTTTTTTACACGTGTTTTTTACACGTGTTTTTTACATGTAAAATTTGCGTGTTTTTTCAAGCATTTTTTTCACGTGCTTTTTTCACGTGTTTTTTCACGTGTTTTTGTTGACGTGAAATATTGTGAAAATTGAAAAAAAACACGTGTTTTTTGTATATTTTTTCATATTAAAAACTACGCATTTTTCATTAACGAACAATGAGAATGTTTTGTAAAGAGTATTTATAATACTTTATTTTGACCCTTTTGAAAAAAATACGTTCTATCTACACGTATTTTTTATAACTCTTCGAAGATCGAAGAGCTTCTAAGACCCAGAGTGTCTGGCTTCATATATCTTGTGTCTTCAAAATGTGTATAGGGGATGACAAAACTGAGAAAAACGCCACCTAGTGATTTAAAATCGCTATTGATGATCGATTATTTCGGTCTGACTCTAAGTCACTAGGTGGCGTTTTTCTCAGTTTTGTCATTCCCTATACAAATTTCGAAGACACAAGATATATGAAGCCAGACACTTTGGGTCTTAGAAGCTCTTCGATCTTCGAAGAGTTATAAAAAATACGTGTAGATACACAACGTATTTTTTTCAAAAAGGTCAAAATAAAGTATTATAAATACTCTTTACAAAACATTCTCATTGTTCGTTAATGAAAAATGCGTAGTTTTTAATATGAAAAAATATACAAAAAACACGTGTTTTTTTTCAATTTTCACAATATTTCACGTCAACAAAAACACGTGAAAAAAGCACGTGAAAAAAATGCTTGAAAAAACACGCAAATTTTACATGTAAAAAACACGTGTATTTTGCACGTGTAAAAAACACGTGTTTTTTTTCAATAGGGTAGTCACTCCACCAACAAAACCACCAGCTATGGAGACACCGAGGAGAGATGAACCACCACCATCACCCAAAAAACCGATCATCAAAGAGATGGTTGGATTTCCTAGTCACACAGCTAAGAACCGCCAGACGGTTCAAGACAGTATCGGTCGCAGTCTGCCACCAGCACCCAGTATCCCACGTCGTAGACCCGGTACCATCCTGGGATACCAGACCGTCCGGCATCGTATGCCTACCCGTGGGCATACAAGTTAGAGTGCCAGTGGCTGCCAAACGATTCAGAGCACGGATCAAAAACCAGAAATGGACACTACACCTGGACAAGGATACGCGCCAACTTATACGCTACTGCCTCCACGAGAAAGGGTATGTTTAATTCATTCTGTCAATATTAAGTAATATCACTAACATAGCCTAAGAAAAACATTATATACGCGTACTAACACCATCGTAACTCACTCGCTGACGCTCACTCTCCGAAGAAAGAGGGGGGTGCGACAGATATTTATATCCTCGCTTAAATAACTTTAAATCTCAGTGAAAGGATCAGTGCTGAGCGCTATTTCTGTAAAGGCTACTACAGTCTAGCTCAGTTAACACTGGTGCTCCAGTGTTAACCCAGCCTACTGTTCGTACCTGTATTTTGCCCTAGTATACGGCGCTCCGTATACTGAGACAATCTTACTTGGTCATTAAGCTGTCGGCCACCACACAGAGGACCGTCTCCCTCTCCGCTGCCGTCTCCACCGCCGCATAAAACTCGCTTAGCTTAGGTGAAGGGTGACATCCACCCACATTATTTTTATCAAGGGTGCAGTACACCCATTTATTATTATATCTTTTTCATTAGCGTATCAAGGGTGGCGTCCACCTGCTTACTCATTGTATTAGCGCAGGCGCGTTAAGGGTGCCGTCCACCTTATTCTTTCGATACACTGTAAACCAATCATAGTATTTTGTCTATTTTTATTTGTTACAGCTCTGAAGCCAATTGACGTATCTTTCACCGTATTATTAAATTAGATCATTCAGTTAAATTTCTCGAAATAAAGATTGTTTACATTTTATTTTTATACACGTCGTTGTAAATAGTGTTCTTTAAGTTAATAAAGCTTCGGTATTCCCTAGCATAAAACAAAAGTGTACACCTGGTCACTTTCCCGTCTTCTCCACCTCCTCCAGTCTGACCCTGGCTTCGCTGAAGCGTCCGGCAAAGGAGGTTCAGACCCCCCCCCCCCCCATTGCACAGTCACTTAGTATAAGATGGCAATCAGGACCTAAACCGTTACATCTTACATGACTTTAAAATAATTCATTGATGAAAATGAAAGTGGAACAATTGCAAGAAAAACAAAAGTAAAAAAAAAATTTTAATCGTTATGAAACATTTATTCAAATTTATTTCTAAAAAAATGTTTTTACCACTGTTGAGCAATACTAGTTCAAATGACATAAAATTTATTTGATTTATTTATTGTATAATATAATTACGACGAATGTTGTAACAAATATTATTTAAACGTGCGAATAACAGTGTGGCATTGGCTCGATTTTCAGAACCCGTGGCTGGAGATCTCAAGGAACAGGGTTCGCTTACTTTTTAATTTGAAAAGTTTAATGTTTCCCATTTAATAACAATTATAAATACGTGAAATACGAATAAAACCAAAGTTAAAAACAGTATGTGAGAGCCAAGAGGTAGTTATTTCAATGCTCTAATATAACTCAAGTCTGTGATTTTGAATTACCATACGCGATAGCTAATTTAATATATACAAGTTACCCACTTACTACTTCTACGGTACTAATAGTTAATAGAAGCCTAATTCAAATGTACGATTTCATAGGGTAATTTCAATTTACAATTTCCCATTATTTCAATAATATTGATGAAAATTGAGTATTATTACTTGTTTAAGAGCAGGTCACGTATCGTCCCTACTGAAAAAAGCCAAGTGATTAGTCACTTGATTTATCATCTGATTTATCATCTTATTTATTATATGATTAATCACCTGATAAATCACCTGACTTTATGACATGATCTGACAGGTGATTAATCAAGTGCAAAATCATGTGATTAATCAGATGAAAAATCAAGTAATGAAATGAAATGAACAATCAGGTGATTAATCAAGTGATTAATCAGATGAAATATCAGGTGATTATTCAAGTAAAAAATGAAGTGGTTAATCACATGAAATATCAGGTAATGAAATAAAATGGAAAATCAGGTGATTTATCAAGTAAAATATCAAGTGATTATTTAGGTATCATGATTCGTTCTATTGGTTTTATTTGTATCTATATTATATTTTTATCAGTTGACCAATATAACATAGTTTTAACAATCGAGGATTTCAATAGCAGAAATCAAAGATACAATCTTAAATGTTTTCAACATCTATTGAATTATAGAACAGATACAAAAACAATACATAAGAATATATACAATGCCACTACATTTATGATATTCATCCCTACTTTAAATACTGAAATTTTTATTGTCAGGTTTAAAGAAGTCTCAGACCATTGTTATTTCTGTTGATTGTAGCCAGGTCAACTTAAGAATGAATAATCAATTATCATCATTGCTTGATGGAAAGTTTTTGACTGAATGGGTCTATTTTTTTCCATTAGATAAAGTGTCTATAAAGCTCATTAAAAAAATAATTAGATCCAGAGAGAGATTAAATTTTAGATATTCTGATCGTAAAATAATCATAGTTGGTGACTCTAATTTACCAAATATGATATGGACTGATGATGCTTCATATGTCAGACTTTCTTCAGAGATGAATTTATGCAGATTAGGTAAGACCGATGTGGTGTATGGAACCTATTCTCAAGTAGATTATAAACAAGTGTATCCTGTGTTGGATTCTAAGGGTTATTCTCTGGATTTGTTATTTGCTCCAAGAGGATGTGTTGTTCGTCAAATGTTCAATGACTTTTGACGGTTTGCTTTTGAATTCACAAATAATCATTTCCATATTTTTACAAGTGTTATTGATGTTTGTTCAATATTTATTAAGTGCAATATAATCATATTTTGAAGATGAATAGGATTGCTTAAGGCTTTATATTAATTTTGCATTTAAAATAGAAAAGTATGAATCAATGTACGTATTCAAATATTATCACAATGTTAGAAATTTTTTATATTATTTCTCAGTTACATAAATCATTAATAGGTATTGTTTATCATGTGATTCATAATGTCTGTGAAATAGTGAGGTTCAGAAATCTAAGTGAGCTTGAAAGCTTTGTGGAACTCAATACCCTGTTATAAAAATTCATATGAATTTTTATATGAATTTTCAATATAAATTTTTCATATGAATTATTCATATATTTAATATGCATTTTTGTTTCATTTTTATATACATTAAAAAATTCATATGAAAAATTTACATAAAGAATTTAAATTAAAAATCCATATAAAAAATTTATATGAAAAATTCATATGAAAAATTCAAATGAATAACAATCATGGTGATCATCTCATTATTTTAAAATGGGAAAAGTATGAAAAAACTTCAAAATCCAACCTACAATGATTTATATGAAATTTTTAATATAAAAAAAATAAAACAAAAATATTCATTGAATACATAAAAAATTCAGATTAAAAATTCATATGAATTTTTTCAAGCGGGTACTTTAAAACATGTATGAATGTATATCCTGACAAATTGGTTTGAAATAATGGTTGATACTTAGTAATAACTTTTTCTTATTACAATTTATAAATAGTGTGATTCAGGGTGAGTGAGCATTCTATTTATAACAGTACAGATGAATAATATAAATGTGAATAACAGGTAAATGATCATATATAGACTTAGCAAATGATAGACACTGACTTGAATTTTATTTCTCGTGTCTTGTTGAAATTAAAGTACCTATTGATCTATATTCTTAAGTTAAGTTTTAGAAAATGATTGATTCTAATTCTTGCTGTATTTTTTTAGAGTAGCTTATTTTATTCACATGGTAAATAATATTCTTATTTTATGAAAATTGATTTCCATTTTAATTTGAATTTATCCAATAATGTGACAGCAATAATTGAATCTAATCGTGTATAAAAACTTAGGAGCTATTCGAACAAATAATTATAATCAGCATGTCACAGACATTGGTAGATATTAATATTAAATTAATTCATTCTCATTGTCAGTGATAAGCGATTAAACTCATGTCAGTTTTGGATGTATTGATATACCATATTTTTTGAGGTTGTATAAATTGAAATCCCCATAAAATATATTTATCACTTCTACGTTCATCCATAACAATTTTCAAAATTATTTTCACTTTAATTACAATAAATGTATACTAATAATATGGAAATGCACTTTCTTAAATAATTATAAGATTTTTTTAACTTATCATTGATAAGATAATTTCATAAATAGACACATAACGTCAATTTATTTATTTTCAACTTTTATTTCACTTCACAGTAACACAAATTTGATAATTCTGATATTGAGTGATCAATTCTATAAATAAAAAAGTGAATAAATTAATTTTAATACAACATGCGTATTATCACTTTGCAAATTATTTTAAAATAATTTTAAGTTTAAAACTTAAGAAACTCATCTAAAAAATCACATTTTTCATTATTTTTAATTACATTTTTATTTTTTCCAAGGGATCGCCAGGGATGTCCACTCTGAAATTTTTAGGCTATATTTGTACATATATTACCTGCTTTGATAAGTTTCTTGGACATGGTATCATGGTTCGAAACCTTGAAAAGTGACATTTCAATGTTTCAAATGACTTTAGCTCAGTGGATGGCTACATTAGCACTTATAAATTACTTTTTTCTCAAAATTTAGAATATTTCGAACAAAAAAGTTTCTAAGTAAGATATTCTTAAAACACAACCCAACTGAGTAATTTAAGCCTAAAATTAGTCAAAAATGTCAAAAATATGGTTTTAGCTCAACTTTGAAGCTTTGTAGCTCTAAAAATATGTACTAAAGAGATCTATGAAAATTCTGAGTGGTCCATAATATGGAAAAAAACCATTTTACCAATTTTTAGCGAAAAAAAATTTTTCGTCCTTCGATTTGGCAGAGAATAGGCGATATATATATATATATATATAGATGGCATTGATTTCAAAGAGCAAAAATAAAAAACGTTCAGTATACTTGAAAAGTAAACAATCAACTAACCAACTAAAAGTAACTAAATTAAAGTAACTAAATTACTTTGATTCTTGCAATTAATTCTAATTAATTTTTTAAAAGAAGAATACATTCAACATCAGAAAAGATTTGTCAAAAGTGTTTAGTGCATTCAGATAAGTTCAAAATTTTTCTGTGTAATAATTATTCATGTATTAAAGAAAGGAATTGATTTTTTGTGATTGTGTTTGCAGGTTACAGGGAAACCGAGTAGCAGTAAAATATAATTCTAATTTTTCATAATTATTAGAATTATACAAACAAGACTACCTTATTGGTAAGTGTAGCATGTAGTTTTTTTTATAATAAAAAATTTGTACATAATTTTTAAGCATAAATAAATGTAAAGTAATGAGGATTATTTAATTTTTAGAATTTGTAGCTATAGATCTTACCTTTTTTTTTAATATATTGTGAAGCAAATAGATTATTATACTAATACAATATTCTATTTCGGTTACGCAAGTTCATATAATTGTAATGGTATTCGATAAGAGTTTACATTGTATCAATGAGAATATTAGTTTTTCTGATTTCGTTTTTTATTATTTTATATTTGTTAGATTTGGAATAACATTAAGAAGCTTAAGGCTTAATGTTTTTAATGAAAAATTAATTTAATTAATGCATTTGCTCTTGTTTTTAATAGAAAAATGCTAACATTGAAAACCCTAATTTATCATGTTTTAGATAATAGTCGAAGGAAATAGAACAGAAAAATATTTTTTTTTGCATAAAAAATAGAAAATTCTTCAAAAATCAAATTTGTTTATATCTGTGGACCAGTTGAGTATTTATGTCTAAGACTCTGGCTTTTTCTATTGTTTGTTACATAAAACTTGCTAGAGAAGTTTCATCAAAATTCATATTCCGGAGACATGACACTCTCCTAGTTAGTCAATTGAAAACTATTTTTGAAAATTTTAAAAAATTTGATTTTAGAAAATTTTTTGTAAAATTAAGGGGTGTCCTCATACCGGCACAGAGATCTACCTTATCTACATTTAAATTATGCATTTAAATAAAAATTTTACTATTTTTGACTAAAATTCATAGAAGAGGCACATTCTTAACATTCTAAAGAATTTATTGCAACGTTAAAAGACAGAATAACAGTGAAAATGAAGAAAAAAACTGGCATAATACGATTATTCATAACTATATTGAAAAGTTAATCGTATTAAGCAGTTTTTACCTTTATTTTTACCCTTATATTGTCTTTTAACGTTGCAATAAATTCTTTGGCATGATAAGAATGTGCCTCTCCAACGAATTTCAGTCATGAATAGTTAAATTTTTATTAATATTCATAATTTAAATATAGATAAGGTAGAACTCTGTGTCGGTATGAGGATTCCCCTTAAACAACATTTTTTCTAAGACTAAATTCTTTGAAAAATTTTCCATGTTCAAAATTTTCAAAAATTTTCAAAAATAGTTCTTAATCGACTAAGTATGGTTTGAAACGTGTGAAAACAAAAAAGAATCATCACATGAGATTTTGTCATAATGAATCACTTGAGAAATCAGGTGATTTCTCACCTGACTTTTTTTGGTAGGGAATTTAATTTATATTGTACTGTTATTTTGCTTTAACAAGCTGGTAAGTGGTTTTATATTTGATTTAGTCTATTATGAGTCCTTTCGTATGATACATTCTAGACTACATCTTTTCAAACTAAAGAATCCAATGTTATATCTTATTATACAACTTAGATTACATTGATTTGCATTGACATTATGTCACAGTAAGTCATTTTAAAATCATTTGCAAAATTTCAGAACTTTGAGTGCCATAATTTCAAAATGAATAGTCCAAAATGTGTATTATTAAATATTTTATAAATGTGATTTTTTCAATTTGGTGGTTGTCGTATAAAATTTGCAGAGATCTTCTACTTACACATCTTCATATATTTGTATAAGAAAATAACAGTAATGAAATTTTTATGAGATAAGTTTTAGTGAAAGTTGAATAAATTAAATATTTACTTTTTCCAATATTTTCAAATTGTTAAACCAAACTTTTAAATTCTTTTTCTTTTTTTTTTAATAAAAGTGTTATTTTGAGAATATATATGAATTAAAGATGTCTGGAAATTTTAAAGTCAATTCGTTGAAAATTAACTGAGAAAGCTTGCAGTAACTACCAAAATAAAGTGTTCGAATAAAAAAAAAAGATTTCAGTCATTTGATGAGATTACTTAAAATTATTCATGGGTCAAAGTTTTGTACTTTATATATCTGAGGTAAAAAAACATTTTAAAAATAATATTATTAAAAAAAATAATTATGACATTTAAATTTAATTTTTATTTTAGGCTTAAATTTGGGCCTGATACCTTGAGTTCTTAATAATTTGATATTTTATATGAGTGTAACTACAATTAATATTAAATAATACTAGACTGATTCCATTCAGATTCATGCAAGCCGTTACTGATCGAATTTTTTTCCTCTTCTAAGTGATAAAAATACCTTCCAATATGTATATGAAAAAAAAATTCACCTCATAGAACGCTCAAAAATATTTTTATTTCTCGCTACAGCGTATTTAGTGTTGGGTGTAAAATTGAAAATTAAAAAATTGAAAATGAACCTCAATTTTCGAATTGCTGTAGCTCCGTCAATTTTTTACCTTTTTGGACGTTCTTTTAATGAAAATGTGCGAAATTTAGTCTAGTTTTAAATGCCGATTTTTGCGATACGAGTTGATCTCTCTAAGTGAATAATAAATACATGAAAAACCGAAAAAGCGATATTTTTCAAACGCAATTTTCTCAAAAATTGAATTTTTTTTTCGAAATTTTTATATATTTTTATATATAAGAAATACTAAATTTGGGATAGGTAAGAATATGCGATTTCTCCTTATTTTTTTCAAACAGATTTTTAAACTTTTTTTTTATATTATCCATTTTAAAGCATTGATACTATGGCGTATCATGCCATTTTTCCAACTATTACGTCGTTTCACAATTTGTTTATGATTTTATTTATGAATTTATCAAAAATATTAACAATAGTCTTTAAAATAAACCCTCGATCAAATTTTTTTATCAATTAGGACCAAAGTTATGATGATGAAAATAGAAATTTTTTTATGTCGATAATTAAAATTTTTTTTACCATATCCAACCCGAAAGTTTCTACTTTCATCCCCACTACTTCAACCGAAAGTCTCACATTCTTGCCGGGGCAGGAAGCAAAAAGAACGTTCTGCGCAGGCGCTAACGACAGAGTATAGCATACGTTATATCTCTCCGTCTCTTTCTTTTCTCCATATAATGTCTAATATACCTAGCCTTTTTGCTCTTCATCAAAAGTCATAGTAAGAACAAAACAAAGGCAGATATCAAAATCTTTTTCTGTTTCTTTTCCAAAATCTCTTAAATTTGAAACAAAAAAAACAAAATGTATACATTATAATGCATATGTATACATTGTATTATATTATTATTTAGTTAAAAATGTGTGTGATGAAAAATGTGTGCATTGAAACAGAGTGTATCGAAGAATAACTCTATCAGAATAAATAATAAATTTTTTTTTTATTAATGAACTATCATTACGAGTGTTATTGTGTAGTGTGTTATTGTGTAGTGTATATAGTAAAACAAAGCATAAAATCTTTAATAATGTGTGTAATGAAAAATTAGAATAATTCATAACATCTTTTTTTATTAATGAATTATCATTACGAGTGTTACCGTGTAGTGTATCTAGTAGAACAATATAGCATAACGTTTACGTTATACGTAATTTTAGTTGACAACTTTCGGCTTGGCTATGGTAAAAAATTGTATACGCGCCATGGCAGTGAAGGGGGACATCTTAACCCGCGCGTTTATCGCCCTCGCCTTCGGCTCGGGCGATAACATACGCGCGGGTAAGAATGTCCCCCTTCCCTCCCTTGGTGCGTAATATACTATTATTCAGTTTGAATTTTGCACCTACGATTTAAATTTAAATTGTGAGGAGTGACATATGCCACTGCTAGATGGCAACGATTCGCTTTTTGCATTTTCATTAACGACTTGAAACATTCAAGCATATAAGACGAGTAAGATCAAAAATAAAATTGTCTAATAAAGTTATTTCTTTATATAAATCTTCTTCTGTCAAAGAAATCACTTTTGAATCAATACTATCTCCAATCGGGCATTCTTTACATTTTCTTAGTACGCATTTCATATTATCTTCTGAACAAAAAAGTGAAGAATATATTTTCAATTCCAAATCCGCAATGTCATGTTTATTCTCTTTTTTATATTAATTCAAAGCATCCAACATAAGTAGTTATAGGGGCACTATGGACCGTCAAAACAAACCCCCACTCCACCACCCAAAAGGTAACTGACCGGTGGGTCAATGACCTCTGAGAAAGTGAAGTAGGGGCTTTTTAGGTATGGTACCCGAACAACTGGATATTTTAATCAATATTTAAAAATTTTGAATATTTTAATATGTAACATGATACTATTGATTATTAAAATTTATATTGAATCATAAAATATTAATTTAAAATATTTCAATTTGCAACTAAATACTTTTAAATATTAAAATAATAAAAATTTTATATTGAATCGTGAAATATGTAATTTGCAATAGTACTGTGTGTATGAAGGTTGAGGAATTGGTAATGAACGAGGTAAATGAAATACTCACGTTTCAAAGTTTAGCAACATTTATTATTAATAATAAAACATTACAACGTAGCATTCATATAATTAACTAGTGCGTACATATGATAAATAATAAATTCGTGTATGATTATAAACAAATCTTCTTTTCCTAAAACTAGATTACTCTTTTTTAATGATTCGATGAGATCATTTACAAAATTATCATTAAAACTAGACATTGTGCTTTTTATATCGCTAGAAGAATAGTATACATATTGAGATTCCTGACTATTTTCTAATACATTTTTCATATTTGCAACCATTTCTCGTAATATATAATCTACAGATTTAGCAACAGTATTTAAATATCTAATTCTATAATCTATACATTTTGATAAATCTATTAAACGTTCAAACGTGACACGTTTAAATACTAGCGACCGATTAAATCGACCATATTTTTTCGGCGGTCCACCACACTCCTCTTCTTCTGGTTGTGCGTCATTGGGTACCAATTCAAAAGCTCTCTAGTGAAAACTAATCATAAAACGGATAGTGTATCCTGAAATAGATAGCTGCTGATCCAGCATAAATTCCTTATTATAGCAAGTGAAAAAATCTTCAATTTTATCAAATTCCTGCTTCAACGCCTCCCAACAGTCTAGTGACAGAGGTGGACCTTGAAAATTGGCTCCACAGAAGCGTACTACGGGTGCAAACTCCTTTTTGCCTTCGCCACCTATATTCTCCAGGCCTACCTGGATAATTTTTCCAAAAGAGCTGTTCAGCCCGTAGACCATTGGCAGAACCTGCTGCCAATAATTTTCCTTGCTATTTTGTTTTATTAAATATGCCAAGTCATTACCAAATGTCTGCTCCAGGCTTCTCTTTTGACCAGCCATCTTGGTTAGGTTTTCTTGCTTGTTACTGCTGTCACCGTCGATCACACACACAACTGTGGCTAGACCAAGTGGATACCACTTCTTTTATACTGTAAAAATTAATGGGGATGTCGTAAAAAAGGTGGCGTGCAACCAATCAGAGACAGTCAAGTATCAAATTACGCATAGCAAGTTTTTTCTATAAAATTCTTTACTATAGCATCATTTTTTTGCAAATTCTGCGAGAAATTTTCCAAGAATTTCTGGAAACATAATCCGGTAGACATATAATACAGAAACATGATACAATAATGACCACAAACATTGGAATATTCGCTTTATAAGCGTTTATTATTCCATCAAAATTTTTTATAATTTTGCTGAATACGTCGTAAATGTTGTTGAATTTGTGGCGGCTTACCAAGACTATCAAAGTACACACCTGTGTCATACTTATCAACGTATATGGCAACCCAGTGCGCACCACGCTGGTTATAATTTTGCGTATTAAGCACAAGCGCACAAGGTTTCACCCACATCAGAGGAATCCGATCCGCTGTATAAACGCCTACTGCGTGAAACTTGATCCTCATCAGATATCGAACAATCTCTTTTGAATTCATTGCGGAGAATTTCGAAAAATTCTTCCACAATCAGCGATTTTACGCTGGGGTTAAGTTTTAGTAGCCACTGTTTCAGATTAGCAGCGTTATTTAGAGCACACACGTAATTTGAATAAGATGATTTTATGTAATGATGCATACACTGTACACTACTGAAATTCAAATTTCTAAAAGCTGGACAATCTTGTTTTTCTAAATTTTCAATCTTACAGGTAGTGAGCTTGGAAAGTAGTTCAAGCTTTTCTTGAACTCGCACGAAAATTACACGACAATGCCTGCAAATATCTTCCGAATTTTTGTATAATCTTTTTATCGATATATCACCTCCGTACCACTCCAGACCATGATGATTCAGTGTCACCCAATTGTTCTGTCTCAAAGCATTTTTAGGTAAGCGTCTTAAATTACAAGGAGGCGCCACAATCCAATGAGCGATAAAATTTTTATGAATAGCAAGTACAGCCACCTCCTTTGAAATCAAACGGTTTTTGTTGTCCTTTAAAAACTGCACGTCGATCACCACGTCCATACTGTTTGCAATGAAAGTTGCTCGCCGACTGAAATGATAAAGATGGCTTTGCTCCACTTGAATAGCGAGAACTATAACCCCACCACTACTACTTAACCGCTATAATCCACGACAACCTGTCTCGAGGAGTCAATTTCGAGCAAATTGTCGTATTCAGCATAAATTATACAATTTACAGCGCCCTCTAGCGGGTCGTCGAATCTAACATCAATTCGTACATTACCATTTTTTATCAAATTCCAATTACTACCATCACTCGCCGATAAATCAGGTGTCAAATCAAAAGCGAATAGGCAGTAACCGTTTGGATAGTCTTTACGGGTAAGCGACTTGCCTGAATTCATAAAGTGAATACCAGTGCCGGAAAATAGTGTATGATAAGCATCAACGTACATTCTGCTTTTTTTGAAATCTGGCTGTAAGGGTTTCGATGGCACTTGCATTCCATCAACGTACAGACATAAAAAATTTATATTAAAATTCTTGAAATTAAACGGAATAAGACTTTTATCTCCGTTGTAAGCTTTATTCTCAACAAAACCGAGTATAATTCTTTTTGGTAGTTGACCTAATATGACATTGTCGATTGTTTCCCCAAGCACACCATTATGTAACGTAACAGCCTTAACTTCTACACGTGTCAGTGGGTATTTTGCAGTAGTCTGCGACAATAGTTTTTCGTGTGCTAGCACGAGTGAAGGATTTAATCTTACTCGACGCACAAAAAGCGTAGCCTCTGTAATATTTACTGTGAAAGCACCAGCGGTATCCATGAGACAGAAACCATCACGAGAACGCACGAGCCTTACTCTAACTTCAACACCACCCAGTAATAATTTGTCTTGATTAAAAACATCACAATATAAATGGCCGAGTAAATCAATCTTTCTGTCAACCATAAGCGCTTTACGCTGGCTGAGACCTGTATTACCACCTGTGGTATCGTCCATTTTCCCTGCTGTATCATCGTACCACAATCCACTCGTTAAATGAGACTTTTTAGCTGTTGGGCCATAATTTAGTAATGTTTCAATGTAAGCTCTGTATGCATAAGCATTGTTTGGTGGTGAAACAGGTTTCTGATTGAATAGCACGTCGACTTGATTGAACAATGAATACAAAAGATTATTTATGCTTTCTTATTCTGCTTTTTCTTTTTTTTCGCAACTTTATCACTTTTCGAGCGTTTAGCCGCTGAGGTGTTTGTAGTGCCAGGTGCACTCGACGACTGAGTTGATGATGTCTCGTTCTTCTTTTTATATTCTGATTCCTCCCCTTCTTTCGCGTTTGACTTACCCAAGAGCAATTTGTCCAGAACAACGTCAGCTTTTCTTTTGAGATTTTTACCACTCTCGCGAATGCGCTGTTTGGTCGCCTCTTTGACCGGTCTGCCACCTAATATCATCTAGGATATTTTTACCCGCTCGGAGAGCCTCCTTACCGACCACTTTTGCACCTTGTTTGATCTTCGGTATAGCTGCTCGGTAGAGACCTTTCAAAAAACTACCTACTCCTGCACCCGACTGGTGATAACCAAAACAAGGTTTACCAACTGTAACACACTTACCCCCACCACCAATCATTTGGTTATTGAAAAAATCTTCAAACACAGGCATTTTATCGGATGCGCTAAAAGTGAAGCGTTACAGTCAGCGTACCGTAGTCGAATGGAATAAGAAATCCGTGTTCGTCTCTTATATCTATTTCTATCGACTGAAACGCTGAAGACAGCAGTGGTAGGTACATGGGTGGTGAAAAGTTTTTAATTTCAACACCTCCGTAAACGTGGTCAGGCAAATGAAGCGAGACTATACGTAGAAAGCTCGTGCGCATGTCATCTGTTACATAAGGCTGGCAAATGTTGCTGTAAACCATGAGCACGGTTGGTAACCCGTTCACAAGATTTGCTGGACGATTACCGGCAATGTAGTGTTCTTTATTACCTTCGCAAGAGAAAATTGGTACATTTTCCAAACCTAAAATTCTAAGTAATTTTTCCGATAGGGTAAACGTGTGCATATAAGTTGTAAAATCTTCACCACATCGACATTTAATCTGTACATAGCCACCAGCACGGATTTCAAAAATATAAATGATTTTTCACATTCTCAAGATTATTTATTTCTTCTAAGAGACTTTCAATGTCACGGTAAACATTAGGTTTAACGCGGGCAAACACCTCGGCCTTCTGTTGAGTCTCCTCCTCTGTTTCTCGCAAAACATTCGCCACGTCACCTTTAGATGTTTTAACAGAAATCACCCCCTCACGCTCTAGCACTGATATATGCTAAAATGTGAGAGGTATTTGAATTTCCGTGAGTCCTACACACCAGTCGCCATGAAGATAAAAATTTTGTGATAATTATGTTGTAAATATGCGTCGCCACATTGTGTGGAAAGACAAACTTGCTGCTGTTGCTCGGTAAAACCATGTAAAATTCATCGTTCATTGTAAATTTTTTAAATCTTCAGCTTCTATCCAAGAATTGAATTTTTCTGGGTACCCCCTCCAACTGACCAAATATTGTTTTTTCGACCCCCTACCTTTGCTCTTCAAAACCTCATCAACCTCAAACGCTTCGCTATCTAAATCTTTGCGCACTCTGCTCAACTGTTCTTCGTAAAAATATCCGTCAATTTTTTCTCCATCAAGATCTGTCAAAATATAGACGGTAGTTGTTGTCTTGTGTCGACTCTTATAATTTTAAACAGCTCCAGAGTTCAGCCGCCCTCGTATGCTTTCCTGAAGGCTGTCTTGGCACGACTGACACGAACCAGATCGCCAACGCTGTATTTAGCTACTCGGAACGGCTGTTTTTCGCTGTAACGCAACGTCAAATTTTGACGTACCACGTGAGCATTATATAAGTTGACTTTGGAAGGGGGTATTTTTATGGCACTGTGCCACGACTCGTTGTAACACGTCACAATTTTTTGCAAAACATCTATATAACGTCTTGTGCGCGAATGAGTAAAGTATCGCCAGATACGACGTTTGAGAGTTCGAATAAAGCGTTCGGCAATGGCTGCCTTTATATCAGGGTCTCTGACGACTCGATAAGTAATATGTTTCTTTTTTAGCACCTCTTGCACCTCTCGACCGATAAACTCTTTACCTTTATCAGTCTGTAAATAAATAGGATGTCTATCATTACATCGTGATAAAATTTTGTCTAATGCTACAGCGACGCTTCCACTGGTTTAGTCGAGAAGAGGCTCTGCCCAGGCAAACTTTGAATGATCTTAAATCTACTAAGTCAGCTTCTCACACTTCAAAGGGGCTAAAAACGTTGTAATGTCGACGAGGAAAACGATGTCTCACGAGTTTGTGTAAGGTATGTGCATCCTGACTCTCCAACCATTTGGCAATGGTATGGTTATCAAATTTTTTGGGTTTCGCGTGTTTCAGTAGATAAGCACCAGCGTACGCTGATGGTGCAGAAAGATTATAGTAATAATGATCAAAATCGTCCGGCTTTTTCGCCTCCTTCTTCTTTTTCATTGCTCCTCCTCCTCCCCCTCTTACAAACTAGCTTTTTTTCTCTCTTTTGCTGTCTTTGAAATGTATTTTTAATGCGTTTCAAAAATTTATCAAACGCAATTTTCCTGACCATGCACAAAACAGTAATACCAGCTGCAGTCTTTTCATTAGCATCTGCAGTCTCCGAGAGCATGCGTGAAAATGCTCGTTCAGCCAGCAGTCTGTCGGCTTTTATATGATTTGTTATTTTTTTATTTGAATATGAAATATCGTGCTCTATACAGGCATTGTCAAGAGGATTTTTTCCTCTCTGACCACGTCTAAGACGCTCTTCGAGATGCGTGCCAGGGCCGCGAAGCTGGTAGCCTGGTAGATGCATTTCAAAGGATACAACTGAAATTAATAGGTCTATAAAAGTACCAGTTTTCTCCCCCTCCTCCTCCTCCTCCTCCATCACTTCCTTCCATGCTTTCACATACGGTCCCATTTTAGCTGTTCGAGGCGACTCTTTTTTACAGGGGTTGATGGCGTAGCTGCCAACTCGCTACCAACTTTTTTACGCTTTTTCGCACTCTCAACTTCTTTCTCCTTTACGCTCGTTAGACCAGTAGCTGTTGAAGAATAATAACCTTCGTTTTCTGACGACGATGACAGCGTTGAATCAGGGCTATAAGATGCAATCGTACGCCACAGTTGATCGTTACCAATGAATTCTCGAGGTATGCTAACTTGTCGCAAGACGCGTGCAAACTGTTTGTATCCGCGCGGTGGTGGCCTTTTTCTACTTCTCATAGCTTCGTTTATTAAATCGACAATATTAGCACCCTCGACAACAGTGCCATCTAGCTTGATTATAACACGACTATCCCATTCAATATTACTAGCTTGCCGCAAATATCTAATGAGATGTCTGGCATTACTTTGAAATTTCTGCGGTACCAACTGGACAAGCTGTTCGTCGTCGATTTCGTCATTATTGTCTATACCCATCGTCGTTTCCGTTTCTAATAATGTTGTCTCGTTTGTACGTATTATACTCCTATTTTCATCCTTCTCCTCCTCTTTTAGATGCAAGTAACGCTGCAAGATTTGTTGATATTGCAGAGATTTTTGACGCTCATCACCCGTAGAATGTAAAATTTTACTCATTTCTTCGTCAAGGCGTATCGTGGCTGTACCAGGTGTCTGGACACTGGATGGTGGTGTTGTATGATTGGTAGTTGGTACGTCGTGCTGCTGCTGCAGCCGCTGTTGTTCCAAGCACCCTTGCGGTACTAAAATCACTCTTCTTGCGTCCTCCATGCCGATAAAACAGGTTTCACAATTAGCCGTAGTAAATATGCTGATTTTACCACCAATTTCCTTTTTACCTCCAAAATACCCGGTTTATCGAGTTTTCGTAACAGTGGTGCGACTTTTCGCAATTGTTTCTTATAATACTTGCTGAGTGGAATATTTCCACGTCAAATGTTCAAAGCATACTCGCAAATGTACGTTATAAGTTTGGAATTTGCTTCGCGTAATATGGCCTTGAGTTAAGAAAGTTCGATTTTACACAAAACATGTAGCTGAGTCCAGTACTTTTCTGGAATTGGTCTGCTGCTACGACTACGTCTTACCGGCTCCATACAATCGCACGACTGGTACATTATTCAAGCGAGCACCAGCTTTTATGAGTTTGCAATGAGGTACATAAACGTACTGATGTTTGTCGAACGTTTCCAGGTGTACCCTGTTTCAGATCTATGAACAAATAGCCATGTGGTTGTGCTGTGGCATTGAGATATGCCTCTTGCAAAAAACGCTCAAGTTATTGTGATGACTGCCTTTGGTAAAGAGATTTACTACAGCTCTGTTGGACGATTCTCTTATCAGATCGTCGAGAATCAAGAGTTTTGCTCGTGGATCATTGGCATAGTCTTCGCTCTTTGGTAAACCCTCGTGAAATTCGATACCCTTGGCCAACTCCCTGTAAATTGGCTGCCACTCGGTATAGTACAAAAGTATACGCTCGAATTTTGTATCACCCATGCAATCAATGTGATGCAAAAAATTCTTCACGAATGCTGTTTTACCACTTGATTTTGCAAACACATCCTTCAACGCCATCTGGTGTCAAATATTTATATCCGTAAAATTTGGGTCCTCCAGAAACGAATGATGTTATGCTTGTGCCAAGACCATAAAAGGCCAATTCGTCGGTCAAGTCACCCAAGAACGACCCTGTTTTCGCATCGTACTCACCCACGCGACTTACATACACAATAGAGTCAGTATCGTAATACAATACACGTTCACCCAGAGGTTGCAATTCTTCGTAGAGTTTTAAACGCGCCAAGGCTGTGGTATAAGCGGCTACGACAACGTTACACAATGGTGATAGCTCAACAGCCGATTCTTTGTTGTGCCAACTTACATAAATTGTCGTCTCATTGATCGGTAAAATTGAGTCGACCTCGGTCTCGACACTGCAGAGTAATTCAAACAATCTCTGTGGATCATCTATCACTTCAGTCTTTCCTTGACCAAATTTACCCCACAATGAATTTAAACAGAGTTTTGCTACAGATCTCAGACCAGCGTTATATTTTATTCGAGTTTCGTCTAATTTAATGCCCTCTTATTGCACAAATTCCTCAATATATCGAGCAATCGCGTTTTCATCACCGTCAGCACATTCCGAAGGGTAACCCAACGCGTAAGTTTTCTCAGCGAAAAATTTATCGATATAAGTTGGAAATAGACCACCCTGACCCGTGGCTTTGTTGTACTGGGTAATTTTATAAGACCATATTTCAAATATTTTTCTGATGATATAACTCATCTGAACAGCTTTTTTCAACTCATCAACAACCCACGTGCCGATAAAAACTCGATCATCAGGATTTTCATGGTCACAATCTGCGGTATACATTGATTCGGCACATATTCGACACAGTGGAAACAAAAGCTTATTATGCATTTCAACGGGTAGCACAGCATGATATATATTTCGCGGCGGCAATACTTCGCATTTAATAAGACCTTCAACGTGACTTATATTATTTGTTTGACCCACCAGAGAGCGACACTCATCTTCACCCACGTAAAGAGTAGGATGACCAACGGGATATCGACCGTATTTACAGATATATGGATATAATGAACACAAGTCCACGTATTTTATTTTCTCACCCTCTTTTGCATCGTAAATTTTGACTGTATTACCCGTACGACCACCGAAAAATGCTTCTCGAGGATTCAACGGTTAATGCCAATTTCGTGTTTTATTATCGATATACGTCTTCATACTTTCGTTCTGTGAGTACTCATGATCAAAATCACATTCCCACTTTTCTATTAGTTGATAACCGTGGCTTCTTATCTTTTCGGATATTCGCGCGGTTCTCTCGAAACGTTCGTCCATATTTTCACCGTTTACGAGGCGTGAGTCACGGTTCACTGTGTAACACCATACACAGCCATGCCAATAACACCCGTGGAATCGTAAAACAATTTTCGTACCGTTTTCAAGTTCGCAGTATCCATCCACTAGAGGGCCCTCAGGAAGTCTCTTTTCTCGAGCTCGGACAGTGTACCGAATTTGATGATTCAGCACATTTTCCATCCAACACAGCTACCGCATCGCCTCCATAGACTGCTTGTTTGCTTGTCTATAACCACCCTGAGGTATGATTCCTATAGTGTCTTTTTGTAAAAAATTTTTTCTATATACACGCATACAAGATGATGCGATGGTGGCGCACTCTACGAATGCATCTGTATTACCACATTCTATGAAGGTTTTGCAAAAGGCCAAACATGCTAATCGTAAAATTTTCACATCTTGTCTACAGTATTTTATAATCTCATTTTTAAAATTAAAGATATAATTTTCATTTTTTTTTTCATTATACCACTGTATAAATTCTCGTCGTTCATCGACCTTCATCGAATCTGGTGAAAAAGACCACACAGGTGGCATTTCTCCAACGTAATTTTGATTCTCTGGTGTGTTAAATAAATGAGGAAACGTACCTTCCTCGATATTAGCAAGACCGTAAGCTTTTGGTAGTGCAGCTAAACTCATGTGTAAGTAATTTAAGCTGTCTATGAATTTAACGGTTGAAATTTCCATTATGATTATTTTTGACCCGTTTAAAATTACATCTGACTTATCTCTAAGATCTGTACGTTCTGTCAAATGATTGAGAATAAATTGCGCATCAAAACCCTGTGCGTTGTGGGCTATACAAATAATTTGCTTGAAACTTTTTCTTGTTGCTAAGGCCAAATCAACTAGCTGTTTTATAGGGTCGATTTCAAACACGTATTCGCGTATACCACATATTTCGCAAGAATTTGTTATGTTTTTATCATCCAAACAATAATTACATACTTGTTGTACAACACACAAGTTTGGTACATGCAAACTTATTTTTTCATTATCAGCACCCGAGATAATTTCCGATTGTTGAGTCTCAAAATCATTAAATAAATAAAGTATATTCTTTTTATTGGTTGCAAATCCTTTTTTGCTGATAAAGGGTTGCATGCAACAAAAGTGTTCTATCGGCATTTTACGATTACATATTTTGAAAAATATCGTATTACAATTATGTGGATCTTTATCGCGAATTCGAACTGTTTTACTGCACAAACGACAAATTTTTATGCTCTCGCATACCGACCGAAAATTATCGAAAGATTTTGAGATTTTATGATTTTCCAGACAAACATTACCGTAAAAATCTCTAGTGCATTGAATAAATTTTATTTTTTCCTGAGTTATATCGCAAGGGGGACTTTGAAAACATTTACAACATTTTTGTGGAACTTTAAGATTTTTTTGATGACTAAACTTTATATTACAAGGTATGCAGTAGCTACGGCTGCCAGCTGCTGCGAGTAAATTTAAAATTGGCTGGTAATGATTAGAATTTTCGTAATACATAATATTTAAGGTATGTTTAACTACATTACCAACATCGTATACAAAACGTGCACCATCATAAAGTGGTTTATAGCCTCGAGCAAAGTTTTAAAAAGAATAAACAACTATTGCAACGCCGAAAAGCGCACAATATTCTTGAAATAATTTTATTTTTACGATACCACGACCTGTTTCGGGTATCGTAACTCTCGCAGCTTTGACAAGTTTCAACGCTTGCACTTTCTGATATTGTGCTGTGTGGTGTTTTATTCTATTCCACCTGTCATGGTGAATACCACTGCGCATCTGGCCACGTATAGCATATACATGAGCAGCGACTAGCGAGCGTGGAAGGCAAAGATTGTCGGTATTTTGAATATTTAGAATGGATTTCTTGAAAACTGATTCGTTAGTGAGTGAGACCCGACCGCGTCCCTCTGGTTTAGAAACAATGCTGACTTTCACATTTAAAACATCATCGATTTCAAAATTGTCATTACTCTGTGCTACAGTTGCTAATAACTCGAGTAGATCTGTCGGGGAAAAATCACGAACCAGTCTAAAAGAAATCCATAAAGAATCGTGAACAAATCGGTCAGAGTTTATAGTTATACCGATATCATCTGAAAGTCGCGCATTTTCACACACATGACGATATAAATCATTTATTGCTGCCTCAAACCACGTATACACATTCGCATTAGGTGGTGGGGGCAATATTGACACTCTTAATTGTCTACCTTGTAACTTAAATTGTCGGTAATATCGCGATGATTCTTCATGAATCGTAATGTGGTTCTGAGTAGTAGCAGTACCATCTCCCTGTTGAAGATATTTGTCTACAATATGATATACCAAAATTACGTGAAAATGTATGATTTATAAATTTACGCTTAAGGAGATGTAAAACGGACACCACCCCTGCATTCATGAATTTGGCTTATTTTTTCATTATATTGCAAAACTTGAGGAAAAGAAATGCTTTAGCTTGTACTATTTACCTTAAAGATCATTCAGTTAAATTTTCAAATAAATTCATTCATTAGTTTTTAAAAATTTTAGTGTTCCAATATTTATATATGGTCAATGTCCCAATCGCTACTCACAAACCTATTACTAGCTACTCATTGTTAAAAATTTTTTGGTATCTAAATAACATTGAGCGGTTAGTAATAGGTTCGTGAGTAGCGATTGGGACATTGACCATATTAAAATTTTTAGATTTTGAACAAAAAATCTAAAATTCTGAAAAATTAATAAATGAATTTATTTTGAAATTTAATTGAATAATCTTTATGGTACATATCACAAACTAAAGCATTTATTTTCTTAAAAATATGCAATAAAATAAAAAGATAGTAAATATATATGAGTATAGGTGTAGTGTCCATTCTACATCTCCTTAAATCAACCTGTATTCTCTCTGTACCTGGTCATTCAGATGAAATCATCGTATTAAGTGTATTCTGCTCGTTATTATTGATCACCATTGATGACTGTCTCTCATCATCACCCCACCAAGAGCAACCAGGCATTGGTTCAAAAGGTGGTGGCGCTGCTGTATTATTATTTACCCCTTCCACCGCAAAGTTTGGGGTAGTTTCAGAGACATTTATGACTTCTCTTACCTCTTCGGGAGGTGGTAGTAGCACAAGATCTCTCGAATCAGATACATCTTCTTCTTCGGTCAGAAGCCTTATAAAAAATTCATCCCCACTACTGTCCTCCATCATATTTTGCAGGTCTGTAAAATTTATGTAAAATCTGCTCAGTTGCACTATTTTTAACAAAAAAGTCTTATCCCGCGAAATTCTGTGATCATAAAACAAAAAGTTTATTGGTTATTGATTATTGATCCGAAACTGATATTTTTATGCAAATCATGTTTTCAGATTTATTATTTTATTCACAACAAAAAAGTATTTTATAGCGAAATTCTACGATCGTAAAGAAAAAAGATACAAGCTTTTAAACGGTAAAAGAAATTATGAATAACTTACCTTTAATAACACGGTGATGTAATATGAGAAGCCTGACTTGTGACGCGTCTTGCATCCCTCTGCTTTTAATACAACGACCAGCAATGTAAAGTATTTCATTATCGTTAAAAATACCTCGCTTAAACATATAAGCTAAGGTACGTAGTCCGCAAAGTCCTAAGATAAATTTAATTTTTTTCAATAATTCATTATTGGAGCAAATGTTTAGACTTGCGCCATGAATTATTGCAAAATAATTTTATTTGCGGCTTCCGAACTAATGCTATATTAACAATATTTATCAAGACTTTAAGTAAATTTTTTTTTACCATCTTGCTTCGTGTTGATCTTCTTCTCTGGAACGTTGAACTTTAACTGTTAATCAGACCTGTCAATCTTCGTGTATTTATAGTACGATTTAGACGTGAATTTAAAAGTAGGGATGAGGGGTGACGAAGGGGTAGTATGTGCGCAGCATTTAATATTTCAAGAATCATCTTAATTTGATATTTAAATCCGCCAACACATGTAAAATAATGCCAGTTTAGCGCGAATCGTGGACCGGTAGGCATGTAAGTATAAACCAGAATGCATATAATTCACCATCATTTCGCTTACGAGTAGGCGGGGATTTTTTCATGTAACGCAATCACACTTGGGCGTGTTCTATATCGTCCACCTAGCTAGCGTGTGTCTTAAGTAAAGAGGTGTTAATTGCCCAACCTACATAATCGTAGTGAAATAATTTGTATATATTTACATATATTCTGCATATAATTAATACCCATTTGCATATATGTATATATTTACATACATATAGTATAAGTAGAATAACTACATAACATTTTATTTAAATTATAAGAATATATATAAATATATATATATATATATATATATATATATATATATATATATATATATATATATTGTAAAAGATATGAATGTTATGCTCTTCTACTTTCTGCTATCCTGATACTTTTTATTGATTTTTCGTAATAATCTCTTGTTTTTTTACATAAAAATTTGAATTTCAATGCATTTATCATTTGCATGTTATTTGCATATGGGTAACGCATTGCACGTTATTTGCATATAAACATTGTGTAAGTAATGTACTTACTCATTACCATATATACTTTTATGACATTGTAGACCATATTCAGTTTAATATCTTGAGGTCTTATTAAATTTATATATATATATATAATTTGCATATATATATATATATACATATATCTCTATATATATATTCGTAAGACAAGATTCAACCGACCCCCCCCCCCTCAGCCCCCTCAAATGTCTGTCGGCATAGCCCCCCAAATTACGTTGTAATTCCTCTTATAAATGGCTATTCTAAAATTAACGTAACTTAGGTCCCCACGCCCCCCTCAATTTTTGTAGCCCCCCCCTAGCCCTCCCCAATTCCCCCTCAAATTACGTTGTAATTCCCCTTATAAATAACTATTCCGAAATTAGCGTAACTTTGGCCCCCCCTCATTCCCCCCTCAATTTTTGTAGCCCCCTATCAGCCCTCCCTCAAATGTTTGTCGGCATAGCCGCCCCTCAAATTACGTTGTAATTTCTCTTATAAATGACTATTCCAAAATTAACGTAACTTAGGCCTCCCCCTCAGCCCCCCTCACCTATCTTAATTTTTGTAGCCCCTCCTCAGCCCCTTCTCAATTTGCTCCCCCCTCTCTCTCACTTTTTATAGCCCCTTCTCATTATGCCCTTCTCCCCACTATGATATTATAATTAAGTAATTAGTAATAAAAAAATATTCTTATTATTAATAATATTCTATTATTATAATAACAATTATAAGTAATTTAATATTATTATAATTAGTAATATTTTATTATTATGATTGTAACTGTAATTATTTGATATTATAAAGTTTTTTCGTATTCTAATATTGAATTTAAAAAATGAAAAAAAAAAATTATTATTATTAATATTATATTAATATAATTGCAAACATAATTAATTGATAATACAAAGCTCCCTCTCTGCATTTTCTTTATTCAGATAAATATATAATATTTTTATTTTAATTCTGATATTTCTATTTCTATATATTGTATCTTTACCTTTATTATTGAAAAAATTTATTAATTACAATAGTAAACTATAAATTACAAAATGAATTTAGCTTAATATCCATAGGCACTTTATTAACAATTTTATTTAAATAAAACATGTTCTTTAAAAATTAAAAATAAGATATTTACATATTTGTCTTAATAAAAGATTTTTGGGCTTGAGACCAGCATAAAAATATATAGCTGCATTAAAAGCTTATAAAAAGCATTGTTTGTTGTTGCTAAAAGAAGCTTACAAATTCATCTTCATTGTCGCTAAAAGAAGCTTATAAATTTATCTTTATTGTCGCTAAAAAAAGCTTACAAATTTACTATTGTCGCTGAAGCGATTGTTTGTTGTCGCTAAAAAAACTTTATACAAACATATAAATTTATTGTTTATTGTCGCTAAAAAAAGCTTACAAATTTATTTTTTATAATCACTAAAAGAAACTTATAAAATTATATCTCATTGTCGTTGAAAAAAGCGTACAAATTTATTGTTTACTGTCGCTAAAAGATTACAAATTCATTTATTATTGTTGCTGAAGCGTACAGATTTATTGTTTATTGTCACCAAAAAAAATTTAATATAAGCATACAAATTTATTGTTTGTTGTCGCTAAAAGAAGCCTACAAATTCATCTTTATTGTCGCTAAAAAAGCTTACAAATTTATTATTGTCGCTGAAGCGATTGTTTGTTGTTAGTAAATAAATTTTATACAAGTATATAAATTTATTGTTTATTGTCGCTAAAAAAAGCTTACAAATTTATTTTTTATGATAATTAAAAGAAACTTATAAATTTATATCTCATTCTCGTTGAAAAGAGCGTACAAATTTATTGTTTACTGTCGTTAAAAATGATTACAAATTCATTTATTATTGTCGCTGAAGCGATTGTTTGTTGTCGCTAAAAAAATTTCGAACAAGCATATAAATTTATTGTTCAATGTCGCTAAAAAAAGCTAACAAATTCATTTGTCATAATCGCTAAAAGAAACTTACAAATTTATATCTCATTGTTGTTGAAAAAAGCGTATAAATTTATTGTTTACTGTCGCTAAAAAAGATTACAAATTCATTTATTATTGTCGGTGAAGCGTACAGATTTATTGTTTGTTGTCGCTAAAAGAAGCCTACAAATTCATCTTTATTGTCGCTAAAAAAGCTTACAAATTTATTATTGTCGCTGAAGCGATTGTTTGTTGTTAGTAAATAAATTTTATATAAGTATATAAATTTATTGTTTATTGTCGCTAAAAAAAGCTTACAAATTTATTTTTTATAATAATTAAAAGAAACTTATAAATTTACATCTCATTGTCGTTGAAAAAAGCGTACAAATTTATTGTTTACTGTCGTTAAAAATGATTACAAATTCATTTATTATTGTCTCTAAAGCGATTGTTTGTTGTCGCTAAAAAAATTTCAAACAAGCATATAAATTTATTGTTTAATGTCGCTAAAAAAAGCTAACAAATTCATTTGTCATAATCGCTAAAAGAAACTTACAAATTTATATCTCATTGTTGTTGAAAAAAGCGTATAAATTTATTGTTTACTGTCGCTAAAAAAGATTACAAATTCATTTATTATTGTCGGTGAAGCGTACAGATTTATTGTTTGTTGTTACCAAAAAAATTTCATATAAGCATACAATTTTATTGTTTGTTGTCGCTAAGAAAAGCTTACAAATTTATTATTGTCGCTGAAACGATTGTTTGTTGTCGCTAAAAAAACTTTATACAAACATATAAATTTATTGTTTATTGTCGTTAAAATAAGCTAACAAATTTATTTTCTATGATCACTAAAAGAAACTTATAAATTTATATCTCATTGTTGTTAAAAAAAGCGTACAAATTTATTGTTTACTGTCGTTAAAAAAGATCACAAATTCATTTATTATTGTCGCTGAAGCGTACAGATCTATTGTTTGTTGTTACTAAAAAAACCTTATATAAGCATACAAATTTATTGTTTCTTGTCGCTAAAAGAAGCTTACAAATTTATTTTTCATAATCGCTAAAACAAACTTATAAATTTATATCTTATTGCTGTTGAAAAAAGCGTAAAAATTTATTGTTTACTGTCGCTAAAAAAGATTATAAATTCATTTATTGTTGTTGTTGAAGCGTACAGATCTATTGTTTGTTGTCACTAAAAAAATTTAATATAAGCATACAAATTTATTAGTTGTCATTAAAAAAAGATTGCAAATTTATTTTTATTGTCGCTAAAAAAGGCATACAAATTTATTGTTCATCGTCGCTAAAAAAAGATTACAAAAGCGTACCAATTTGTTATTTGTTGTCGCTAAAAGAAGCTTACAAAATCATTTTTATTATAAAACTTATAAATTTATATTTTATTGTCGCTGAAAAAAGCGTACAAATTTATTGTTTAGTGTCGTTAAAAAATATGTATATGTTTTTACTATTTTTAAAAATAGTTTACAAATTTATTTCTATTGTCGTTGAAAAAAGCATACGGATTTATATTATTTTAAAAATTTTAGTATTTTTTTTTTATTCTTGCTAAAATTAATTTTATAAACTACTTTAAAACTATCGCTGAAAAAAATTTATAAATTCATAAAAATAAAATATATTGTCATTAACAAAATATGAAAAATTATTATTGTTATTACATGTAAATATTTTGATTTTTATTTTTTGAAACAGTTTAAAGGTGTATATAAATAATTATCATTTTAAAAATATAATTCATAGATTATATTACTTATTATTAATAAATTTTCATAATAATTTTCCTCATTTTTAATACCTTCTATGTCGAAATCGACATTATTTATTAGATATTGAAAAATTTCTTGAACCTGAAATTGAAAACATTCAGGAACATCTTTCCATTCTGTATAATAATGTATATAATATTTCATATCAAATTTTTGTATTAATTCAGACCACTCAAATAATTTTTGTTCTTTTACATATTGATAATAATTTTCTTCATCTTCTACTTCTTGAAGATATTCTATTTCTTCATATTCATTAATTTCAGCATTTAAGTTAGACAATTCTTTTAATTCTTCGTTAGATACGGGTTCAATATACATATTATTAATTGGATCCCATTTCATAATTTGCCAATTTGCGTTATTATCAACATTCAATTGTTTATTGTTTTCCATGTTTATCTAATATATAAATTTATTTTATATTAATTAAATAAGACTTCATTTTATGTTTATTTTCTTATAAACTGTATTTATTTTTACAATATTTTTGAATTTAATTAACAATAAAAAATTTCTTTCCAAACAATATTTAATATTTCATATTTATTTTCAGATTCATTTTGTATGAATATTTTGTTAGGATTTTTACATCTCGACAGTGCAACGTAAAGCTGTCCATGCGAAAATAAAGGTCTTTTAATAAATAATCCAATCTCATCAAAACTTTGACCTTGAGATTTGTTAATAGTCATAGCAAAAGCTAATGTTACAGGAATTTGTTTTCTATAAAGTATAAAGGGTAAAGACGATGATTCACCAGTATTTAATGTTATTCTTGGAATAAAAACTTTATTTCCAATTTTTTCTCCAGTAATGATTTCAGCTTCAAGATTATATTTATATAATTTTATAATTTTTAATCTTGTTCCATTACATAAACCTTCGGTAATACTTAAATTTCTTATTAATATAACTATAGCATTAACTTTTAATTCCAATATGTGTGGTGGTAAACCTTCTTTTTTTTTATTAAGAGTTTCTGTTGGATAATTCAATTCGATATTATCATTACTTTGATCGACTCCTTTATGAGTAGCATAATCTATGCTATAATAAGTTGTCGATTCGCCGTTAAGTAATTTTAATATTCTTTTATTTAAATTATTTATGTCATCGTTATGAGCTGCTAATATTACTCGATTTATGTTGTCATTATTATTAATGTTTTTATATATTTTTAAACAAATATCATTAGTTTTCCATTTATCAGGAATTTGAAATGATTCAATTTGACCTTCACCTATTTGTAATAATAAAGAATTAAATGATTTATTATTGCGGCGGATATTTTTATTTAATTTTTTAATTTCAAATAACGGCCATAAAAAAGAATATTTTAAACTATTTTGTACTATTATATCTTTAAAACTATTTTTTATAACAGGAAGTATTTGGCGAAAATCACCTCCTAAAATTATTAATTTATCACCAAATGGTAAATCATTACCACATAAATCTTGTAAAGTTTTATTAACAATTTCCAAAGCTTTTTTGGTATCATTGAAGCTTCGTCCCATATAATAATATCTGCATCTCGTAATTTTTTTTTGTCACTTTCTAATTTAAAGAATGTGATTTCTACATTATCTAAATCTAAAGGTAATCTAAAAGTTCTGTGACTTGTCATTCCTTTAGGTAATAATAAAGATTGATGCAATTCCAGTCCATGCCATTGATAATACTTTTTTACATTTGTATAAAAAATAATAAATTAATGTTTTATACAAAAATGTCTTTCCAGTACCACCTGGTCCATCAATAAAATATAATTTAGAGGAATATTTTATTATGTCGTCAAAAATAAATTTTTGATCTTGATTTAATAATAAATACATTCCATTAAACATATGTTTATTATATTTAATAATTTTTTAATTTTCTTCCTGATTTTCATGGATAATATTTTCTATTGGTTCTGGTAAACTAAAATTTTTACAAGACATTTCTTCTGTCAATAAAATTTTATTAATTTCATTTAATGCTTTATTTTCTTTATCATCTTCAAAATCTTCACTAAAATATTCTTTAAATTTATTCCATATTTCATTACCTTGAATATTTTCTGATAAAAGTAACCATGCAAAATATTGACGCAACTGACTCGGTAGCATAATGGTACAAGCTTCAGAAAATATATCAAATATTTGCGAAGAACTTTCTATTAGCCCCGTTGCAACTGCTGTTTCTTTAAAAGTATTATACGTTATGTTTTCGAAAGTTCTTAATTCTGTAAATGAAGTTATGCCTTTAACACGATTTAAAATTAATTTTAAATGGAATATTTCAGTATCTTTAGGAGATACAATATTTAATCTTCCAATAGCCTTATGTTTTTTATCACGAGTACGTTTGATCCAACATTTATTGTTATTGAATACGTAATATTTAGGTATATTATTGTATTTTATTTGTTTTGCGAACTCATCTTTAATATTAAGATTAAATCATGCAGTTGATGTTGTTTTCCATTTGTCTAAAGCTTTTGATTCTCTATTTTCTTCGAATATAATTTTTTGCTGATTTTCCGTATGAACAGCTAATCTAACAACTGTATGACTTCTTCCACATATCGGAAATTCAGATAATCTCCAAGCTCCTTCCATAAGACTCATCTTCCATCTATAAATTGTGTAATTTCATCATAAGTCTATTTTTCGTCTTTATCATCATTTTTTTTTATTTTACAAAAAGCTTTATCTCCACCTTTATGAATATAATTATAAACATATTTTATACTGTGTATAGTGGCACATATTTCAAAATTTATATGACACTTATATTTTATGGGTAAATAACTATTGTAAGGTACAACCATTGAATTATCTACAGGAATAATTTGTTTATTATTTTGAATTTTATAATAATGATTTCCGTGTGAATTATTTATTCGTTTATATTCCGGAAATCCATTTTTTTGAATAATAGTATTATTAACAAAATTTTTTGGATATTTTTTTGTACAAGTATTTTTATTTTTATCGTAACATGGTGAATTATTGTTATGTGGTCCATGCAACATGTGTTTAATTACTAATTTTTGTAATTACTTGTCATCACTATTTGGAATTTCAGCTGAAACATATTTATCTATTTTTTCTTGAGTTATTAATTCATCATCAGAGTGTAACGTTATAAGAATATGAGCATGTGGTAAACTTCTTTTATGAAATTCAATTTGGTATACATAAGCAATACCTTAACCAAAAATATTTTTTTTACGATATCATCAAGTAATTTATTGAATTTATCATAAAATAATCTAACTGTTATATTAGGGATATCATTAGGAGTAGTACCTGCTGGAAATTTTTTTAAAACTCTTTTTAATTCTTTCCACCTTGGATTACAAGTCATAGTAATAAAAATATCAGGTCTACCAACCTCTCTATAAATGGCCATTGCATCTTGATAATGTTGTTGCATATATCTAGGACTTCCTATATAAGTTGATGGCAATATAAATAGATTACCTATTTTTTCTTTTTTCTCAAAATTATTTGATATATTACAAGCGCTATTTAATACATGGTCTAATAAGCCTTGATAACATTCAATTCTTAATTGTCTTTGATTATTTCTTAGAAAATTCATCCTATTATTTTCAATTTGAATTGCAACATGTAGAAAATATTGTTGCGTTAATCGTCCACAATATAGTCAAGGATTAAAATTAATAGAATCTGGCCTATAAGCCAATCTATATGAATAATGTTGTAACATCGTTAAATTTTCTAAAGATTTAGGACTTTGAGTATGACAAATACTCCAACCTAAGTCCCCAGATGGAAAAAGAATTGGAAAAACTAACGGATCTACATGTTGAGATAATTTACTTAAATAAACATGTTTTGGTTCATTTTCTATTGTATTTTTAGGATAAATGCATAAATCATAATCTTCAGAAATTGCAGATTGTGATACTATTATAGCCCCACATTCAGATGTTAGAGGTTTATTATAACGATGCTTGTGTTTATCATTTTTCCTGATGAAATATAATTTATAATTTGGTAAATTCTCTAAGTTTGTTAATTGATGTAAATGTTTATAATATTTAGCATAAGGATTACTATTAAATACTTTTGTTAATAAATCCAAATGATCTTTTATTAAATTTTTATTAGTTTTTAATTTTTTTTCAATCGCACTATTATCATCATAAATATAAAATTGACCACAACAAGGTTCTTGATTATTATTTGGTATGAAAGTTTTAGGAACATAATGATGTACTTGACCTTGAAGTTTTAAATTATAAATTGCTTTTTGTTTTTCATAAATTATATTAGCACTAAAAGTAGCAAAACAAAATAGGTTATTATAATACCTAATTAAATATCTAAAAACATTATTATATAAGATTAATTCTTTTAATTTATTATTATATTAACTCAAAGGTGATAATTTAATTTTTCCTTGGCGACAACAAGTAAATTTTTTTTTCTTCTTTCCAAAATACTGCAGAACAGTAGGAACATTTAAAATCAATTTCACCAAAATCAGATATATAATCATTTTTTTTAGTTATTATTTCTATATTATCTCTCGATTTAATTATTTTGATCTTCTTACTTATAAGATTTTTTTCTTCGTTTTTTCTTTTTAATATATATTTATTGTTTATAATTTTTTTATTAGTATTATTTTCTATAGTTACATTACTATTTTCATGATTTGTAATTTTTATTTTTTTACATGGACTAATTTCTTTGTTACATAAAAATTTAAGTTTTTTATAATTGTTTACATTTTTTATTTTATTTTGTTCTAATTTAAAATTAGTATTATATAAATCAATTATATCGTAATGACCATCATCATAATTTCTACTAAATAATGGTTTTAATTTCCATATACTTTCATTGTTACCAAAATAATGAATAATATTACAATTATTAAAACAAACTGTAATAAATACATTATAAATTTCACAGAAACCATATATTTCAGTATCTGTTCCATATTCTCCACATTTTGACATTAATTGTTTATAACAATCCATGTTTTTAATTTCAATTTCATTATATATTCTTCCTATAATAAAAGATTCATAGCGATTCCAATTATCAATAATATTATTTACGACAATTTTTCTTGTTACATTATGATAAATTTGATTATTATATAAAAAAAAGAAAAACAACGAAATAAACAATTTCCATCACCAATAGTTTCTATTTTTATACTATTTGACATGATATTTTAAATATATAAAAAATAAATATATATGCTTTTATTTAATCACATACCTATTGTTTTTCCTTCTTAAAAATTTTTCTTATTCTTCTTTTAGAAAATATGTATAATTTTTTTTGAACTGCTTTTTGTGTAAATTCAGAAGATAGATTGCATTCTATTTTAAAAAATATAAAAGAAATACATAGAAATAAATTAATAAAATTAATAATAATAAGTTATTTCATAACACAAAATATTTTTCAACAATATTTTTGTTAAAATATATTTATAATGTATCGTAATCTTCATGTATTATACAAGCCTTTCATTAAAGTTCTATTAATTTTACAGCGAAGTTAATACGTGTAATACTATGATAATGTTTTAATGAAAAATACAAGATTATTATAAAAAGTTCTTGTAAGATTATCCCATATCGAAATAATTTCTGTGAAAAACTATTAATAATTGTGTAAAAATGCGATAAAATATGAATAACTGTTAATAACTATAATTTTATTATTAATATTAATTTTATTAATGTCCCAATTGCGGTAGTTTATTACAACTATTAGCAGTTATTAACAATTTCTCACAAAAATTATTTTCATATGGGATAATGAAAAATTTTTCAAGATTTTATTAAGGAGATGTAAAACGGACACTACACCTGTACTTATAGATATTAGCTTCCTTTCTATTTTATTGACGAATTTCCCGAAAAGGAATGCATTAGCTTGTAGTATGTACCATGATGATTATTTTGATAAGTTTTCAAATAAATTCATTCATTAGCTTTTAAGATATTTGGATTCCTGTACAGAATTGAAAAATTTTAATAAATAATTTTGGAACCCAAAACACTCAATAACTAATAAATGAATTCATTTAAAAATTTAACTGGATAATCTTTATGGTACATACTACAACTTAATGCATTTTTTTATTGAAAATTTTGCTATGAAATGTAAAGATAGTAAATATTTATGAGTACAGGTGTAGTGTCCATTTTACATCCCCTTAATAGCTTACTATACAGTTTTTAGACAATATTATAAAAACTTTAACGTGTCTTGTGTATAAATTTTTAGTAAAGTTTCATAAATTTTTGCGATATAGTTATGTATAACATTTTGATAAAAAATTTCGCGAAAATTTGTAAAACGAAGATAATTGTAAATCATATATTCTAAAATCTACTTAATTCTATCGTATATCGAATGATGATAATTCTAGAAAAGCTTGAAAACTCTTAATACGAAACTGAACAAAAATTAATTTCGTGTTGGACGTCTCAGACGTCGCGATATAAGATCCTGCTATACGCAGTTTATAGTATTTGATTACCCCGAGAGTAGAGTGGCGACGCTTCAAGCGTCTGCATGTTTATTGCTGTTTATGAACGAAATTTAAACTGTTAAAAATAATAGAATTTTGTTTTGAGTCAATCACTGAAATTTTTCTTTTAAATTTCATGCAATTGTATAATTAAATTATGGTAAAATTTATAATTTTTATGGAATCGTACAAAAAATAACGTAAAATTATTCATGTTTTTCCTAACAGTGTACAATCGAAAAAAATTAAAATATTTATTTAATTTAATTTATATAGAAGTACATCATGTAATATAATTGAGACTTGAAAAGTGTCAATATAAATTTTATAATAACATTTTATGTACTTCAAATAAAAAATTTACAACTCAGATATATCATTTACATCATATGTTTAAGAAAAAAAATATAAAAATCATTAATATGTCTAAAAAAATGAATTTATTTAATCAATGATAATAGCAGTAAAATAAAACTTTCATTTATTTAAAAAGAATTATATTATTTAGAAGTTTAGTTGACTAAAATTAAAAAGAATGAATAATTATAAAATAAAATTACTATAATCATAAATATCATGAATTTCTGTACACTTATTCCAAACAACTTGCTCTAATACCTGTACTTATTTAATCGCTATTATAGAAGTCACGTATTCAAGAATACTACAGAAATCAAAAATCTCGACTCAGGATTTGAGACGCCCAGAGCCGAATTTAAAAAGCTCGATCGTGCGTTTATGCTATTACAATGATCCGTGAATTCCATATATGGGTGATTCTATTCGAACGGGTCAAATTCAAATTTTGAAATAATAGAAAATAAGGGTGTTCATTTTAAAAATTTTACTCAGGTTTTTTTATGGTTATATCTAATAGAATGATATCTCAAAGTAGCCAAGCTGTCCATAGGTTATTCCCAGAAAAACTGATAGATAAAAAATATACTGATACAGAGGAATTACTTTTATTCCAGGGGAATTACTTTTTTTATTACCATCATTTGATATATTATTTTCTAATAATATTTATGTCGAACAAAGATTCTAAACTATCTGAAATACTTTAGAATTAGCTATTACCACTGCTGTCCAAAGTGTAAAAGTGGTTAACTACATTGGAATCCCATTGGAGTTAAGGTTTTCTTACTTTGGACGGCAGACCATATATGGATGAATTTTTAAAAATAAAAAACGACGAGTTACAGGAAAAATATGTATTTTTAAACATTATTAGAAGGAAATTAAGAAACAAATATATCCATACTTGAGAAAGTTTGCTTTTTTAAAATATATAATAACATTATTTTTGTGTTTGGGAGTGGAGTTAAGAGTACTTCATGATAACGGATTAGTAGGAAGTTCGCCACGTCCACGTGTAGAAACGATTTTATTACTAATACAATCTAAAATAATATATTATCAATTTATAGATTTTCCAATTCAGATTTTTCAAAGACTTTCATTTAAATTCAAATAATTATATACTTACTTTGATATCAACGACAAACTCTTTGATTTCGCTTTATTTATTTGTAGTATATACGTAGTATATAGTGTAGTATGTAAATATGACTACAGTGATTGTTTACAAAAAGATTTGAGAATGTGCTTACTCTGAAATTCTCCACAAATATATATATATATTCAATTTTGAATATATAAAAATTATAAGCAGTAAAATATGTATTAAATTTCAAGTGTTCAAATAAGTTAACACTTCATGGTATGAAATTCATGAATAAAATTGTTGACTTTATTATTTCACTGCTACAAACTTTTTTAGTTGTACATAACTACTTTCTTAAACGTCTATTACGTATTTGAATATGCGCTTATATCATCTGTTAAATGTTTAGACCCAGGGGAATTATCGTAGAAAAGGTAACTTAGCTTTCATAAGTGAAATGATGTTTACACGTAAACAAAACTGTATTCTATGATCAACAAAGCAATTTTTTAGTAAAATAAACATATAATAACAATATTTCCATGTGATAGGAATAGCTTATATTTTCATGAGATTCAAATATAACATTTTTTATTATTATTGCTTTTTATCTATGAAAAAATATACATTTTTTTATAATAACAGAGAGTCAAAGAAATTTTTTTTTTCCAACTATTCTGCTGAAATGTATGTACGGATGGAAAAAAATATTTTTTGATCTCTCAGAAGTATTAATTCATCTATCCTGTATCTCTACAACGTTTAAAAAAAATTTTATATATGATTACAGACAGGGGAGATTACTTTTTATACTTTCTAAGGGTCCCTACAAAAGCTACATTGAAATTAGAGATTAAAAAGTCAACGGATCATAAAGTTATAAGCTGAAAGTAAATGAAAAATTTGTGGTTAATAATATTTGAACCTTGTATTGATAGTTTATTAAACGATTACATCTGATTACCCGTTAGAATAGAATCACCCATATACGAATTTCGAATAATATCAAGCTCAATTTCATTTTTATTTTTAATATTATATTTTATATTCTATTTTTAATTTATTTCAAAAATATATAAGTTTGATTCATTGTAAACTTTTGAATATCGCGTTAAACCATCTTTTTTCTATTAATTCTAATTCTATAACTTCATATCTTATATTTTTATGTATCGATATTTTCTATTGAACTTTTTTCACATTCACAAATATCGGGGGGTTGGCGAGCGGAGCGAGCAGGGGGAACCCCCCCTAGTATATATATATAGTTGTTCTTAGTTATATACGCAACTTGGGCGTATTAACAATGAATGTCAAAAATAACTAATCACAAGAGGAAGAATAGCTTTTATAATACCTTGATACTTTCTCTTATATTTATCATGAATTATCGATATTTGTTGCGTGATGATTGATAATTTATGAATAATAATTTTTGAATAATAAATATCTTTCAATATAATATATTCGATTTTGATAAATATTTATATTTACATATGATTTACATATGTATGTATGTGTATATATATATATATATATATATATATATACAGTTGTTCTTAGTTATATACGCAACTTGGGCGTATGAACAATGGATGTCAAGAACAACTAATCGCAAGAGATAGAATAGTTATACTTCTTCTTATGTTTTGGGCTCCTGATACTTTTTTATCATTTTTGTATCACTTTCTGTATATTTATTGATTCGATACCTTGGTAATGTAATGTAATGGTAATAAATATATATTATATTTAAAATATAATAACCAATTTGAATGCATGGTTTATTTGTCCATCATTCGCATATCATCTGCATATGATTTGTATATATATATAAGAATGTATATATTTTATACAGATTTTTGTTTACACGTGTATGTATTATGTTTGTATGTATGTATAGACAAACATATTAAAAAAAAGATAGAGAGAAAGAGAAAGAGAGAGAGAGAGAGAGAGAGAGAGAGGCTTATATATACGCATATTTTTTTATTTATTTTATAAAAATGAAATAGGGTAAAAAGAGAAAGAGAGAGAGAGAGAGAGAGACATTTCTCAATTGCTAAAATTTTAAGTTTTATAAAATAGCACCCGTACATACGTCTTGGGGAAAGAGATTCCTTACGTTGAAATTTTAAATTTATAACGTCAGCACCCTAACATACGTCTTTTTCATAAAATTGATTGCAAAAGAGTCAGATTAACAATCTTAGCGTGAGAATGGTATGTGTTTTTTTATTAATTATGATTATTTTAACTTTATTTTAAAATATGCTTCTCGAAATACACTCATTAATATTTTCCTGCAAAAAGAGTATCAAGTTGCTATTCGTAGTGTGGGAATGGTATGTAATATATTTATTTTCGGTGGGGGGGGGGGAGTGAGGCTATTAAGGGTGAAGATTTGGCTTCACTGTCAGTCTCTATCGAAACTCCGGGCAGAAAGGTTGTTCTACAATGTGAGTCTACGTCGAGATGTGCTTCCAACAGTGATCAGTTGGTATAAAATTTTTAAATTTCAAATATTGTGTATTTATTTTTGTGTGTGTGTGAGAGCGTGCATTTATTTCTTGGAGCGCCAATGTTCCGTCTCAACAACCCCTACTTCGCCTTCTCAGAGGTCATTGACCTAGTGGTCAGTAACCTTTGAGGTGGTGGAGTGGGGGTTTGTTGTGACGGTCCATGGTGCCCCTATAACTACTAACATAAGTTTCAGGTTCTCACAATAAACGCAAAGACACGAATCGTTCGGTGGATGGGGTATAACCCACTTTGGTCTTAAGGCATAGAATATTGATTTACCGATTTTTGTTTTAATTTCAGGATTTTCTTCTATAGATGATTAATATATTTCTTTCATGCTTTGTGTAAGAAAGCGTTTTCTAGTATTTTTTATGTATAAAAACATATAAAAATTTCGAAAAAAAAATATAGTTTTTGAGAAAATTGTGTTTGAAAAAAATCGCTTTTTTCGGTTTTTCATGTATTCATTATTCACTCAGAGAGATTAACTCGTATCGCAAAAATCGGCATTTAAAACTAGACTAAATTTCGCACATTTTCATTAAAAGATCGTCCGAAAAGGTAAAAAATTGACAGAGCTACAGCAATCCGAAAATTGAGGTTCATTTTCAATTTTTTAATTTTCATTTCTACAACCAACATTAAATACGCTGTAGTGAGGAATAAAAATATTTTTGCGCGTTTCATGAGGTAAATTTTTTTTTCATATACATATTGGAAGGTATTTTTATCACTTAGGAGAGGAAAAAAATTCGATCAGTGACGGCCTGCATGAATCTGAATGGAATCAGTCACTAATATCTCATTAATTTATAATAACACAGAATTTATTTTTGACATAAATTATAACCTATAAAGTTTGTATTATTCATTATAGCCTTTGTCTAATTGAGTGATATCCCCGGTGAAAAAAATCAGGTGACAAATCACCTGATTTCTCAGGTGATTTATCATGCCAAAACATCATGTAACGATATTTTTGGTTTTTACGCGTTTCAAACAATGCTTAGTTGATTCAAAACAATTTTTTAAATTTTTTAAATTTTTAAACTTAGAAATTTTTTTTTGTAAAATAAGTCAATATTTTTTCCAAGACCAAATTATCTAAAAAAATTTTTAAGATCAAAATTTTCAAAAATTTTCAAAAACTGTTTTAAATTGACTAAGCATGGTTTGAAACGTGTAAAAACCAAAAAAATCGTTACATGAGATTTTGGCATGATAAATCATCTGATTAATCAGGTGATTTATTACCTGATTTTCTTTGACACGGATACTAACAAGTAATTGTTATTATTTGTAAATAATGTCAGAAGATTAACTATAACTTTATGAATGAAACCTAAATATGTTATTGTTAATTATAAAAACAAATAGTTTATAACAAATACTTAATAAGTAAATAAATCAATTTGGTTTTTGGTCAATAAGGAACAATTTTTTAATATATATAGCAAAATTACATTTGCCTACGTTTCGTTGCCTTTATTTTGACAACCTTTTCAAGGCTAAAACAAAAAACATATACAAAGGATGACGCACTGACAAATCAACATATAAACATATTTATATAAATATTTAAACAAAAAAAAACCCAACCTCATAATTAATCTCACTTATAAACATGACAAAATTTATAAAAACAACAGCTTTGAAAAACCAAAGTTGTTAAAAATAATTACGAAGTTCATAATACTAAGCTTATAATAACAATAACTATCAAAGTAACAAACGGCCAACCATACATGTTTATCCTGGCTACAATATACAGGACTAGAAACCTAAGTGGTTAACACAATTGAGAACAATTACGAGAGGCAGGTGTCTTGTTCTAGGTACGAATTGTTAGAGGTAACACCTTGGGGACGAATATAAACTGTGTCACAATTATAATTTCTTGAATGTTAGGATAATTTCCCAACGGTAAAACCATATAAAAAACAAAATAATAAAAAATATAATAGAGATCAATCATCAGTTACAAAAAAATGGAAAAAAAAAACGAGTAAAAAACCCGAAACAATATTTAAACTAAATTCATCATACATAAAAAAATTATTTAAGACAATCAATAATCTTCTTGTAATCACCCAGTAAAAATTCTGTATCTTCTTTCCTATTGAGCGTATTGTCGTGATAGTAGATGTTTAACATTTCCAAGAACCTCCGTTTTTTAAGTCTCCTTCCATTCCTATTATTTTAGTTCCTTCCAAGTCGAAACAATGTTTAGTATCATGTGCGTGTGTAGCCAAAACTGAGACATCTTTATTGGCTTTAATACAATAGCCATGTTCATTAACTCTTTTTCTCAAAATTCGAGAGGTCTCTCCTATGTATACTGAGTCACAATCCTTACAATTAATTTTATAAACTACGTGGCTTTTTTCTTTATCATCCAATACATCTTTGCCCAATGAATGGAACCTTTGTAAACTATTCAAATTTCTGTAAACAGGGGTACAACGGTATTCTTTAATTAGCCTATTTACACTATTATGTAGGTACTTGTGATATGGTAACACAATCTTATGCATAGTCAAATCTTTAAGGGCCCGTGGATTGGTTACTTCTTTACCATTGACAATCTTATGGATCCTTTTCTTCATATATTTTTCAATAAATTTTCTTCTGTAACCATTAATCAAGAGCAAATTTGTAACAATTTTTAAATTTTCTGTATGGAATCTTTTGTCTGATAATAATATCGCCTTATCAACAAGTCCAAAAACCATTGCAATCTTTTGCTGTATAGGTTGAGGGGAGTTAAAATGAGTATACCTTCCTGAAGCCGTATCTTTTCTGAACCAATTAGTAATAACCTTGCCAGATTCTACCTTTAATTTTAATTCTAAAAAGCTTAATTCTGAATTTTCATTACTATATTCTATTGTGAATTTCAAATATTCGTTAAAGACATTAAATATCCGATTCGTTTCTTGTAATTCTGTTTTTCTGACAATAATTAGGATGTCATCTACATATCTTTTGTAAAAAAGGACTCCTGTCTTTAACTTATCTAAACAACTATTCTCCAACCTTTCTAAACATATATCTGCAAACCAAGGGCTACAACACCCGCCCATAGGGGCACCCAATATTTGTTTATAATATGTACCTTGAAATTTGAAATATGTGGAATTCAGCAAAAAACCAATCAGATTCAAAAACTCTCCTTTACTAATATTAACCAATTTCTTTGGAGACTCCCATTTTGAGTCGATGCAATCCAAAATCAAACTCTTATCTAAATTCTTAAACAATGAAACGACATCTAAGGATGCCACTTCAAAATCTTCAGGGACACAAATATCAGTTAAATCTTTTTTTAATTGTATACTATTTTTCACACTATGAGTAGGTTTATTAAAACATTCATTAAACACCTTTACAACAATTTTTTCTAAAAAGTATGTAGGACTATTGATAGCAGAGACAATAATCCTAACAGGTTTATCTTTTTTGTGTAATTTAATAAGTCCGTAAGCTCTAGACAAAACAGTATTGCTTGTATCAGTCTTCAAAGATTTGGACCAACTTTTATTCTTGCAAAATTCCATACGTAATAATTTCTCAGTAATATTCTTAGTACATTTTTGCAAGTCATTGAGAGGATTCCTATGTACAATCTTATAATATCTTTCATCACTTAAGGCAACCTGAACCTTGTTATGATAATCTAACTTATTAACAATTATTGTAGAATTGCCTTTATCAGCCCTAGTAACCAATATTTCATCATGGTCTTTCAAAAATGATTTAGTCAATTTAATTTTCTTTAAAAATATTTTATCTTGCATTTCTATATGATATTTATTTTTTATATTCTTGTTAAGAACATTCAATAGTTTATTTTTTAATTCCCTTGGAATATGTCTATTGATTCTGAAATTCTGCTCTAAACTACTCAAAAAACCAAAAATAAATTCCTTATTAATTACTGTAGAAAAGTTAAACTTAGGTCCCAAGCTCAAGACCTCATAAACACACTTGGGGAGAACAACATCTGTGAGATTAACTAACCAATTGGTTTTGATATTTGTGAACTCGCCACTATTATCACCAACATTATTATCAGTTTCAATGCTTCCATAAATAGTCATAAAATATTTTTAAAGAAAATTAAATTGACTAAATCATTTTTGAAAGACCATGATGAAATATTGGTTACTAGGGCTGATAAAGGCAATTCTACAATAATTGTTAATAAGTTAGATTATCATAACAAGGTTCAGGTTGCCTTAAGTGATGAAAGATATTATAAGATTGTACATAGGAATCCTCTCAATGACTTGCAAAAATGTACTAAGAATATTACTGAGAAATTATTACGTATGGAATTTTGCAAGAATAAAAGTTGGTCCAAATCTTTGAAGACTGATACAAGCAATACTGTTTTGTCTAGAGCTTACGGACTTATTAAATTACACAAAAAAGATAAACCTGTTAGGATTATTGTCTCTGCTATCAATAGTCCTACATACTTTTTAGAAAAAATTGTTGTAAAGGTGTTTAATGAATGTTTTAATAAACCTACTCATAGTGTGAAAAATAGTATACAATTAAAAAAAGATTTAACTGATATTTGTGTCCCTGAAGATTTTGAAGTGGCATCCTTAGATGTCGTTTCATTGTTTACGAATTTAGATAAGAGTTTGATTTTGGATTGCATCGACTCAAAATGGGAGTCTCCAAAGAAATTGGTTAATATTAGTAAAGGAGAGTTTTTGAATCTGATTGGTTTTTTGCTGAATTCCACATATTTCAAATTTCAAGGTACATATTATAAACAAATATTGGGTGCCCCTATGGGCGGGTGTTGTAGCCCTTGGTTTGCAGATATATGTTTAGAAAGGTTGGAGAATAGTTGTTTAGATAAGTTAAAGACAGGAGTCCTTTTTTACAAAAGATATGTAGATGACATCCTAATTATTGTCAGAAAAACAGAATTACAAGAAACGAATCGGATATTTAATGTCTTTAACGAATATTTGAAATTCACAATAGAATATAGTAATGAAAATTCAGAATTAAGCTTTTTAGAATTAAAATTAAAGGTAGAATCTGGCAAGGTTATTACTAATTGGTTCAGAAAAGATACGGCTTCAGGAAGGTATACTCATTTTAACTCCCCTCAACCTATACAGCAAAAGATTGCAATGGTTTTTGGACTTGTTGATAAGGCGATATTATTATCAGACAAAAGATTCCATACAGAAAATTTAAAAATTGTTACAAATTTGCTCTTGATTAATGGTTACAGAAGAAAATTTATTGAAAAATATATGAAGAAAAGGATCCATAAGATTGTCAATGGTAAAGAAGTAACCAATCCACGGGCCCTTAAAGATTTGACTATGCATAAGATTGTGTTACCATATCACAAGTACCTACATAATAGTGTAAATAGGTTAATTAAAGAATACCGTTGTACCCCTGTTTACAGAAATTTGAATAGTTTACAAAGGTTCCATTCATTGGGCAAAGATGTATTGGATGATAAAGAAAAAAGCCACGTAGTTTATAAAATTAATTGTAAGGATTGTGACTCAGTATACATAGGAGAGACCTCTCGAATTTTGAGAAAAAGAGTTAATGAACATGGCTATTGTATTAAAGCCAATAAAGATGTCTCAGTTTTGGCTACACACGCACATGATACTAAACATTGTTTCGACTTGGAAGGAACTAAAATAATAGGAATGGAAGGAGACTTAAAAAAACGGAGGTTCTTGGAAATGTTAAACATCTACTATCACGACAATACGCTCAATAGGAAAGAAGATACAGAATTTTTACTGGGTGATTACAAGAAGATTATTGATTGTCTTAAATAATTTTTTTATGTATGATGAATTTAGTTTAAATATTGTTTCGGGTTTTTTACTCGTTTTTTTTTTCCATTTTTTTGTAACTGATGATTGATCTCTATTATATTTTTTATTATTTTGTTTTTTATATGGTTTTACCGTTGGGAAATTATCCTAACATTCAAGAAATTATAATTGTGACACAGTTTATATTCGTCCCCAAGGTGTTACCTCTAACAATTCGTACCTAGAACAAGACACCTGCCTCTCGTAATTGTTCTCAATTGTGTTAACCACTTAGGTTTCTAGTCCTGTATATTGTAGCCAGGATAAACATGTATGGTTGGCCGTTTGTTACTTTGATAGTTATTGTTATTATAAGCTTAGTATTATGAACTTCGTAATTATTTTTAACAACTTTGGTTTTTCAAAGCTGTTGTTTTTATAAATTTTGTCATGTTTATAAGTGAGATTAATTATGAGATTGGGTTTTTTTTTGTTTAAATATTTATATAAATATGTTTATATGTTGATTTGTCAGTGCGTCATCCTTTGTATATGTTTTTTGTTTTAGCCTTGAAAAGGTTGTCAAAATAAAGGCAACGAAACGTAGGCAAATGTAATTTTGCTATATATAATAAAAAATTGTTCCTTATTGACCAAAAACCAAATTGATTTATTTACTTATAATTTTTGGAACAACCACTATTCTCTATCATCACAAATACTTAATGAAAAATAAGTTATAAAATAAACAATATATGATGATAATTCATTAAAACGAATTATTTTCTAATAATTCTAAATTATAATTTCCCTAATTATTATTCCAAAATTTTAACTATCTCTTCAAAATCATAAATTTGTATTTTTTCTCAATTCTATATTCCGTCGAAATAAAACTGGATTTGTGGTCGTGATATGGGCTATATTATGGTTGAAAACCATAAAATACGCCATAATGACACAGTAAATCCAGGTTTTTTTCTACCAGGGTATAAACGAACGTTTTCTCAAAAAATCAAATATTTTGCATTTATTCTCAACAATTTTCGTTTAGCTAACTAGTTTTTAAACTTCACAATTTAACGCTAATTTTAATGTATTATAAATTAAAATCTATTATTCCTCATTTTTAGATAAAAATATTTGAAGTCCATGTGCATAAATTTTATAGTAAATATATAGGTTTTTACAGAATTTGAGCCTAAGTGGATGAACGCGTTAAAAGTATAAGTAAAATTTGAGTTTATGTTGTTTCAAATGTTATTTAAATGGCGCTGGTTGTTTTTTGGTGAAAATATTCGCTCATGGATTTGCATAATTTATTTTTATTCACTTAATTACAAAATAAATATTGAAGAAAAGTAGACGGCTTTTTTTTAATAAGTTTCTAAAAGCTGATTAAAGAACATGATCTAAGTTTCATATTTTCAACAAATGTTTAAATATAAAAAAAAATCTTCAAGATAAATTTTTCTCATTTGTTCATTTACCGATGAAACCATACTATAATTTATTTTTGCATATAGTTATAAAATTTAACATGAGCTAAGAATATTAGAATACTAAATTACATTAAATAGAAAATCACTGAATTGGTTAATTTTTTGACGCAAAAATATAGTTTTGTGTCAATAGAGCTACACACTTTTAACAATTTCAGTTGCACAAGCGATTTTTACTTAAAAACTGCACTGAAAAAAATATATCGTTGTGACAACCATATTATTGATGTCGTTACCATAATAAACGCAGCTATCCTAACTATCTTCAAGTATCGCTGAATCAACTATTTTTATTTGCAGGTTAAACTGTCATTACTTATGGTTAGCATAAATATCGTTGTGATGAGGATGAGGATCCCAGACGGCTTAGGAATTCAAAATGTATTTAGAAAGTATTCATCATTCGAATTCATAATGAATATTTCTAAATGAATTAAAAAAAAATTAAAAAGCTATTCGCTGAATTCATAATTAATTCATCATGATTTATGTTAAAGTTCGATAAGTATTCTTAAATAATTCATGATGTATTCATAAATGAAACATAATGTGTCACTCAATTTAAATATTTGATTAATTCAAAATGTATACAATGTTATTAATAATGTATTCATAAAGTATACATTATGTATTCATTTTCAATTCAATTTTTATTCATTTCTGATTTATTTCTTATTTATATCATTTGGGCTTTTTTTTGTTCAAGTCCATTAGTTCTGAAAAAAAAACTTTTTTAATTATAATTAAAAATAATTATAATTTACATTCTTGAAAGCTTCTTTTAAATCATTTTTTAAATACTTTTTTTATCTAATTTGAATTGGACGCTTAAGTTTATGGCGAACATAGCACAACGTGAGGTCAAATGCAAATCGACGACCGCATCGAGTGAACATCTATGTTTTCAATTTTTCGCTTTTTAAGCAACTAAGACAATTTAAAAGTATATATTGCAGGAAAATTACAAGTATATCAAGAAAAGATTTTTTTTCATTTATATCTTATTAATAAAAAATTCATTCATTTATTTTTAATTCATATTTTATTCATTTTTCATTCATTTTTTATTCATATGTTATTAATTTATCATTCATAAAGTATTCATTTTTAATACAATTTTAATTCATTTTGAATTCATAGCTGATTATATGAATACTTTATGGATTTATTAAGAATTCAATCAGTATGACATGATTTGAATTCATTGAAGTTTAAAATGAATTCATTTTGCTTATATTATGAATACTTAATGAATTCATAAAATTTCACAGAATACATTATGAGTTCATTTTTAATTGATATTGCCGTCTGGGGATAGTTGATTCAGCTATACTAAATTTGTTTAATTTGGTTATGTCAATTTTCGTCACGATGTCAATATGTTATTTTCAGTGTGTATTTAATGTATATACTTACTAAATCAATTTCCTCTGATGCAGCACTTTTTCATAACTATTCATATAAAATTTTAAAATATACACTATGCAATAATTAACCTCAATAATGTGAACAAACAAATGAATCTGAAAATCACACTGAGACTGGAGACAAAAGCGTATCCTTTTTATGTTGAAAGAAAAACAAATGACAGTTTAACTCGCTAGCGTGTTAATACGCGAGTCTTCACGGTTTTAGTAAGACTTTGTTTGTTTGTTTCAGCACGGGAAAAAGGGAAAAAACTTAAAATCAATATTTTAGTTTAGGCGCCAGATAGGTCACAGTGGCCTCTTTAATTTAGATTGACCCACCAAGGTTTTTTTAATGTATTTTGACCTCCTGAACACGAAAATCGATGGTGGATTTCGATCCGGATGTCAAATAAATTGTTATAAACAATTTAATTGTTTATAACGCTACAACGATTAAACAAATAAAGATTCTATAATCTTATTAAATACTCTCTTCTGCGGCTTTTTAAAACAAATACACTCGATTTTGAATCATGCTGTTTCGTTAATTACAACTTGAGATATTGTTAATTTATTGCAAATTGACGAGATAAACTCGTCGCACTCGATGAAATTCGACTATATCTCAGGTTCTTCTTCTCTTCTCTCTTTTTATTGGCCTTTTCCAGACTTTTTATTGTCTATATGATAGGCCATCATCTGGTAATTTTATTATTTTGATTTTTTAGTTTTTGCCCAGTGGGACTTTTTTATATTTTTGTATTTTGCCCATTGGGACTTTTTTTGTATGTTTTTGTGTTTTTCGGGTTTATTCCCTCGGAAAAACTTCGAAAATTATTTTTTCTAATTTTTCCTAGGGAATGAAACCCCGATCCACTGGGACGCAAGGTCAGTTGATTTTTACAACTGCACTTTTTCATCCCTTAGCGACGGAGCTCGTAAGTGTGTACTGTGTACAAAGCACATGTGACAGAGGTGCTCGTTTGAAAAACAGCCGAGAGCAGGATTCGATCTCGGTTCCCCAAGAATACGAATCCAACGCTCCTACCGACTGTGCCACAGACCGGCTCATCTCAGGTTCTATCAAACATTTTTGATCGATTAAGGTCTCAGTTAAGTTAATTTATATGATGGAAAATTCATATTTCATTGGCTTGAATTTAATAGAAATTAAGAGAACCTTACGAGATATACATTAAAAAGCATATAATTCTTGTTTACATTAATTAAATACTTGTATTCAAAATTAAATTCTATTTTTATAATAGAAAAATATGCTGTAATACTTAATCTAAACGCGGGGCAAATATTAACATGGAAAGTTTTTTAATGAATTCTCTATAAAAAATAGTATATTATTGACCAAGGATGCATATTGATCATTCTCGGCGAGTGCAAACTTTTGGGGCCGAGCGTAGCAAGGCCTCGAAAGTTGCACGAGCTAGGATGATCAATATGCATCCATGGCCTAATATACTATTTTTTTGTCCCGAGGCCGAGACATTTAAAGTTTTTCCGTAGGACGCAAAATGGTCATTTTGCGGCCTAGGGCAAAAATAGTATATTATGCGTCAAGGCCGCAAAACGTATTATTCTTGGCAAGTGCATGTTGAGGGGCCGAGCGTAGCGAGACCGCTCCAGTTGCACGAGCAAGATACATTTGTGGCCGTGACTGCATATACTTTTTTTTGCCCGAAGACCGCTAAGCGGAAGCTGGGGAGAAGCCCCCACCTATAAAAAAATTATTGATAATTCTTAAAATATAAAAAAATTTTAAATGTATAATATGAATTTTTTTATTATATATTTAATAAAAAAAATTCAATTATAAATAATAAATAACTAATAATTCTTAAAATACAATAAAAAAATATAATGAAAAAAATTTGATTACAAAAACCACTAATAATTGTTAAAATATAAAATTAATATTAAACAAAAATACAATAAAATATAAAATAAAGCTAAACTATAAAAATTATAATTAAAAAATATTATTTAAAAAAAGAAAGATAAAGTTCTAAAAAAATAGAATAAAAAAAATCGCTTATAAAAACAACTAATAATTGTTAAAATATAACATTAAAATTAAACAAAAATACAACAAAATATAAAACAAAGCTAAACTACAAAAATAATAATTAAAAAATATTATTTAAAAAAGAAAAAAAAAGTTTTAACACGCAAAACTTGTAACTATGTCTTTCTCTCGCTCTTTCCTTTTCTTTCATAATACACATATATTGAGTCTAAGTTATTCGTCAACGCATACCCAGTATAGTACATGTGAGAAAAGCATAGCGATATTAAGGGAAGCGAGCAGTTCATTGAGTTCAATTCCAAGAATCAGCGACGTCAAGAACATTTTTCTGCGGACTTTTATTAAATTAATACATTGGATATACACATTTTTCTTTTGCAGCCTAGGACAAGAATACACTATTTTGTGCTCCGTATGCAGGACACGAAAATTCATTTTGCGGCCTGAGAACAAAAAAATCTATTAATATTTTTTTTTAAATTCTTGCACTTAATCATAGCTGAAGTAAATCACTAGCATATACGATAGCCGTAAAATCATCTATGTCTTTTGGCCGCTTATTCAGGTGAAATCTGGATCTCGGCAACTTCAGCTCAAGCGACAAACATTCTTTTTCATTCATATTTCACCAGAATACGACCAAAGAACATATATAACTAATACAGTTTATGAGATAAATTTTGATTTAAAGCTTTTTAAAAAGTATTGTCTGTATCCATTCGTCTCATAACAAAAATTAAAAAAGCAATTAGAGTAGGTATAAAATACTCACTTTAAATATGGTGTTAAATTTTTTTTCAATAAATTTTTTATTTTTTATGCTTGTTAAAAGTTTTTATATTTTTAAAAATTTCTTTTGTTCCTTAGTGAAAATGGATATTGCATAAAATTGTTTATAATTGTTTGAAACTGTTTATAACTGCTTAAAAACTGCTTAAAAACGTCTGAATTAAGACACGTATATTAGTTATAGGCATTTATACGCACTTTAAGCCATTGTAAACAGTTATAAACATTTTTTAAAAGTTTTATACAATCAAAAAAATATCTTATAAATTTTGAGACAAATTTTAAAATTATGAAAAACTGTTTAAATTTGTATGATTCAATTTATAATTAAATATGATTGTTTAAAATAGTTTTATACAGAAATAAACAGTTTACACAACTTCAAAATTCTTTTATATATAAATCTATTTAATTATTACCTGGTCATTTTAACTTGATTTTAAGAACGATAAAAATTACAAAACAAAAGAAATTCTTGCCAACTTGACGATCTAAATACAATAAACAATGTGATTGTAATTCATTGTCAATTTGCTGGTTATTGAATTAATCATTAATTATTTAATAATAATTTTTCTCTTATATGAATACATTTTTCAATATAAAATAGTTCTGAATTGCTCACATATTTAGCAAGCCCTTAATTTTATTCTTATAAAATTAAATAAATTATGTCATACAAAAACTTGGTAGCATATCAAAAGACTGATTAATTTATTTATATGATTAATAAATTATCCATGGGTTAAGAGATTGCTGCGTAAGTAGCATATGGCTAGGTATAGCGAGACATATTGATTTTTTTCCCTCCTCCCGTCCCGCTCCCCTAGGTGTCTGAGGAGTGCTATGGCGTTCATGCCCTACTCCCTTCCCTGAGAGGTGTTATAGCGTACACAGGGTGGTGCAGCGCGAAATAAAAAAAAATGATATGATTTTACGAGTTGTATAAAATTTTAATGAAAAGTATTAATATTTAAAAAAAAGAAAAATTTAATTTATAATAAAAAAAAAATATCGGTGTCAGAGATTCATTTATCGATTGTTATTTGCTACTTGAGACTTTTGTTGGTCCTGAAAAGGACCGTATGTAAATATAAATAATTTTTAAATTCAAATTTTTGGTATCCTTTTCTTTCGAGGATAGAGTAGGTATTGGTTGAAACTTTTTCAGAATATTGTTTCCAGGTATATGATAGTTAATTTTCCTTTTTTTACTTTTGATCACCTTGTAGTAAAAGTGTTTTGTCGGTGCTGGAGCTACTATGCGTGAGAAGTATTTATTGTAAAAAGCTATTATTTAAATTGATGTTTTCATTAGTGTTATATTTTTTATTATTCCTTTGAAAATATTCTAATTTTTCTGTTTCTTTTTTACAATACTCTTTGTATCGTTCTTTCTTTATTCCGCTGTCTGTAGAACGTAATGAAGCAATCTTACCTGCGCATTGCCACATATCGGTTTCGAGCAATGTTTATAAAATAAATGAAGGATGGTTGGGAAGGGTGGCTGTATATATAGTAAGTAATAAAATTATTTATAGCATTAAAGTAATTTATTTATTTTTTAACATACATTTTTTCTATACAGGAATCATTATATCTTGCAAATCTTTTGCAATCATAGGTAAACTAAAGACTAAAATTCCAGATAAAACATTTTAAATACAAGCTTTTATAATGATCCGTATCATCTACCATATTCTCCATGACATAATCTTGTAATTCGTTATTGAGAATTGAATAATATGGTTTAAATGATTTATAGTCATTAAAAATCACTTTTGCGTTGTCCAGTCCTTCTTGTCTAAGCTTACTTTTTAAAAAGTCCGTTATATGATCAGTAGTACGATTAACCTTACCGACGCGTTCGCTTAAGTCGTTGAGAAGAAGATTTACTAAGACGCTTTGTTGACAAAGACCTTCGAATGTTGACTGTTGCATGACTATACCTGGTGGATGATTAAAAGTTTTTCTCTTTTTGCAATGCGATTGCCCAGGTGTTTCTTCTTCTTCCTCAGGGTCGTGAATCTCGTTTGGTTGTGGTCTTTCATCAATGCTAATAGATCTGGTGCCGTACGATGTGGTAAAATTCAAATCATGATTGGTTAAATCAAACTTAGTTGGTCTTCCGAAATCTTGATAAAGAGAATAAGAATTGTGAAAATAAGCTGTTATGGCGTCAAACTGATCTTTAAGAATATCCTAGCCACGACGATCAAGAGAGACACTTTTGTGTGGGCCACCTGAAGAAATTAGTTTGATAACTTCGTGATAATATCCACGGCTATATTCGAGACCAATATAAATTCTCTTTGAGTTAGACTTATTGAGCGCGTAGGTAATAGATAATAAAAGGTTCGGCAGTTCCGGTTTTACCGACTCACTTAATTCACAACGAGCCATTTTTACATGTTGCTCTGTCCGAAGCTAAACTCTTACTTGAAATTGAAAAAAAACATTTCACCCTACCACGCATACAATAAATCAGAATGTAGAGGGGGTAAATAGTTTTATAATAAAATAATACCCATGTACCAGCTGCACTTAGGGAAAATATATATATATATATATATATATATATATAGAATCTATTATCATATGGGGGGAGGGTTGATAAGTTGGTACACATGGACCAGGTGTCCTCTGGAAAATATATACTATTATGGAAGAGTAGGATGGGAGGGGGAAATAGTAGGAAGTAAATAATTATAAACATATTTTTATGTTCACACAAAATTAAATTTATTCAAATATATAAATTCCAAAAATTGACATTGATTATACTTAAATCTAAAATATACATTTGATTACGATATTATTATGGGTAACTTAACCTAGAAGTACATGTTTGATTACAAAGGCCTGAACCTCAAGAACGTTCTCTGGTGAATGTGGTCGCCCGCTTACATTTTTTGCGTTTAATTTTATTTAAAATTCTTTTATAAAAATTTTCAGCTATTTTATCATTTTTTTTCGTGTTATTTGAAAAAAAGCTACAAAACGCGCGTAAACTAGCACCGTTACACATATAATATAGAAACATAATAGTATACTGGCCGCAACATGTCGAATCGATGCTTTGCAGTTTCTCGGTGCTCCATCGAAAAACTTTACAGTTTTTTCTGAGTCTTTCAAGATGGTATTTTGAGACTGGTGGGAAACTGTAACCATTTTTATCGATATGCATGGCCACCCAATGCGTACCAGATTTTATATGATCAACGGTATTACACACTATGGCGATTGGTGTCATCATTACATTCGGAATTCGATCTGCTGCGTATACACTAATTGTTCTGGCTTTCAGCCCTTCCAGGGTCCTCATCTTCTGACTGGTGTTCATTTGTATTATTTCCCTGTGTTAAACTACAATTCTCATCATCATCACTCGCGTATTCTATGGTTTTATCGTCGTAGTCGTCATCGTCTACTTCGTCGATTCCCGTAAAAGTCACACTCGATCCAAATCTTACGATGCTATTTTTCTTGTAAGCAAGTTTTTGAAGAAAGTCATAGAATAGTCCACTACTTCTTTTAGGCAGTTTTTGTTGAGATTCTTGAGGGAGTAGTGAATAAAGCCACAAAGTGTACTTTATTTATTTCTTCCGAAAGCTGTTCGATGCTACTGTATACGCCGTGAGGAAAATTACAAAACCCGTTATTTTTCGAAACTTTGGGCTTAGCGCTTCCTGATTTGACAGTATAATAAGCTTCAGGTTCTTCAATATGCATAATAGTACTGGGTACGTGTATTTCAGCTAGACCGACCTGCCAGTTACCGATTAATCTAATTTCACGACATAAATAAGTGGTAAAACAAGTTGTCGTATTGTCGGGAAAATAGCGCATACTACTGTTACTCGGTGATACTAAATAAAAATTATCTAGATTATCCATTATTTTCAAATTCTTTCAACGTCTGATGCTTTTATCCAAGAATTTAATTTATCTGGATATCCTTTTCACTTTAAAGATAGCTGTTTTTTATTTTCGCTTCCTTTGGTCCGAAGAACGCGTTCAATCTTAAAATTTTGATCTTCCAGCAGTCATTGTGATCCTACAGGAGCCAATTCTTCTGTGTAAAAAAAACCGTCAATGTCCTCTCCTTGTAAATCTTGTAACTCGTAGGTATAAAGATTGTGCCTGATAAAAAAGCGTTTAACTTTAAATACTTCCTCGCTATAATTCTTCTTGAATCCTTTCGCAAAGGTTCTCTTAGAGCGACTGATCCTCACGTAGTCACCAACCTCGTATTTGCAGTCTTTTATTTGCCTTTGATTTTTTCTTTGCCGAAGAGCGCGCCTCTGTAAATTCGCTCGTGCACAGCTGCGTTATATAAATTAACCTCCGCAGGTTTCATCTTTATACTTGAATGTACTGTATTGTTGTATGCATAAACCATCTATTGTATTACATCGATGTACCTATGTGTATTGCGACGTGTTAAATATCTCCAAACAAGTTCTTTGAGAGTTCGATTAAGACGTTCTACCACTGCCGCCTTAATGTCCGGATTTCTCGCCACTCTAAACTGTATGTCATATTTTTGAGAGTATTTTGCAAATCTGCACCAACAAACTCTTTACCTTTGTCAGTTTATAAGTAAACAGGTGTACGACCATTGGCTTGCTTAAGAGACGGTCGGGTCTATTCGCCGCTACGTACAGGGTGGCGCTGCGGTCAGGTGAGAGAAATCTATTAAATATTTTTTATACAGCTATTTACAATTTTCTGAGATGACAATATACTTTTAATGTTGTCATTTCCTCTAGCCATACATAGTACGTAGAATAAATATTAATACTTATCTTGTTTGAAAAGTCTAGGATATTGTTATAAAGCGAAAAATGCGATGCAACGTAGGACCGATGTAAACATGCGTGCACCTTCCTTTAGTGCGACAGAGAGAGAGCAATACTAAAGAATGATGTATACTAATGTTTATGTCGACTCTACCTCGTGCCGCATTTTTCGCTTTATAACAATATTTTCGACTTTTCAAACAAGATTAATATTAATAATTATTCTATATATATATGGCTAGAGGAAATGACAAGAATAAAAGTATATTATTGTTTTAGTAAATTTTAAATTGCTGTATAAGAAGTATTTTATATTTTTCTCTCACCTGACCGCAGCGCCACCAAGCGGTGAATGGTTCCGACCACCTCTTAAGAATCTTCTCGAATGCAGCTGATACAGTATGTGCTGTTTTATCCGGCAGTGGTTCTACCCATGTATACTTACTGAACACGTCAATGACCACTAGTAAGTACGAATAACCGTCATTTTCTTTTTTTAGACTTGTTAGCTGACAGAAATCTGCCTCCCAAACGTCATCCACATTAGTTACGTTATAGTGTAATCTAGGAAATTTTTTTCTTATTAAACGATGAACAGTGTAAGCATTTTGATTCTTCAACCACTCGTGTATTCGTTTTTGCTTTTTTTCTTTGTTTTTGAATGATTAACCCTTTACATTTACGCGTATCAAATTTCGTGCTCCTGCATAACCTGCTTCGAGCGAAGGGTGGTAATACTGATTTTCCAAAGACATTCTCTTTTCAAAGATTCGCTTTCAGACATTTTTTCTTAGCAGCATGTCTCGTTACGGGTGGTGTAAATACTGGTGATAACATTTTTTGTTTCGCAGTATTTAAAGGAGACGTCAGCCTATTAGTAATTTTTAAAATTTCCGTGTTTCCAATTAAATTATTAGGAGTTTCTGAACTTCTAATAAACTTTGCCAATTCAAATCTACCAATAGGCGCTTCGTCATCCTCCTCTATCTCTTTCTTTTTCTTTTGAAAAACATCGTTGAGTAATTCTATTATGTTGGATCGTGGTATAAGTTTGTTATCTACGATAACGCTTCCAGTACTATCCCATTTTAATCGATCTGGCTCAAAAGTGCGCCAATGTTTTAGTAAAAGTTGTGCTTTTCTAGCATAAATTTTAGACTTGTTTTCAAGTATTTTTTTTTCTGTTAAAGGTGCCAATATAGTTTCGATTTCATCAATATTTCGACCAATTTCACCATCATCTGTACGTTCATTATCTTTGAAAAATAAATAGCGCCTCAAAACTTGCAAATAATTTTTACACTTTTCTCGCTCGCTGTTAAAATTTTTAGAATTAAAAATCTCGTACATCTCTGAATCAAGCCATGTTAAATTGTCACCAGGTGTCTGCATGGCTTTTTCAGTATTTTCAGTTGTGCTATCTGTCGTGGAAATAGTTGCAGGTACAGCTCCTCCCTGCTACTGGTGCTGCTGTGAAAAACCTTGTATTTGTTCAAGAGTTTTTTCGGGGACAATGACCATTTTTCGCGGGCGTTCCATGGCTTTTTAAAGAAAATTAATTTTTGCTTTCTAAAATTTTTGAAAAAATTGTACTTATCAGTGGGCCCAATAAAAGTAGTAAATAAGAACCACCACTCTGGATTATAGTACGTTTTTTTAGCTTTCCATGAATTGCCACCAATACCACTGCTTCTTCCACTTCTTACTCATTTCCTTAAAATAGTTCTGTGTTTTCTTAACCGGTGTTGTTCAGGAGTTTTATATTTTACAACACCTTGCAATACGTTCAAAGCACACTCGCGAATTCACTTTATGAAATTTTTATCGGCTGTACGAATCAGAGCTGAGCATTGTTGACTATCTGCGTGACTCAGAGCATTTAAAAGTGCAACGTGTTTTTTTTAAATATAATTATATAGGCGTACAGCAAGCGTTAGACTTGATAGAATTTTTTTTTCTTTCCTTCTCCTCCTTGTTTTTCTTTTTTTGTTACGAATGGGGCCATCGATGTTGTTCCAGCCATCGCTATTTATAGACTGCTTCTTGACTAAAGATGCTTCTTTCTTTTTATTTATTCATTTTTACCCGAATCTCGATAAAAATTTAGGCACGTAAGCATAGTGCAACTTGTCATCGGGAAATATGTCGGTGCGAAAGCGAAACTCGTCTGGAGTATCTTGTTTCAAATCAAATAGAAGATAGCTAAATGGCCGACTACAGGCATCGATGTAGGCTTCTTGCAAGAATTTTGAGTCTTTAGGATAAACTTGTCGAGCGAGAAATTGTATTTGCGCGCGATTTCTCGAATTTTTAAACAATACGATATAATTTCAATTCAACGATAGATCACGTTGATTTGGCCCCCTATGAAAAATATTTGGCGTAATAAAAATAACACTGATATTTTTATGGTGACAATCTTTTGTGAATAAATCAAGTACTGTATTATTCGATGATTCGCGCATCAGATCGTCGAGGATGACTAATTTTCTCTTATCATGGTCATTGGAATAGTCACTAGCTTACCCGTATACTTCTTGCCTCTCGGCGTAATAAAAGAGAATACGATCGAAATTGATATCGCACATTTGTGACAAACTGGAGAAAAATCGCTTTACAAAGACAATTTTTCCGCACATTGTGGGCCCGAAAATTATACACGTAAAGGAATGTTTTCATCGTGTATCAATTATGAATACTAAATGAAGAAGCCACAAGTATTATACTTTTTATGTTAAAAGCCCGCTTTATTTTTTTTAAATTGGGTGGTGGTAGTGGTGTCAAACAGGTGGCGGCAGCGGCACGGGCACACGCGTCAATTAGCTAAATAAGAAGTTATAAGCTAATCACCGCGGGGGATCAGCATATTTTTAAGACCTATCAATGATTTTTTTTTAATAAAAATCAATATATGGGACGTTTCACGTCAACTCACCTAACAAAAAATAGAATTCGTCGAAAATCTGTAAAAATGTTCCATTTGATACCCAAAATATACAAAAAAAATTTTAGAGGTCCAGGTCAAAGAGGTCAGGATTTAAACGTGATGGAATTTTTCGAATTTTCCAAATTTTTTGCTAAATAAATATTTTAATGAATTTTTTCCGCAAAAACTATCAATTTTTCGTTAAAACTTAATAGAATACTTTTTCTTGGAAATTAGATGTAGAATTCACCTGAATTTTTGCAAAGTATAATATACTGATTTTTATGCTTACTTGATCGATTTAAACATACTATTTAGTATATCTAAAAATCGAGCAGGTTAAATTGGCTTTTTAAAGTCTTATTTTTTTTTGTTTTTTTATGAGGAAAAAATATACGAAGCCTCCAGTTGGGCAGCCTTCTCAAAGTTACTTAATTGTGCAAAAATGTCTAAAAAAATCGTTATTTTGGATCAATGATGAGATTTGTGATTTTTTTTCTAAAAAAGTATTGATTTTTGGGACAAATGCATGTAAATGTTTTTTATTGGAAATCATGTGTAGAATATGAACATATTCTTACAAATTGTAATTTAAGACATTATGAACCATATATACTAAAAATTTAACAAAAAATAAATTTCAAAATTTCAAAATTTCATTTATAATTTGTGATGTTTAGCAAATAATGGTTTACAAAAATTTACATACATTTTACATACAATTTTCAATAAAAAATATTTTCATACAATTGTCCCAAAAATCAATACTTTTTCAGAAAAAAAATCACGAATCTCATCATTGATCTAAAATAACGATTTATTCAGACTTTTTTGCACAATTAAGTAACTTTGAAAAGGCTGCCCAACTGGAGGCTTCGTATATTTCTTCTTCATAAAAAAACAAAAAAAAATAAGACTTTAAAAAGCCGATTTAACCTGCTCGATTTTTAGATATACTAAATAGTATGTTTAAATCGATCAAGTAAGCATAAAAATCAGTATTTTATAATTTGCAAAAATTCAGGTAAATTCTACATCTAATTTCCAAGAGAAAGTATTCTATTAAGTTTTAGCGAAAAATTGATGGTTTTTGAGGAAAAAATTCATTAAAATATTTATTTAGCAAAAAATTTGGAAAATTCGAAAAATTCCATCACGTTTAAATCCTGACCCCTTCGACCTGGACCTCTAAAATTTTGTTTGTATATTTTGGGTATCAAATAGAACATTTTCACAGATTTTCGACAAATTCTATTTTTTTGTTAGGTGAGTTGACGTGAAACGTCCCATATATATATATATATATATATATATATATATATATATATATATATATATATATATATATATCTCCTATATTATATAGTTATATAAAAAAAAACCTCCTCATCTACCCCTCATTTTTCCTCCCCCTCTTTTGTATGCTTAAGACATCACAATCCACCCCTCAAAATAACGTAAAAATCTGTCTAGAAATGATCTTTTTTGAGAAAAAAAAAGATACTCCTCTACTACCCAAGTCACCCCTCTTGCTACCCCTCGTACGTCACTCACCCCCTCTCAGATAATTTAGCTAAATTTACCTTATTTTATCAATGTATTTCTTACTCATTCTCTATACCACTACTATCACTCTTTCCACTACTACCCCATTAATCCTATCCCTCATTTTTTTTTCTCCTTCAAAAAAATCAAAAGTCACCCCTCAAAATAACGTAAAAATGTCTCTCGAAATGTCTTTTAAAAAAAAAAAAAAAGATTTCCCCCTCTACCCCAGTCACCCCTCTCCTACCTAAGTCTACCCCTCAGTCCACAAATCACCCCCTCACTACCCAAGTCACCCCTCTTGCTACCCCTCATGTCCCTAATACACTATTCATAATCATTTAGTGTTTATTTTGATATCGTTAATTAAATATTTAAATTTTATCAATATTTATTTAAAAAACCTTCTTGTTTGATGACTCCAATACTTTAGAGACCTAATTTGGTTATGAAAAATATTGGTATTTAATTATCTTAAATATATTGATTCTTTATTTTATTTTTAAACGTCAATTATTTATTTGAAATATAAACTATTCAGAAAAAAGTTTTTTAATATTATATTTATGAAATACTTGCTTAAGGCTATATAATGGAATATATATTTAATACATAGTTAATAATATTATAGATTATTGATATAATTATTTTTTAACTATCAAATAATAACTACGTTCGTTAGACAACTTTCCACACCACCCATACTGAGACAAAAAAAAATAAAAAACTTCTACTTTCAACATTTAAGCTTACTTTTTTTTGGGTCCAAGCTGTATTTGCCTAAAAGTAAAGCACATTTTACTTTGTCTTGATTGTCTTGGTCAGAAAAACTTATTAAAAAATTTCCTACATCTAAAAGATTCTTCTTTCAGGTTAGCTTAAATTTGTTTTCTTGTTGTCATGAGTTTATCTTGTGAAAGTTTTAAGTAAAATAAAGAAAACAAAGCTTTATCCCATATTAATCAAATATTAAATTCAGAACAAATGTCATGTGAAAATTTTGGTTTACCTGAACCAAATGAAAACTATATCGAGGAAAACGAAGAAATTAATGATGAAATTAAAATTTTTAGTAAAAAAAAATTTGATAAAATGTATTAACAATTGAATAACAATCAAAAACATATTTTCGAAACAATAATTAATAATAATCATAAAATTTTTTTCATAGATGGACCAGGAGGTTCTGGGAAAACATTTTTATATAAAACATTAATATATTATTTTATAATAATAAAAAAAAAATTCTTATCAATGGCTTGGACAGGTATTGCTTCAATTTTACTACCAAAAGGTTTAACCAGTCACCGAACTTTTAGATTACCGTTAGACTTAAACAATATTGAAAGTGCATTTTTAAAATTTGATTCAGATAAGAAAAAATTAAGAGAAGCAAATGTAATTATATGGGACGAAGCATCAATGATTCCTAAAAAAGCTTTAAAAATAGTTGACAAAACATTAAAAGATGTCTGTCATAATAATGAAATTTTTGAAGGAAAAATTATTATTTTAGGTGGAGATTTTCGTCAAATTTTACCTGTATTAAAACATGGGAATAAAAATACAATTATAGAACAAACTATAAAATATTCAACCCTATGGCCCATGTTTCATATTTTTAAATTAAAAAAAAATAAAAGATCTAATGATGAAAATTTTTCATCATTTTTATTAGATATCGGAGAAGGAAAAGTTGATACATTTATTATACCAGAAAAATGGAAAACTAATAATGTTTGCAATAAAATTTATCAAAACATTAACAATAATTATTGTTTTTCGAAAAATGTTATTTTAAGTACGCATAATGAAGATGTGAATATTTCAAATAATAAAATATTGAATTTAATTAATAATGAAACAATGACATATTATAGTATTGATTATACAACATATAAGGGTGTTGATCAAACAGATGATAATATTCATTTAAATTATCCAATAGAAATGTTAAATAATATAAGAGAAGGATTACCTCCACATGAACTTAATTTAAAAATAAATGCCATAATAATGCTAATTAGAAATTCAAGTATAAAAGATGGGTTATGCAATGGAACACGATTAAAGATAACGAGATTCTTTAAATACAATATGGAAGCTGAAGTAATTACAGGCGAAAACAAAGGAAATAAAGTTTTTATAACGCGTATTACATTAAGCACAAATAAATTATCGTCTTTACCATTTATTTTATATAGAAAACAATTCCCTATTGTATTAGCTTTTGTTATAACTATAAATAAATCACAAGGTCAAAGTTTTGAAAACGTAGGAATATTCATAAAAAAACCTTTATTTTCACATGGACAATTATATGTTACTCTTTCAAGAAGTAAAAATCCTTCTAAAATACATATTCAAAATGAATTAGAAAATGTTAGGGCGGGTTTTTCTAAAGAGTTTTACCTCTCACAAAAACCCCGTCCTTCATACATTTGATTTTATTTTTACCTTCCGGAGTTTAGAGATTTTATCTAATGAGTATATTCGGCCTGATCTATACGAAAATGTCATAAAATAAACACTCAGATCTCGTTTCACATGGAAATGAGAGTTAATATTCCTTTTTTGAAATTTATCTCTTTTTTTATTTTAGTCAATTATCTATTATTAATTATACATTTCATTGCAAAATTTTTTTAGTAAATTTTCTTGAGCTTTTATTATAAAAAAATATTAAACATTCATCAAGTCGAAAACTTATTATGCATTCATCTATTGTAATTTAACGTTTGAAATATTTTTATCTTGATTCAGAAATCAGAAAAATTTTGTTTGACAAACAAAATTTATGATTCTTGCTTTAAAATTTTGGTATATAAAGTCAACCAACATTTTTTTCGAAAGTCAAAAAAAAACGCATCAACTAACACACACGTAGAACTAAAAATTTTTAATACTTGTATATATTTTTGTATGTGTAATCACAAAACTACTAATTTACAAATCAATATTTTTTTTAATCAATGAAATTCATAATAACAGCTGTAGTAATTTTTTTGTACGTTATACTTTATCGACATGCTTTAAATTATTATTTAACTCAAGAATTTTAAATACATAGGCTCTGCACTGTTTATAAAATGCATTATAGTAGTACTGTCAATATTTGAATGCGAATAAAATAAAATTATCAAAATTAAAATGATTTCCAATATCATAATATATTAAAACATTTGGTACTATTTTATTTAAAACAAGGTATAATAATAAAAACAACTCTTTTGAAGACTTAATATATTTCCTTTATTAAAATGATTACAATTTAATAAAAGAAATATATGATACAAGTAAAATTTAATACTATTTATCATGCTTAAAAAAAAATCGATTGCTATCGATTATTACATTGCCATCAAATATCAACTTGAATTACAAAATTTCACTTACACAACAATGCCCTTTTTTATGAGATTTTTTTTAATGGTACTTATCTTTAATATTTTTTTCGTTGTTACATTGTTGGCCGGCTGGCACTGCATTGCCGGCTTTCCTGTATTCTCGGCTTGCTCCAGTTGGCACGCAACAATACCCAGCGGCCGAATCCCACTTCGAACACAAACCATTCCTTCTTTTTCACTTTACACCCATAGAATTGAAAATTAACAAAAATGAAAGAACCCAAAAATTGACTTTGAAACAGAAGCTAATATGTATCCCGACGTTGGCGTTAGTGGCTGCAGCCGTGCGGCTGCAACGCACTCACGTCCTGCCGTTAGACTTGGCCGCGCGCGTCTCTAGCAAGATCTGTTTCTCTCTTGACAATCTTTCATCAAGACAGCTTCAAACGTTTTTAATTGTTGTGGGGGAGAGCGCGAAGACAGAGAAAGGTAGTTCTCTCTCTCCGTTGCTCTCACCCGTCTTATGCATGGGAACCGACGCTAAGTCCCCACTTCAACTCAACGAAGTAGAGAAAGAGTGGAGACGAAGCAACGGCTCCCGTCAACGACCAAGCTTGGATTCTTAGAAAACTGATAAAAGTGTGAAAAGAAAACGGCCTTGATACTTTTAAGACCTATTTCTCTTCACCACAGTAATAAAATAAGAAAATAATTTTTAGGACTAACTAGGAAAATAAGAAAATTAAGAGGCGAAAATTCGTCACTTAATACCCCCTCTTACTATGAAAAACTGCCGTCCCCGGTAGTCGAAGAGCATGCAGAAGCAAGCCCGAGAACCCAAGAAAACCTGCATCACAAAATTAATCTTACATTATATTTATATTGAATAAGGAAAACAAATAGCGGATGGAAGAATGGTGGATGACGGCTTATATCATAAGGTGGGTTGGCTTGGTAATAATTTGAAAATTTAGGAAGGGATAAGGATTCCGCTTTACAATTATTGATTTGAATAGAAATATAATCTAAGCGTAGTAGGTAAATAAGTTAAAACTAAGAATTTCTTTAACGTTTGCAACATCTTAAAACTAAGAGAAAAAGGAAATGATTTAACGGTAATTTTACACAAAAAAAAAAAAATAAAAATAAGATTATAAATTGAACTAAAAAAAAATTTCTTATCAAGATTTAAAACATTTTATTTTAAATGTTTGTTTAGAGAGGAGAATTTATTTTTTTCTTTTGGCGTCTTGAGATGGTGATGTACCGTCTTCACAGGAGGAGCGGGGTCCTCTTCCGTTTGCTCCCCCTATAGATGGTATGATTTTTGTTTTTATCGCTGCCCCATAACGTAGATATACACATTGGTCGAACCTGGTCATACCTTGGGCGGTTGATGTTGGTATATGCCAGCAGTTTATACTGGCAGTTGTCGGAGTTTGCTTCTCGTTTCATTACCTAAAACAAAAGTGTATTAAAATGTTGTTATGGTGGTTTGTCGGGTTAGTCGCATGCACTGGTTAATTAAATGCTATTTACATGTTAATTAGCAATAGTAAAAATAATAAAAAAAATTTATTTGAATTGTTAGTCAAGTTCTAACTTTTCTACATATAAAGCAAGCGGTTTAGGTTCTGCAGGATTGAGGATGAGGCGTATTGCCTGTTGGAGCACTTTATACTCCGTCAAGGAAAAAGAATGCTTTCTAGCATTGTCGCAAGGTATAGAAGCGGTGGGCGGGGCCGCACTATTGGTAGCCACGTCTGCCCATGTCAATGAGTTAGGTTGTAACTCAGTCGCATCGGACACTTGGTTAAAGGTGGTCTCCGGTAGTATAGGTATGTCTTGCGCGTGAACGCAGTCTTTACTATTCAATGCGTAATTACCTGTAATTGGTTTTTTACACAGGTTGCATATAAAGTAAATGTGGTCATCATGCCGTCTTTCGGAACCGTCTGTCTGGGGTTGTTGGACATGGCACAACAGCATATGCGTGCGTCTATACTGTGTAGTAATGTCATGGTTACAATTACTGCACCTAGTCCAGATGTTATGAGTTTCGTTCCGTTTACGTTTCTGTCGTAAAGGCTCGGCTTGTCTTGCTCCGTATTGACTACGGGTCTGTAGCAAAGCTGTTTGAGCGTCAGTCTTATGTATAAATCTTACGTATCCGTACCGGTTTTCAGTCATCTTTCCACGAGTAACATGTACGTAGTCTAATAATCCATAAAGTCTAAATACAGAAGCTAAAGTCTGTACAGTGTCATTTTTTGTGACTAGACAAAAAAGTCGGTTAGGGTCAATAGTTTGAGAATCAGTTTGATCTTTAGGTGTAGAGTTTTCTACAGTAGAATGGTCGAAAAATTTTATTTGGAGTCTAGTATACTTATGGTTAACGTATTCTAGCGTCGTGATCTGTTTAACAGGCCCTTGTCTTTCGAGATCTCGGATGATTTCCCAAAGGGTCTGGTCTTTCCTGTTGGTCAATTGCAAGGTCTCATTTCTCGACATCCTGATGCGATGTTCGTCTAGAGATAGAGACGTCAAAAGTTATTCACTAATTGTCTACTAAAGCTGTTTGTTGCAACCCTCCCGGTGTCGTAACAGTGGTAGTAGTCTTGTCCTTGTCAGTGGAAGGTGAGCGGTCACTTTCTAAATCCGTAGTTATAATTTCTAGGTCACGGCAGGATTCAGGTTGATAGCATTTTCTTGCCCGTGGCTTGTAGGTTCCAACGGTGCGTCTGCATCTAATAGTCTTGGCTGCTAGCATTATAACTGCAAAACACAGCAGCATTCCCAAACCGTAACTTCCATACACGGTATGTTGGAGTCCATTGTTGTCTAATTTGTGCTGTGCTATTTCCTTTAGCTTATATGAAATTTGTTGCACGTCATGATTGTTCCATTGATATTCATCCTTAAGTTGCAGAATTGGAAATAATTCCTTAGGTTTCATAGGATGGTCAGGAATACTTTTTGTCGATACATCTGTAATTTCCAGATGTAGCTTAGGTTGATAGGTGTAAAACTCGGTACTTATACGAGTAGTCATCCCTCCTAGGGTCACTTGTGTAGTCCTACCAGTACAACCATCAGGTATCTGAATTTTTCCAGTCCCATTTAACTGCAATATCTGATCTCTTTGTTGGTTACAGGTAATTCGAACAGTTGTTAATTCTACTAAAGAATACAACCATGCAGCTTCATTATGAAGATAACTCCATTGAGAGCTGGGCTCGGTCAGATAGATTATAGTGCAGTGTCTGAAATGATTTTCAGTAGGTTGCGTCAATAACAGAAGTTCACAATCTTTAGAAGTCGGAACATCGAGCAATGGCCAATGAGTTTCGCAAATCATCCCATAAGCATGGTTTGTACACTCGTGTAAATAGTCATGGTCGAACTTTACGTATTGTTTGTTTTTCTCGTTTATCGCTAACAACGCATGAGTTGGCTAGATTTTAGCAAAACCAAGGTGCTGGTCTTCCCATGATTGAATGGTTAACAATGGATACATACGATACAGTACATATGGTTCTGTTTCGACCATAGGCAGATATAACATTACTATCAGCCGGTTGTTATCGTAAACAGCATCTATTTTGGAGATCCGTGCTATTTCTTCAGGACTCGCATGTTGGGCGGGCATAGGTAAATCCCAATCATTCGAATGTTCTGTAATGTCTTGGCTCTTCGGGCTAAAAACTGGGGCGTCAGTAATTCGCAAGGTACTTTTCCCTGCAATAGGTTTTTAATTAACTTGATTAATTGTTTGAGGGCTTCTTGAGTCTGTTCAATAGCCATAGTTAAACGATTATAATGGGCAGTGAGACTTCGGAGGTAGGAGTCTCGTTGTTGCTCTGATTCAAGTGTTTGAATCGTCGTCTCTAAGTGTCTCAGTGCGTTAGCATGGTTTGTCGTGACATTTTCGAGGTTTTTAAAATTAGTTGTTATTAGATGGGTCTTCTGATTTGCTAATTTGATGATTTCCTTATTATTGTTTAGCAATTTATCGATGTTTTGGTGTACCTTTTCGATTTCATCTTCCGTGACTAATCCGAAAAGTGTGTTGCTAACGCTGCCAATGATGCCTAAGGGCGTCATCGATCTTTTGATAGTTTCCTGACTGTTAATCGATTTGTCTTTAAAATGCAATCTAGTCAACAGGTCCTTGGCTTGGTTTTGAAATTGGTGTGTTTGGCTCTGTTTTCTTAATAGCACATGCGAGTTCAACGCATTTTCGCAATCCTCGCTGTCAAAACTTTTTGAACACTCTCTGTAACTGTCAACAGCGGTTGTTCGTTGGTCAGCTATTTTAGGTTGGCATTTTGATTTAGCGAGTTGCTCCCGGTAGTTATTAATCGATAGACTTATAACCTGGGTTATGTCTATTTGAGAGTCAATTATGTCGGTATTCACATGTATAAGGATTTTCCATTCCGCTCGTTTTAGTTTTAAAATACCTATCTTCTCATAATAAATGCCCGGATTAGTGTTTAAAGGCGTCAGTTTATGAGATGGCAATCCTGTGGTTTGCAGTCCACACCAGGTCATCACTGAGATTAGGGTCGTCAAGACGTAACTCTTCATAACTAGGTATCTGAGCCTGTAATGGAATTGTTACTTTCGTTAAGCAAGTTTAACCTTATCGATATGTTTCAATATAGTTTTATGATCGGGGGTTTCCAGCAAGATGTTATTATGCCCTTGAATATCTATTATTTTCAAAGGTGCCAAGTAATATTTCTCAAATTTTGAGGTTCTGGGCTCATTCTTTATATATACATATTGTCCAATTTTTGGCTGGAATGTCTTGACCTTCTTGTCGTAGTATTTTTTTGAAATAATTTTCTTTTCCACCTGGTTTTGTCCCGCTGTTAACTTCATCTCCTCCAGTCTGTTAACAAGATCTGTCAAATACTGGTTGTATGTCGCTAACCGATCTTCAGATGGTATTCTGAGAGGAAAACGAGCAGTCTTTCCATACACCAATTCAAATGGTGTAAAACCCGTCGAAGCATGAACACTTGTATTGTATGAAAAGGCGGCAAATGGTGCCAAACGGTCCCAGTCCTCGTAATGTTCAGAGTACGTTCTGATGAAGTCCACGAGAGGAGCATGGCTACGTTCCAATGCACCAGTAGTCTGCGGTCGGTAACCAGAAGAATGTAACTGGGTTACCTTGAGTAGTTGCAATAATGCCGCCATAAGGTCGGACATGGAGCTGGTACCTCTGTCAGATAGTATGGCTCTAGGTGCTCCGAATTGGCAGATTAAATTTTTAGCTAGAACCTCTGCTATAGTCGTTGCCCGTATATTCGGAATAGGAACAATTATGACGTACTTAGTCAGATGGCACTGCATCGTCAGCAAGTGGCAATTCCCCGAAGTCGTTAATCTTAGCTTTCCCACCGTGTCGATAGAGACTTTGTCAAAGCTGTCTAGTGGTGTGTCGGTGATTACCATAGGAGCTTTTCTTTTAATCCGATCTATTTTGTGTTGTTTACAAATGGAGCACTTTCGTACATAATCTAAAATATCATTTCTCATGCCTGGCCAATAATATTTTTCTCTGATTTTAGCATAAGTTTGATTTATGCCTTTATGACCACCTATCAAGCTGTCATCCAAAGTAGAAATGATTGGATTTCTTTGCTCCTCTGTAAGATATTCAGATTTTCCGTAACACAGGGTTATAAGAATGCCCGTGTTCTGAAACTCTTCCCTTAAAATATCACTAAGTGTTCCAGGTGCTAGATGGTTAGTCACCTTACTCGTTCTTGATATTCTAACGGTAGCGATGTTTTGCTTTTGGAATATGTCAATCGTTTGTTGTAAGAGATTACGCAAGTCCTCGCAATCTAACGAATCCTCCTCGTAGTCCTTAACTACCAATGAAAATATTTTGTGCTGCTTATAAGGAGTGATAATGATATTGCCCTTCTTAGGATTTCGTCTTTTTATATCCCTTCGTTCTATTGCTCCAATGTCATTTAATAGTTTTGTTAGTGGATCGTGGCGGTCGCAATCACCAGAGATAAAATGAATAATATTATCCCGTTGGTATGTGAGGCAATGCCTGGTGGGTTTTATTACTTGAACTCCGTCGTCAGATATGACAGCCTTCGTTGTACTCGCATCAGAGGTAAGTGGATTATCACTCCAAGTCCATGGGTTAGGTAAAATTACACCCATAACGTCATCCGGTGCTTTGGAATATTCAATGTTAACCGATCTTTCAGTTACTTCTGGGATTGCCTGCAAGTTGGGTTTTGGTATTGGTTTTCTGATAGTCCTGGGAGTGCTACTATGTCTTGGCACAGCTGGTCGTACACTGGGTGTGGTTGATAACGCTCGCTCATGTGATCGCGGAATTATAGAGGAGTCTAGGTTATCTTCGATATCAGCTTCTTCAGAACCTGCTTCTAGGTCCGTTATGAAATCTTCGACAGTGTGCTTTGCAGTACTCACAATTTCATGAGTTTCTGACAATAATGGCATGGTTGTTGGTATTGCAGTGTCCAGAGAGGGTCCTTGTTCCACTGCCCCTGGTTTGTCAATCGTGATTAATTTTTCCTTTGCCGAGTTTCTGCTTATTTCTGTAAGCGTTAATTTTGCTGCCATCTTATCTAAAATTTCCCGTTGGGAAGGTGTTGGTTCCTCATCTTCGGAAAAATACTTCATGAATGGTTTTACAGGCGAATCTGCATTCTTTTCTACAAACAACCAGTCCCCTGTGTTAAACCAGTAGTCCTGGAGACTTTGTTCCAATTTTCTGGATTTGTGGGTACAGTCGCGCCTAATACGGTGTTTGTCTGCAGCGGTGAGTTTGGTGGTGCTTGCAGGTAAAGTCACAGCAAGGTCATGTCGATTGTCTTGACCTTGACTAAAATCATTTATCCCTGTTGATGACAAAATCGATTTCGGAGTCATTTCTTCGTAGAAAGGCAGGTCTGAAATATTAACGCGGGAGTCACTGGCGTTTGTTTTACTTTCCGCGGATTGATTTTTAGTAGGTGTAGTAGTTGTAAATTCCAATTGACTATCTTCACAGTCTATATCTGTTTCTTTACCTGTATTACTTGGTTGTACAGCTTCCATTCGTATGATGCAAGGGTTACTGACTTCAGTCGTTTTATTTTTTTCGACATTTCCCGGTGAACTGGATGGTTCTTCAACTTCAGTGGTAGAGAAATTCCGAAGGCAAGTTTGTCGTGGATCTTTTATAGGAGGTCGGTCGTTGGTGTAAGAAGTGCTTGCCTTGCTTTCAGTGTCAGAGACGGTAGTAGTTTTCTTCTTAGTTAATCTCTTGCTTTTGGTTGAAGTTACACTACATTTACTACTGCGATCACTTGATATATCAGTAGCTGTCAAGTTACTCAGCATGTCCTTATTGGTCACAGCCTTGCGAGCTTGACTCGCAAGTGTTTCCCGATACGCTGGTTTAGTTCGGGTGGCTGTTGGTTTTGTTACTCGTCCTTGCTGAACACCACTTGTTACTTTTGGCGGCGTTACTTGCTTAGATCGAGTTCTTTGAGCTACTACGCTGTGCTCAAGTTCAGGTAATTTTCGTCTGTTAAGGGGACCTGGTGGTCTTCCCCGTCTTTTTGGTGGCACCGGCGGTTCTGGTTTAGAAACAGATGGTCCGAGAGTATGCGAAGGCTCGTCAGTTTCAGCAACTGGTAGTCCTCCTAAAGTTTTCTTGCCTTTCCTGTCTAAAGTCAAAATTCTTAGCCTTGGCAATCGTTCATTAATCTCCTGCTCGGTCGGTGTTTCAACTGGATTTCTTGACAAGGCGTCAGCATTGGTGTTTAATTTGCCTGGCTTGTATCTGAATTTATAAGTATAATCAGTGAATTTCATCATCCACCGCATCAGTCTTTGCCCTGGGTCTTTCCGATTGTGCATCCAGTTTAAGGGTTCATGATCTGCTTGAAGTATGAACTTCCTGCTTAGTAGGTAAGGTCTGAAATGGTGCATAGCATATAGTGCTGCTAGACATTCTTTGTCTGTGGTACAGTAATTCCTTTCTGCCTGGTTCAGTAGTCGTGACAGATATGTTACAGGATGGTCGAAACCATCCTTTTCCTGACTCAACACCGCTCCAATAGCATAGTCAGACGCGTCGGTAGTTAAAGTAAAAGTCTTGTTAAAAGCAGGAAAAATCAGTATTGGTTGCTTAACAAGATGTCCTTTCAAATCTTGAAAACTCTGCTCCTGGGCCTCCCCCCACTCGAATTTTGCGTCCTTTTTTAGTAAGTTCGACAGAGGTCTGGCGATTTTAGAGAAATCCTTTATGAAACGTCTATAGTATCCAGCTAAGCCTAGGAATTGTCGAATATTTTTAGGTGTTTTTGGCGTCGGGAATTCCTGGACTGCTTTGATTTTTCCGGGGTCTGGTTCAACGCCTTTCTCACTGATTATATGGCCTAAAAAGGTTACTTCTTTTCTTAAGAATTCTACCTTTTCTGGCTGGAGCGCAAGATTCGCTGCTCTGAGGCGTTTGAAAAACTGACGAGTTTTCCTTTCATGCTCGTGTAAGTTCTTGGAGTAAATGATAGTGTCGTCTAGATATACTAGCATCTCCGTATTTTGTAGTCCTAGCAATATTTTATCGACCAGGCGCTGAAACGTTGCGGGCGCCCCCTTGAGGCCCTCAGGAAGACGTGTGTACTGGTAATGTCCGTTGGGAGTGGTAAATGCACTTTTCCAACGATCGTCCTCATGTAAAGGTAGTTGCTGGTACCCATGAGCCAAGTCGAATACTGAATAATAGACTGACCCTCCAAGTTGGTCCAAAATGTCAGTTATGTTTGGCAATGGATAAGCATCCCCTATTGTCTTTTTATTAAGATTTCGGAAGTCGATGACCATACGCCAACGCGGGTTTCTGTGTTTGTCGGGTTTCTTAGGCACTATCATAACTGGATTATTTGAAGGTGACCAAGATGGTTCGATAACCCCGTCTTTGAGTTTCTTGGCTACTTCGTCTTTTATCACTTGTTTATGAATAGGCGGATGCCTATATTGTTTAGTATTTATTGGAATATCGTCGGTCGTTGGTATCCTATGCTCAGTTAAATGGGTAACTGGTAGAGGATCTCCCGGTAGAAGAAATACATCATGATATTCAGTGAGTAATTTTTCTACATGTGCCTTTTCCTCATGGTTTAGATGGTCCAATGCCATGATGTCCAGGAGTTTTTGCACTCGTTGATAAGGGGTGGTGATACGCTCTTCATCAGTCTCGGTCATGGTATCTGAATAAAAATCAGGGTCCACATATTCAAAAGGTAGGATCTCTCTAGGATTTATACTTATGAAGGCATCCTCTTCACTGGTGTTTATTACAAAGATTCTACATTTTCCATTGTCATTGCTGACAAGTCCTTCTCCGAGAAACACCTGGTCATTACCTACGTCAATTCGAGGTAAATATCCTTCTTTCAGAGGGGTGTTTTTCAGATTTATTTCCAATATTTGCCTGCTTCTACTAGGAATGCAGTAATGGGTTGCAGTTTCGCTCAAAGAGTCCCCTGAAGTGTCTAATTGGTCGATGGAACTTCCATGGGTAGCATCATTAGTATAGTTGGTCTTATCCTGCTCTTGATCGATAAAGAGAATGGGATGCATGGCGTCTCCAGATATCATGAGCGCGTGGTTATAATAAGATATAACGGCATCTTCTTCCTTAAGGTAGCGTCTGTCTATTAATCCATCCTGATCGATGGGAAATGTTGGTCCTACTGGATGGAATTTTACTGGTCTTTTCCTTAGAGTAAGCCAAGTGGTACCATACGTTTTTATACATTCATTAGTAATACCACTCAACTCAGTGCTTCGAGTAGGATCGTATGGTATATCGTCGCGTAAAGCAGTGCACTTTACCAAATTTACCGCTGCACCGTTATCAATCATGAAGGTCATCTAAGGTTGTTTCCCTTCAGTCACATTTAATCTGATAGCTGTAGGTTTGTCTACTTCACTATCGTTGTCAGTAAGTCCCCTATACATGGAAACTCGTTTGCAGTCTCGTTTATCAGCATCACCTGTGTTGAGTTCTGCTGAGTCGGTGGTTGAGGTGCACTCTGTATTACAGGTTGAGATGAGCTTGGTGTCACTTGTCTCTGGCTCGTCGATTCTTGGTTGCGACGAGCCAGCTGCCAGTTTAGAGCAGGCTGATTATTGAATGCAGATTGTCGTGGAGCTTCAGTCTGATTTGGAGGCATCCGGTTATAGTTATTAGGTGTTCTATAAGCATTATATCGAGGCTCATACCCTTGTGGTCGCTGATAATTAGTCGAAGGTCTCTGTCCTCCGGGCACATAAGGGTTGTATAAACAAGCGTCCTGTGAGAACATCTGCTGCTGTTGCTGGGTATATTGCGGTCGAGGCGTATAATGATTTTGATTAAACCTCTGTGGTGAGTTATTCACGTTATAATTCTGTGATATTTGTCTGATTTGAGGTTGATTGGTTCTTTTGCACATTATAGTTTGTGCGTCCCGGCCTCTGCTGGAATCCAGGCGGCGTATTATTATTCACCATGGGTTGAGATGCATAGTTTTGGCTTTGATGCCTGTTTTGTCCATTATTCCAGTTGCTGTTTGGATTTCTTGGCTTCCAATGATTTTCGGCCGAAAATTTGGTCTGCTCCCAGTTTACCTTGGGCATTTGTCCATGAAATTTATATCTGGTGTCAGGCAGTATTTTTGCTTCCATGCGAGTTTCTATACGCACTGCATCTTTATAAGCGTCAGCTAGGGTGGCGGGATTTTTCCCATCCACTTGTACAGATATATCGGCAGGTAATCCTCTTATGAAGATGTCCTTTGCCGCGTATTCTAAAGGTTTTATCATGTCGTTCAGGTTAGCATCAGTCGCTCCTGGGATATCGTGCTTTAGAACATTCTTGGCCCCACTGAGCAAAATGTTAAGTCGATCGTAGAAATCTCCAACAGTTTCTCCTTGTTTCATCCTCATGTCATTTATCTTGGTAGTATAGTAAGTATACGTCTTGCCTGATGCGAATCTAGTCTTCAAATGATTCACTAGGCTGTCGATGTTGGCAAAGGAATGTCCATATGTGCAGTCTCTAGCATTTCCGCGCAACTTCGTTAGCACGGCCTTGACATACTGTCCTTCACTTCCTGTCGGCACATATTCTTTTCCATTGCAAACATCTTGTATAAAGTCTTTTAAAGGCATATTATGCCCGTCAAAACTGCGCAAGCCCTGCAGGGCATTATGTAAGACGAAGCTATTCGCCATAGCCGTCATCATCAGCATAGATGGATCGGCTTGTCCGTCTCGGTTTTGAGCGTTATTCGTGTTGTCTGGCATTTCTACTTCCGGTCCTCGTTATTAGTTACCTAGTCTTGCTAAAACCCCAAATAGTAAAAATAGACTAATTTTAGTGATTACCTACGGCAATACTATCCTTGAATTAGATTTTCTAGCTATAGGTTCAATTTGCAGAGTTTCGCACCTAAAAGGAGAATTTACACAGTTAGTGAATTCAAGGTTTTATTTGTTCAATTAAAATCTGGTGAGTTGCCACACGTCTAACGTTTAAAAATGATAAGCAAAGTAATTAATGAAGAACAAAAAAATTTTTAAATTAAACAAAGAGAATAAGATAAAATTGAACATTTGTTTGTTTTTAATAATTCCTTCAGTATGTTCAGAGCCGTATACATAGTATCTGCGCATTCATCGACCCTACTTTCGACTTAGTCAATCCACCTCACTATTCGCTTTCAATGGATTGTAGCAACAAAAGGATTCCGCAATCTCACGGCTATAGTTTGAATTTTAGAATTAATGTACACAGTGCATTATTTCTTGTTATTTTGGGAATAGAAGGAAAAAGATTCATATCGGTAGCTGCAGTAGCTAATACAAGATCATTGCCTAGCAACAATCTCCAAACGTATTGGCATTGTAACCTGATGATATTATGTTAAAGGAAGAAATTGGGAAGGATTTATGATAAGGAAGGAGCAGAATTTAAAAAGTTATTAATAGTGATCCTGAACCATACGTTGCATTAAAAACACGGTGGCGCCGTAGGTTTTCATGGAGATAATTATTAAGTGTAATTTTAATTTTAAATAAATAGAATATGGTCACACAGAATGGATAAACACGATTTAACGGAACGGCAGCAATGATCTCCGAAGAAAAAAAGAGTTCTTCAAGAGGTTATAGGCGAATTTATTATTGTAACAACTACAACTATTACAAGGTATTATAAAAGAGAAATCCAAAGTAACGGTGACGGAAACGGACTTTCCAACAAGTAGGATTATTTAGAAGACCAATATATTGAAATTATTATTAGCGAAAAGAGAAAAATGTGTTAGGATTGGATAATTTTCAATAACGAGAATGAAATAAATGCTTATGCTTGCCTCATGATAGCATAGTGGTCAGTACCCCAGGGTGTAGCACCCCATTAAAGGAAATTAGAGTGTCAAAAATTTGTGACATTCGAGAATAATTATTAATTCTTGTGATTTAAAATTAATATAATTTTAAGATGGATACGGAATTTCCTTTATATCTTTCTTTCTTGGTTGAATTATAGAAAAAAGAATAAAAAATAACGTACTCGGTTCGGAACCCATGCATAACATATTAAGGGTCGCTTTACAAGCGTTAACGTCTCGACAAGAGGGATGTTTTCTTATATAAATAATAATAGATTCGAAACTGCAATAATTTTATAAAAAATAAATGATCGCCTGTTTATTTTAGATAATTCACCAGAATGATAAAAAGTATAACAAAAATTCTTTAATTTAGGCTTTATTGCATTGTTTTTTTTTATTGCAAAGCATTTTTTAGAAGAAACGAACCCCATGATAACGCCAGCACAGCTTAATTTTATGATTGCACCTTTGAAAATGACAGTTAAGTATATGTTTATCAAAGGCCTACCTGCAATTAATTAATGTTTTTACTTAATTAATCAATTAAGCAATAATGCAAAAAGAATTCAGGAAACTCGCGTGATTAAGTCTCTCTCTCCTCCATTAACAAAAATTAGCGTGGTAACACTTCGTTATATTCAAAAATAGGAATTATAAAGAGTTTTTGTTATTTGTTAGGGCGGGAGTGGCGACAGTTTAAAGTTTTAAAAATGTCTTATAACCGAAGAGAAAAATAAAATAGAAGTTGCAATACTTTTTTTTTTAAATATCTATACTGTGTTGTAAATCTGCTACAGACTATTATTTTGACAAAAATGAATATAATTCATAGTAAAATTTGCTAGAAATACGTTCGTCAGTTAAATAATAATTATTTTTTGGTAGTATTAAAAGAATGTGATTAATATAAGAAATAGCGCACAATGTCTAAGAAACGTTGAAACTGTATAACTGTATGGTGATTGTTAAGAAAATATGAACATTATTTTTGGCCGGATTAACTAACATAATTGTGGCGACAAACGGAAAAACAGGAATGACAAACGAGACGGTAAACAGTCAGTCACTTGTTTACCTCTCCCCCTTACTACATTTATTGTCGTCCCCGACAATTAATCTTAGCTAGAGTGAATATTAAACAAATGGTGTTTAAATTCTAAGTCATTACAGTAGTGAATTAAAGCCGATACATCATCTGTATGAATAAAGATGGAGACTGATATTCCATTTAGGAAATACCGTAAATTAATGAATAAGAGGCGAAATTTACTCAAGTCCAAGAGTAGAGTTAGAGACTGACAATTTTTTT